>VDFB02353493.1:376832041-377039728 GCA_007258455.2 Sequoia sempervirens
CTCTAACCAGAATGTACATGAGGATCCCGATGTGGGCAAGGTGTGAGCATTGGTCAGAGGATCTAATGCGAATGCAAACTGGAAGGGAACTCTAACCAAGAATGCGCCTGTGCGGACGAGCATATGGTCAAAGGATCAATGCATGATTAACTGAAGTAACCCTAACCAAGAATGGCGCCGAGTGATGGCGAGCACATGGTCAGAGGGTCCCTAAACTTAATAACTGAAAGTAAATAGGCGGCAAGCCAGCCTCTTCCACTTATTCAGTGGAGAAGTACAATAGAGAAAAAGAGAGATAAAGAGGAGAAGTGCTGATAGTACTACTAGCAGCTTACAATATGTTAGAATGTTTAGTTAAAGCCAGTGATTCAAGTTCTTCAATGCTGCAACTGTATAGTATATCTCCCAATTACCAATGTGACTCCCAAGACTCAATCCTAGCCCAAAGGACAAATTTCTTAATTCTGATATATCAGACCAGCGACTATAATATGACACCCAGCAACCCTAGATTACTCTAAAATGCTCACAAATCATTATATACTCACCCAAAACATATGGAAATGAATGCAATACTCTTCTTTGATGATAGCGCCCAAGACAAGATCTTAAAACCATCCAAAACCAGCTCCCATTTTTTATGCACAAATCCCCATGAGTCCCAAGTGGTACGGCCCTTCAAGGTGGGCGATTTGCTGATATAAAATTCAAAGTTTGTTAATAAAATCTGCAAGTTTGCCAAAAGGGGCACCCCTATCAATGAGACACAAGGAAACAATACCCACAATGAAATTATTTTTATTTTGGAATATATGAAGAAAACTCATAATCAGCTACATGAACCAGCAACACAGAAAACTTCACTAACATGCCTTAAACTGATTTAACAAAGTAAGGAAACTACTACAATGCAAAGTCTCACAACAAAATTCACTCTTCTACAATCAACTCTCAACTAGTTGCTGTATTGCAAGCAAGAAGATGAGCCATGTGCTAGGAGGTATGCTTTCCTCGAAGCTTGCCTGAAGACATTCCAGCAGCATAACAATATGGTAGACAGAAGATTCAAAATGAAAAGTTGAGGCCAGAATATATAGATATGAGGAGAGCCTTACTAGAAACCTCAAGAAGGGCGCCCAAACCCTAATTTTGAATTCAACACTTTCCCTCCAAAAAGGTGGCGTCCTTTTTCCTTTAATAAAATATTTCACTTTTATAAAAATCCATCTCTCCTCAAGTAGGCGTCCATTTCACTTAACCCCATAATTTGACTTCAAAATATAATTTATCTCACAATGAAGCATTGACCCATTAGGTCCCCTTTTAAAAAACAACATAAAGTTGTAATGCTAGGCAAGGGGGTGTTATAATATTAAAATATAATATTATAATGTGAAAATACTTCTCTCCATAGAAAATGCACCCAAGTGCCAAAAACAGAAGTGCCAACTGAACCACTGAAGAAGAAGACCAATTGAACTGAACCCAACCTATCCACAGCCAAAAATAGAATTTACTAAAAATAGTAAATTCATGAAGTTGCTCGGAACACCAAATTGACCATACCACCACGAAGCTCTCTGAAAACCCAGAAAGAATCCGCAATCCAATTTCCGAACTTCAAGCAACAACCTCCTCAAAATTAGGAAACCCTAATTTCACCATCCGAGTAGCCTACGGGTCTCCGGAATAGGCCAATGGTCAACTGAACGATCACATTTGAGAAGGGGACATTACACTTAGCATCACTGCATTGTATTTTCAAGTGAACTTTTGTATTTACTATCATCTAAGTGAAAAAATCTATCAAAAGAACCCCAATAATTCTTCCATAGATCTCCAATAGGTGTATTAGCTCAACCGAAAAGGGTGTTTTTATGCTAGAGGAGAAATATATGAGCTGACAAGAAATAATGAAACATCTTACATGTGAAAAGACATAAGGAGAACCATTTCAAATACCCAAATAATCTCTTTAGTTTTGTTGTTCTATCATAAATGGCACAAATTCATTCACAGCCAAGACAGTCAATTGTGTTGCATTCCCATCATGATGAATTTGTATGTGGCCAAATATGTTGGCTGAATTCAGCTTAAGTCAAAACCGTATCTGTGAATTTTCCTTACTCAATTTCATCTCTTCTTCATCTGACTCTGCTTGGTCTCTCACCCACAATGTGCATGATCTTTCAAATTATCCAAACACTTTTGCATCACACCTTCTCAATTATAAGGGTTTTGATCTCACAGAAACTTACAAACCACTGAATCACCCAAACAAGGATCTAAAATTCAGCTCCCAAGAAATGGGCTACCAAACTCTACTACGTTGAATAGATAACAAAAATAATCTGACCTCTGTGACTCTAAACAATCAGCTAACCACATTGGCATTTGATACGTGTTTGATGATTTTTTCCACCCAAAAGCCATTAGTCTAAACCCCACCTACATTTAAGGCTCATAATTCATTACTAGTATTCCTATCCCTTGCTCTTTACAATTGACAGAAATCTAACTGGAGCGTGTCAATATTTTCTAAAAAAATAAATAATAAATACCCAATGCCATGAGATGCAAAAGAATCAAAAATAAGTAGACCTTACCTGAGATCGGACTTGATAATACTCCTCCGATTTATGGTCATAACCTCGCAAGGAATACTTGTAGTCAAGACTATTTACAGTGAACTGCAAGTCCAACATCAAAATTTCAAAGATATTATAATCAGCAGTCCATTTAATCACTTGATCTCTTTCAAAATAGACTTGAACTAAAGATTATTAACAATACATATATATGTGAATGATGTTATATTCAATATATATTTGGCAAATTCTAATATCATAATTCTAAAGACAATAGATTATATTTAAAATATAAAAGCAAATATAATAAATTGTCCTCTTTAAAAATGGACTTAAATTCGGATGTTATATACACAATGCATGCATGCAAAACCCAATACCCTGATTTAAAAAACAATGACTTAAAAGCAAATCTAATAACTTCTTGTCTTTCAAAATAGACTTAAATTTGTATGTATTATACGCAACACTCACTTTGCATACTCACTGTATATACTGCAAAATCCAATGCCTAAAACACTATATTAACGGCAAACCTAATAATGCCCACGGGGTGTAGACTGATTGTTAGTGCTGTTGGGCAGACAGATATTGGTCATGTGTTCAAACCCCAGCCACTCCGCCGACGAGGGGCAGACCGTCAGCCAAGGATTACTGACGAGGATTTATAGTGGT
Source organism: Sequoia sempervirens (assembly GCA_007258455.2). Lineage (NCBI taxonomy): Eukaryota > Viridiplantae > Streptophyta > Pinopsida > Cupressales > Cupressaceae > Sequoia > Sequoia sempervirens. The sequence goes on from VDFB02353493.1 coordinate 376,835,305, forward strand.
GCTTTTTGACTTGAGTGGTTCTACACACCATGGCACTCAAGGTCTAGCTGATTGTCTCCATCATCGAAGAAAACAAGGAAAACCAAATAACTAAATAAACTTGAATTAAGACAATCATATACACAGTGGAGATATGTCTGGATGGCTGGAGGCTCGCCGTGTATAGAACAAAGTCCACTATCATGACTACATAGAATTAACAGTAAATCCAATGAACAAGTGCTCTTTGAAAGGAAACTTGAACTAGAACAATCAAATACATAATGTATACACATTAAAGTGAAGGAATTTTCATTGTATAAAGTTAAAGATCCAATATCATAATTCAATACACACTATAATACTATATTAAATAGCAAAATCCATATCTTGTGCTCTTTGAAAAAACACATAAATCCAAACATTTATATACAATGCATATATATTCAGAAGAAGGTAGTATACTCACTGTATATGATACAGAATCCATTATTATAATCCCGAATCACTAAATCTACATCAAGCCTAAACACTCTTCCTCTTCAAAAAAATGGAGCTAGAATTGGGCAATTCTAACGCAAATGCATATATATGTATTGGACGATAGGTATACTCACTGTATATACTGCACGAGACGAGCGAACAATTCCTTGGCAAGCAGTGAGGGAAGCTTCGAGTGGGGCATTTAAAATTCGACCCACATTGGAATTGCCCAAAACATCTTGCGGGTACTCGGTTTGAGAGAAGGCAAACGTAATGGCCGCTGCTCCTGCACCCACTGTGCTGTAACGAACCAATTTTCTGTACGCTGCCATTGAATTAATTTAAATTTTTACACCACCGAAACATCCCTCCGCCTTCAAAGAAATGCAATGTCAGAAAACCCAAGACCCCAAGAATCCAAACCATAAAGAAAAAAAGTCGTTGCCATGTACACAAAAAGCAAATAATTGAACGTTATATAGAAACTGGTACTCGAGAGAGCTTTTTTGTTCTTCCTAGTGAAAATTTGTTTAAAAACGAGGTCTGCACGTAGTTTCTAGTCTCTGCCAAGGGTTGTAAGGTCCAGGTGGAATTGTAGAGGTGGAATTGTAGAGGTGGAATTGTAGGGCGTAGACATTAGTTATGTTTATAATTGAATAATTAGATTACTAGAATTATATTTAGCAACATCAATACAATTTTTGATATTACGGCTTCAATTAGCTACTTAAAATTTGTTGTTTCCGAGATACGAGGATGGTTATATTCAACTGCAGAAAGAGTTTATATGCTTATGCTCTAACAAAGAAATTTAATGAGCTACAATTTGGAGTTAAACACCTTTTTTATTCTAATTCATAGTTGTGTCGGATCTTTTATATTATGAATGATTCAAGCTTAATTTTTAGAGTGAGTAATAATTATTGAAAGTAAAGTGTATTGTAAAATAAATTGTGCTTTGAAAGTTTTATGTTCTAGAATTGTTACTTTTTATTAGGAACATTCACTTGACAAATTTTTAATTAGATTTGTAATGCTTGTTGTATTTTGTAACTGTCAAATTATTCATGCAAGCAATTTTATTGTATGCAAGCAAGAGTAGTATACCTCACCCTAAAAGTGATGACATGGACACAAAACAACACATTTCGTTACACTCTTGCTTAATGACCCAGATTCAACTACTCCTACTCTCTTGGCAAAAGTCAATCAAACAATCAAAAATTGATTTCACCACCCCTTCTTGAACTTGTGAAGTCGAGCAAGTGATAGCATTATCATTGATATGAATTGCACCACTAGGCTCATTCATTTCATGAGGAAGGAAGGCTAGATGTCAGATTATTGTGTTGATTTGTGTGTGTGGATGTTATATTTGCACATTGTCTTGTTGCTCATTGGAGTGTTATTGTTATGAGTCTACCATTGATAAGTTCAATGAATTGTGTCCAAAAGGCATTCACTCTTATGCAAGACTCTTCCCTATTCATCGTTACTTGTCCTCTTCTTGAATGTGCCTAAGAAGAGGCTCGTTCTCTTCTATTTCATTCAAAACAAAATCAATCTAATTTTCCTTAATCTCTAGACGTATTTGGTGTGAAAATCTAAGTGAGATAGGAAAATTGAATAATGGTATTTTTGGTGAGTTTGTTTGTTTTATTTGAGTTGAATGTTTGTCAGATGTCTTATGAAGGTATTGAGGCCTTTTCTCTTTCTATTTTTCTTTTCCAAATGTTTAAATGATTCCAACTAAATGCATTAGTCTAAATGCATGCAAGAGAGCTTTTATCTACTTCCTTTTTTGTGGTTTTCCAATTTGAAATGTAAATGAATTAACTACATGAAAATAATAATTCCTATATAATTTTTCAAATGTAATTTATGTTACGCCTTTATTTTTTGTATTTTTAATATAACTTTCCTAAAGAACTTAATCTATTTACAAGGAAAGTAAAAAAATTAGTCTAACCTAATCTACTTAATAAAGCAATGATGAGTCTAAGGTGACCTAAGAAACAATAATAGAGTGTACGATTCTTAGGCAAGAGCATATGATCTAATTACTAACAAATGAAACTTTGAATAAAAAATTACATTTTTGAAATAAATGAACACAAAAGAAGCTTTGAAGCTTCTTGTGCAATAGCTATAAGTGTTTCTTTAAAGGATCTATCCTTTATCCAAATATTTTTTCCTCTTCCAACCTTGAGGTATTCTGCTAAAGGGAAGATCAGAATTGATGTGGAAGATAACATTAGCTTCTTGCACTATATGGGTGAGGAGAGAACCTATTTATGAAGATTTAGGATTGGGATTTGTAGTGAGATGTGTAATCTTCTAAAGGTGATCCAATGCCGATAAGTGCAAATACAAAGATTTTCACAAGGATTTGCAAAGGTAACCTAACAATCCTTCTATCTTATGGGGAGAAATGCTTGTTTGAAATGGCTCAAAGCGTGTGAATTCAAAAATGATCCTCCCTTATGAATTAGAGAGAGTTTTTATATATAGAAAAGGGAAGAGGCTAACAAAGACAAAATCAAGCCAAAGAGGGAAAGAAAGCTCAACTTTTAAATAGGAAAAAAAGCGAGAAAGAAAGCTTACTACCTCCTACTAAAAAGTTGAGTTTTGCAAAGGAAAATGGAGAAGAACAAGAAAATATGAATAACTTAATGTCATGCCAAAAGATGGCAAGTTTTTCTATGTCGAGGTATGAGTCACCCCTTTTACCAATGTTGGTCGCCCAAGCAACCTTGAGGTCTCTCTTGATGCTTGTGTAGCTTAAGGTGGGCATCAATATTTTTGAATGGGAAAAAGGGCTAGCATCAAAAGGATATAAAACAAAGGGAAAGAACACAAAAAGAAGGATACTAAGGTGTATTAAGAGGGATTCCATCAAGGTGGAAAATGTTGTGAGGATAAATGAGCATGCCACATGAGACTATCAAATCATCATTTGATATATATGTTGACCCATGCATTTTTTAGTGCTTATAGTAAGTCAAAAAACTTGCTTTAAAGCTAATCAGATCTTTCTTTTGTCAATTTTCTAATTTTACAATAAACAAGAGATGTCTTTTGTGTAATTTATTTTTGTTTTCCTTAATTCATGTGTGAGAATGTTGATTTAAATGAAAATAACAATGTATATTACTTCATAGTATTGAGTTCATTATACATTCAAGCTTAGAAACATGGGCTTTGAAAGGATATTAACATTATGTATAGCTTTATAGCAAGCTCCTATAGGTCTTTTTATAACTTCAATGTAGTTTTTATTGGTGTCATATTATTTTGAAACCAATTAGACATTTTAGTCAAAATGTTAGTCTCACAAAGTTTTATTTTCTTTGTTTTGCAATTTACAATTTTTTTCTTTAATTCATGTCTTAAATTGCTTTATTTTGACATTGAAAGAAAAATAACAATGTCCATGGCTTGTTAGTGGTGAGTTTGTTTACTAAAATATAATAATCATCTATTACATTATAGCAAGTTCAAGAAAAACCATAACTTCAATGTAATTTATGATATTATGAGTTCTAGCACTAAGGTATGTTATGATAAGAGATGCATAAAGGGTGTTACTAGCTCTTAACGTGATCATTTGTTAACAGTAAGTGCAAGAAATGGATGAAAAATAAATGTGTTGCAAGAGGTACTTGTGTTTTTATTTGAATTGACAAGTTCATAATATAACAAGCAACTTGCAATTTCTATTAGCAATGTTACTAATGGTTGCTAATGATTAAAATTTAGATTTAATTTTAAGAAAATATGATAATGTTTGCTCCATTTAAAGTAAGTTGTGTTGAATAGTTAATTATGTTTGTAGTTTTCTTGGAAATGTACCAATAGAGCAAGCAAGATAAGATTAGTGGTTAAAGTATGTTTAAATTTGAACCATGAGTATTTTGATGCATTAAAACTTTTGATAGCTCAACAGGGTCAATTTTCCAACAACATTGGCCACATCCAATATTACTTACATCTTTCCACAAGACCTTCATGTGTTTGTATTATTCTATTCATATTTGTAATGTAAAGAACAATATTATTTTGTCGAGCTAAGCTCATAAAAATTATCTTCAAAGAATTATAATGTCATAAATTAAACAAAAATCAATATTTTGAATTGCTTAGTATAGTCAATCAAATCGAAAGTTCTATGCATATAGAATGTTTACAAGGAATTTAAACATGTTGACATTGTTATGAAGGTAACAATTTATAATATGTCTAGTTGCAATCAACTTTGCAAGATTAGAACTATTTGACGCTTTGTGTCAAAAAATCACGTCTTGTTTATGCTTCTACATTTTACCTATGTACATTCATGCAAACATATAGAATATTAGGCATTATGTGTATGGTTTTTAGTTTAATAGTCAAATGGTTATGTGTACTTTAATAATTTTTTCTTTGTTGTGTTCTATTTTTCAAGTTTGTTCAATTTAGGAGAAAATATATGATCTATCTTATAATTTCAAGGGAACCATCACAAAAAAATATTTGGCAAGTAAGGTTTTCCATCAAATTTAAGTCATGTCAATAAAAAATATTTTTCTTGGTACTTAGCTTTAAATCAAATATACAAAGAAATAAATAGCATTTTCCTCTAGTGGAGACATTTTCATTGCTTTGAAAGAATTAATTTAGATTTGTAATTATGTATGAAATTAGTAAATAGATTGGTGAAAGTGAAAATTCTCTTTGGCTTATCATTAGCAATGTCATCATGCAATAGTTGTGCATTTGATATTGACTACTTATCTAGATATCATAGAACTATGTAGAGATTGGGAATTGAAAGTGCATTTTATGTTATGATAATTGCATATACCTTCTCTACATACCTTCTATAATTGCAAATTTAGATTTTTCAGGACATATTTTTACAATAAAGGAAACACACTTTTTCATTGCTCATATAAATTTTGAATATCCTTCACCAAAATCTTTAAAATACGTGTTTACATGTATGGAAAATGTGGAATTTTGGTATATGTCCATAAATTGTTTAAGTAGATGAAAGAATGAGACATCTCATAAAATGTGACTTGTGTGCATAACAAATTCAAGGCTACAATGACAAGGTAGAAACATGATTCTCCAAATGCAATGAACATGTTTTCATTTTGTACAATCCAAATTTTCCACATTTAAAATTTTACACAATAGATTAAAGAGTTGTCAATAAATGTTTGGTGTGTGCTTTTACAAATGGATTAATTTTTTGTTTATATTAATTCTAAGAGAGATTGATTCAATGCACTTTAGAAAACTTGACTGATTATTTGTTTATGTAAATTATAAGACAAATCAATGAAAAATTATGAATTTGATAGTATCCTTATTAAAGGAAAGGATGGTAAGAAACAAACATAACTTTGATTTGATCTACAACCAATTAGGCAAGTTGTGAATTTCACATACAAACATTAGAAAACTAATTAGTTTTTTGCTTGTTCATAATATGCATAGATAGAAACATTTTCCATGCAGGATTCATTTTATTAGGTTATTTTTGGACAAGTTGCACACAATATGCATACATGATGGAATTTATGTTGACAGATGTTTTGAAACACTAGACAATAGGTCCCCAATAAAGTTACAAGATTACTTAACCTCTCTGGAAAGGTGGATAACTAGGGGAAGAACTTAATGCACCTCGAGGTCTATATAATTTCCAATTCATCATGGTGCAAGATAACTCATTGATCTATGTACCCATACCATTTTAATGGGGAATGCACAATAACAGTCTTGCTACACAATCAATTCACAATAAATTAAATAAAACAAGTGGTTAGTTTCTCAAATGATGGATATTTGGTGTAGTCGTAGGCAGAGGATCCAAAAAGGATTCCCTAACTATGCAACTTAGTTCAACATAGCAAAAATAAAATATGAAAATGTTCAACAAACATGAATTATCATTGACTCAACTTGTGGGCTTACATGTATCATATGCCTCATATGTGGAATAACTAGGGCTCACAAGCCTACCGCAATGGCATTCAAATATTACAATTGGCACAAGGCCCTATTATAAAATTTGTAGCCTTGAAGGTTGAAACTAACTACAAGCTACTAACTTATTATCTAACTGATTAACTACTTTCCAAAGGATTACAAATAATCTTAAATATGAATCTCCAACTTCAATTATGATCTATGTCAGCCTCAAGGGATCACAATCCCCAATGCAAGATCAAACATGTAGGTCGGCCTCAAACATGAAAAGATAACCCATCGATCAATGAAATGAATTGCAGATCTCCAAGAAAGTTCCCCTTGGAGCCAAAATGCCTAAATGATGTTCCATTAAGCTCCACACATTCTAAAAAGGTCTACACAACCAACTAAGCTATCTAGGCCCTAAATGCTTTGTTTGAGAATTGACAGTGAAATTTTGAGAGCGATAACTTTTTACAAATGAATGCAAATCACCTAAAATCTGGATATATTGTAGACGACCTCATGTAGAACCAATATCCTGCTCTGTGAGCTGAGAAATGATAATGCGGTAAGATATGGAAGAAACTACTGAGACAACTATAAACTAAAATGAAAGAAAAGAAATTATGTTTTTGGTTGATACAGGATTGCTTTACAACCAGGGATGCTCCTACATCAGACACTCTAGGTTGGGAGAAAAGTGAGTGCCCCACTTTCCAGGGGCTAGAGAAAAACCAAAGCGGTCCACCTTAACCTAAGAAATCCACGATGAATCCTCCACTAGTTTGTCTTTCCACTTTACCTGGTACTCCTTATATTACTTGTTCCTAGTGCTCCTTTCAAATCTAGTATCCAAGATTTACTCAATCTACTTTAATGGTTGATGTGGTAACTACTCCTCTAATCCTACTTTGTTACTGCCACTTGACTATCCTTCATGGTACTCATAAATGTCTACAATATTAAAAATAGGTGATATACCAAGTGCCTTCAGTAACTCCACTTCATATGCATTTCTTGAGTCAAACTTCCTGAGAATCTTACATGGTCCAATCTTCCTCATCTTCAACTTATGGTATGTTCCTACTGGAAACCTTTCCTTCCTGAGATATACCATCACTTCATCTCCAAAAATAAATTCCTTATGTCTCCTCTACTCATCTGCTTGCTCCTCGTACTTATTGTTCATGTCCTCCAAGTGTTTTTGGGCCTGATTATGCAATATTTCCATGAATCTTGCAAATTCTTCTGCTTCTACACTCCTTTTATTCTCCATACTGATGTCTCTAAGCTTTACAACTCTTCTAGGATGTACTCATGTTACAATCTCAAATGGTGCCTTTCCTATACTTTGATTTACTGAATTATTATATGCAAAATCTGCTTGCAGTAGAACTATATCCCAATTTCCTGCCTTATCTCCAACCAAACATCTCAACAAGTTACCCAAACTTTGTTTACTACCCCTATTTGTCCATCTGTTTGTGGGTGATATGTTGAACTGAACTTCAAGTTTGTCTTCATCTTCTTCCACAATGTCCTCCAAAAGTATCCAATGAACTTGGTGTCCCTATCTAAAACTATACTCTTTGGTAATCCATGCAACCTTACAATCTCCTTGAAAAATAGGACAACATGCACAACATCATTAGTCTTCTTGCAAGGAATGAAATGTGTCATCTTATAAAATTTGTCCATTGCTACCATTATTGAATCATATACTCTTTGTGTTCTTGGTAATCCCAATATGAAATCCATGCTTATATCTTCCCAGGTCTCCTTGGTATTGGTAAAGGTTTACACAATCCAGTATTTTGACTACTTTCTTTTGGTACTTGACAAATTTTACAACTTTGAACATACTGCATTACATCCTTATATATTTATGACCAAAAATAGTGTTCACACACCAAAGCTATTGTCTTATTAACTCCAAAATGTCCTGCTAGTCCTCCACTATGCTTCTCATTAATCAAATTCTCCCTCATTGAACTCCTTGGAATACACAACTAATTTCCCTTGAACAACATATCTTCTTGAATAAAATAATCCAACCATTGACTCTTATCTATTACTATTGGTCCCTTACATGCTTTCCATGCTTCAGCAAAATTTGGATCATCCTCATGCATATGTTTCAATTCTTCAAAACCCAATACTTCTACCTTCATCCTTGTCAACAAATTCCTCCTTAATGCATCTACAACTTTATTTGACCTACCACTCCTATGCTTCAACACAAATGTATAACTTTGCAATAATTCACCCATCTCATATATCTCTTGTTCAAATTTACCTGACTGTTCAAATACTGCAAGGCTTGATGATCAATGTACAACACAAACTCCTTCGGCAACAAATAATGTCTTCACTTCTTCAAGGCTTGAATTATGGAAAAGAAATCCTTATTGTAAACTGAATATCTCCTTCTAGAATCATACAACTTCTCACTGAAATAAGCTATGAATTTCCCTTCTTGACTCAAGCGTGTTAACAAGAAGTTGAGTCCACTTTTTGGCCAAAAAGTGCAAGTGTGTTCCCTAATTTTTCAGAATTTGACACATTTGACCTTAAAATTTTAAGCACTTAGAGATGGAATCTTCAAAAAAGTCACTGATCATAAAATGTAGTACTTGGAGTCTAGTTTCCAAATATATAATTTATTTCAATACCCAGATTGAACAAATTGATTTTCAATAGGTGTTTCTAAAAATCATTGTTTAAAAGTCATTTTTTTTACCATACCATGCACATGTACGACATCCATATTTTGACCTAAATTATCACATTTTTCTAAATCCTTTTGGGAAAAGATTTGTGACTCATTGAAGCTTGTTTTTGATATTTTTAGTAATTTTTTATTGAATATTTTTTTGTTAATTTTTTAATAGGCATATTTGTCGTTTTGAAAAATTGCCGTGTACGACATGCATAAGATGACCTAAACTTATCATTTTTTGATTTTTTTAAAATTGAAAAGAATTTTCTAAAGTTTGTTCTCGTGCAATCCGTTCATCAAAATGTTATGTTGATCAAAAGTTATTAAAATAGTAAAAAACCCTGATATTTAAAGTTTATAGACCAATTTCATCAGAAATTAATTGAAAAATAGAAAAAATAATCCAATTGTAAAAAAAATTGCATATTTGGAATCTGCATTGTCCCATCTAAAATGGGTTTTAATTTTGTCAAAAAATTCTACAAAAAAAGTCATCAGCCATATGTCCAAACTTGGTATTTTTCTCTAGCATTGCTAGGACCTTCAACTTGTAGGTCAAACCAAGTTGAAGGCCTAGGTTCGAATTCCCAATGCTTTTCCCAAACCAAAATACAAGGCAAAAACCCAACCACAAAGCAAATCCAATTTCATTTTTTTAGAAACAAGATCTCGTTTTGTAAAGTGGGATCCTGTTTCCCAATATTAAATGTCATAACCATTGACAGGGAAACGGGATCTCATTCCTTTGTCAACAGTCCCCACATTAAATATAGGGAATGGGATCCCAATTATAAAACGAGATCTCAATTATAAAATGGGATCTCGTTTGTTTTAACCCTAATTTTTCAAATTTACAGCCAAAGTTTACTATGAAGTCTGCAACTTCACATGTACGATATAGTACGACATATTGGGTGATTTTTCATCAACTATTGCCTTTGCACGTGGTGAATTTGCATTTTTGATTGATTTTTTCAAAGGAGGCATCATATAAACCATTTTTGAAGTGGAATTGTGTTAGTTTTTCACTCGTTCAGAGGAACAAAAGGTCTTCAACTTGCAATATGGATTGAAGTTTTCAAAGGAGGAACACAAGAGGAAGAATTTTGTCCTTATAAGTCTTCAACTTCCAATTTGGATTCAATTTTTTGAAGAATTTCACTATTGACATTCATTTGTGCTTGAGAATTTTATAATCATGGGAGGTAAAGCTCATAATAAGAGGAGGAAGACGTTGACTTCTGAAGAAATTGAAGCAAATAGAGAGGAGAGACAAAGAAAAAAAGAAAGAAGAATGGGAATTAAATCAATGAAAGATAGGGGAGCATCCAATTCTACAACTATTGAAGATGAAAACATTGAGGAGACCATGGTTGTTGACGAAGCTAATTTGCAAGAAGTCAATTTGGAGAAGAATATGATTATACAGCAATTACTACTATGTCTTCAAATCCCTCTTTCAATGTTATGGAGAATGTTTCAATATGCACAAACCCAGGTACATCTTCAAATCCACATGTTAGTGAAATGGTAAATTTGTAGGTAGAAGTTTTACAAGATGCTAGACTTAATGATGTTGAGATTGATAATGTTGAGAGAGATGAAACTTTTATAGAATTTGTTGAAAATGAAAAACAAAAATCTTTTGTTGAAAATGTAAATGAGAATGATCCTTTTGTTGAAAATGAAAACGAAAATTGTTTTGTTGATGAAAATGAAAATGAAAATTATTTTGTTGATGAAAACGTAAATCATTTTGAAGTTGAAAATGAAAATGAAGATGAAGATGAAAATATAGAATGTGATGTTAAATTTAATGAAAATACTTTTTTTTCAAATTGAAAGTGGTGTTTTCGATAATCTTCCTGGTCAAATTTCTTGGAGACAAATAAGAACACATGAGAATAGAATATACAACAAATTCTTTTATTGTAAAAAAAAATCATTTCAATGTCAACCAATGATGCAATTGATGAGAATGCAAAAAATGAGGAAAATAATGAAAAGGTTAGGCTTTTTTGTTAAACCAAAAAGAAAAGATCAACCATTAAAAAATGTTATGTCTATTGTTGCTAGTGCCATTCAATCTATTGGGAAAAATAGTTGATTTAATGATAAAAATGCAATAAGAAGAACCATAACAACTGCTATAGTTAATAAAGCAACTTTGAATAAAAGAATGGTAAGAAATATTAGTGAAGTTTTAAAAAAACATCCTAAAACATTGCTAAGAGCATCAAAAAGAAGAGAAAGTAAAGAAAACGATCCTATCAACCAATGTTGGAGTTTCAGTGGTCGACTCCCAAGGTCTGATATGAAATTGAATGTTGAAATTAAATCTTTGATAGAAAAATATTGGCATGATAATACTAGGGTTTCATCTAATGCTAGAGATGTTTTAAAATTAAGGGTGGGTTCCAAAGTTCGCGATCCTCACCCAAAACACCTATTAGATACAACACAAACTGAATTTTATAGAAATTTTTGTGGTGATTTAGTTTTACCTAGTAATATTCAAATAAGTCAAAGGTCTTTTGAAAAATGTAAACCCTGTATGTAAAAATTGATAAGCAACAGATATCTTGTTGCTATAAAACACATGCTCAATTTTGTTAGTTTTATGATGTTTTTCGATATATACATTGTACCTTGCATACTAACATGATTATACAGGAATGTGGTATTAATATGCCACTTGAAGCAATAAGGGAGTTTATTTCAAGTTTGTTTTGTGATAGATCTAATAGTAATTTTTTTTATTTAAGTTCTTGTATTTTTGGACAATGCATTAACTGTGGAAATCTTTCATTCTTAAGAATTTGTATGCATGAAAGTGTTGATAATGATTTTGGACAACAATTAGTAGATGTTAAAAGATTTAAGAATGTTCAATATTCTATAAAAGATGGAAAAATAGGAAAGCATTGTGATTTAGTTACAGAAAAAGTTAGTGTGCATGCATTCATGAGTGAATTTAAGAATAAGATTGTACCAAAATATGTCATGCACTCTCAACATGCTCGATGGCTTGATGGCCAATTTTGTGCATGTAGAAACACATTTCCAATTGGTACTATACTTTCAGTGGTTGATTTTGTGGAAAATTATACTCTAGCTCTATAAGCGGAAATTCAATCATGGTATTATAATTCAGTGCAAGTAGTTATGTTTTTCCTTATTGTTTATAGACATGCAAATGATAGCACTGAGGATGATAGAAAAGTTTTGAGGGAGTATCATTTTTATTTGAGTGACAACCAATTACACTTGTCAGAGTTTGTTCAATACTGTTTCATTATATTTTATAGAAATTTAAGAGAAAGAGGAATCCAGATGAAAGAACACCTCATATGGTCAGATAATTGTATGGGGCAGTTCAAGAATGCTTGAATGTTCTATTGGTTAAGTAGGGTTCACAAGGAACTTAATGTCCAACATGTATGGAGTTTTTTTTAAGCTAGGCATGGCAAAGGAGAACATGATGCAGCTGGTGCATGTGTCAAAAGAATTATTGCTAGAGAACAATTAAAATTTGAGGATGCAGTAAAATTTAAAGATGCATGTGGGATTGTAGATTGGTGTAATACAAGATTATCTGCTCCTGGTTTGAGTGAGTACTCTATAGTTCATCAATTCTTTTGGTTGGTTGAAGAAGAGAACATTGTATCTAGAGTTGACTGTGAGACAATCAGTGGATTTACTAAATGGCATTCATTTAGGAGTTCAAAACAAGCACATGGACTATCTGGACAAGTGATCTTGCATGTTTTTGTCAATTTTGTATCTCAAGAGATTGGGAAGCATGTGAAAATACTTGAATGGGTTGAACCTTGGGAGCAAAGATTGTTGACACCCGCACAAGCACATGATCAATATGAAAGAATTATTGAAGAAAATGATCAAGTGTTTTCATTTGAAGACTATGACCGTGTTTCAGAACTTGTACAAGAAGGTAATTTAATTCAATTTATTTCACTTTATTAAGTTATTTTGTAATACTAAATTGTTTATATGGATATGCACAAGTTATTAAATCAAATTTTATTTGCAGGACATGTGTATGTTGTTGTTGCACTTAAGGGGAATGAAGAGAAAATAGAATATTGGTTGGCTCATTGTTTGGAGACTAAACATAATTTAATAGCACCTCGAGAAGATGATGATGGCTATCATTATCCAACAGGTACGGTGATTCCCTTAAGACATCCCCTTAAGCAAATTTTGATAACAATTTTTTGATCCCCTTAAGAAATTTTTTAGAACAAGTCTTTGATCCCCTTAAGAAAATTTTGAGACCTTATTTGATGATGATTTTCATGTTTTCGAATAGGATCCCCGGTGGTTGTTGGCTTGGCTGCGAAAAAACCTAACAAGGACGAATGGTCTACTTGCATTCGAAGATTATGAAATGCATAAAAAGATTATACAATATTCACAATTGGTGGTGGCAACAAATATAAAACTAGATCGGTATCGTGAAGACCTACAAATAAAGTGCTATGGAAAATTTCTATGGAAGAGCATGAGACAATCATAGATGCATTGCAAAAAAGATAGGATGTAGATGGTACAATGGAATAAGTAAATATAGGTAAATATAGTTTTAGTTTTATATTGTCCTTTTAAATAGATTAAATACATGTTTTGATATTGGTCAAGTGTGTTATTAGTTGAAATTGATTTAAATTTTCCTTTTATAGATCCTTAAGCCATAATCACAAAAAGGATCTAGTCCATGCAGATTCAACCTAGACAACATGGAATACTTGGTTAAAACAGGTAATTATTAGTTAAATTATATTCAAATACATGTTTTGATTATATATTGATATTGCTTGTACATTAATAGTTAAAATTGATTTATTATCCTTTTTTTATCCTTAAGCCATCATTGCATTGATAGATCATACTTTGAAACAAAAAGGAGAGGATGCCTGGATTCAACCTACACACATGTGTGGAATACTTTTAAATGCAGGTGTTTGAGTTGTGTACATATAGATAGTTTTATATAAATTAAAATATTTATGATTTGATGATTTCATTGATATTGCTTGTACCCTTTTGATATCAGGTGGCGTGAAGACCTACTACATTCTGGGCATGAGTTTGAGATGTTCTTCAAATGGCATATCCAAATTTTGTAAACATTGTTTTGAGATGACATATATGTACATAAATACTTACACAATTAAACATTTTGTATAAATTACAAATACATGTACATACACAATTATGTACTCTATGTACTTTAATGTATCTAAATCAATATTCTATATATTTGTTTGTCAAATGTGCATGTTTTCCTACTTTGAAACTTTATATCTGATTGTATAATCACTAAATATCATGCATAAATTATTGTTAAATCAATTATATCCTTAAGATGTTGTATTACAACCCCTTAAAACATCCCCTTAAGACATCCCCTTAAGACATTTTGTATTAAGACATCGTATTAGGACCCCTTAAGACAACCTATAAATTAGTGTTGGATGCTATTATTTGTTTTGACAACTTATAAATTAGTGTTGGATGCTATTATTTGTTTTGACAACTTATAAATTAGTATTGGATGGTATTATTTGTTTTGACAGCTTATAAATTAGTATTGGATGCTATTATTTGTAAATTATGATTTATTGACTAATTATTGATTGACGTGAATTGAATAAGTTCATTGACTAATTATCACTAATTATTGAATGTACATATCATGTATGGGATCACTAAATTTGTAAAGTACAAATATTAAAATGTCCTATTAATTTCAACTTTAATTTCATATTTATATTTAATTTCACATTAATGTCCTATATTAATGTCTTGACTATGAACATAAAATGCATAAATGTACATGTGTAAATTAAAATTTCAAACAATAATAAAGTCCATAATTTACAACATATTAAGTACATGAAACTAATATATTAAGCGCATGAAATAAAGTCCACAAGAGTACAACCCATGAACTAAAGTCCAACAAAGTACTTGACCCATGAAATATAAAGTCCAATAGAGTACATGAGAAACCAAATATGTCTAGTCCATGAAATAATCAAATATAACCCATAAAATCATGTTTAGGTCATGCATTGTCTCTATAATCAAGAGACCTCTT
Source organism: Sequoia sempervirens (assembly GCA_007258455.2). NCBI lineage: Eukaryota > Viridiplantae > Streptophyta > Pinopsida > Cupressales > Cupressaceae > Sequoia > Sequoia sempervirens. The sequence goes on from VDFB02353493.1 coordinate 376,850,571, forward strand.
CACACCATGCAGACTATGCGGATGACCTGAAACACTCTGTACAAGAGAAAGATGAAATCAGATGTAAGATGATGAAAAATGATTTAATGACAATTTAATTTATAATTCATCATAAAATTAAATTACCATCATATTCGAGTCTAGATGCTCTAGTGCACCTAAACCAACCTCTAAATTCTTTGAATGAATCTACATAAACAAGACAAAGAAAGTTGAAATTAGATGTAAGTCTACAATTAAAAATGATTTAATTCAATTTAATTTATAATTTATCATATTTTAATTGTATCGTATTATGAGGTTGTGCACCCTCTTCTCCAGGACCTGTTTGTACATGCTCAAATACAAGATGTGTCTCATGCTATATATATATATATATATATCAATTTAAAATTTAAAATTAAAGTTATTCATAATATATAATTTGTAATTGACTTTAAATATAATAAAAAATTTAAATTACCATGATATCTGGAGCTTGCTTTGCATGTCCTCCTATAGGTGTAGCTATGACTAGGTCAGGGTAGAAAGTCGCACTAACATAGTCCTACAAGATCAAATTTAAAGCATGTATACTTGAATTAGGTTAAAATATATATATATTCAAGTTTGCACATTTTGTGTAGAAATTTTTTTAAACCTAAAAATTAGAGGCCTCATGAGTAGCTGCAACATCTAAGGCTTTCCTAAATCCCATTCTCATTGTTGTAGCTACCTACACATACATGTAGACATTTTTAACGCTTATAATATTTACAAGTGTGCATGCACATTTGATATATAGTGAAATCAAAATTCATAATTGTAACTACACTAATGTAACTTAAACAATTTACAACATAAATGTACCTGCCCTTGATCTATGACGCCCAATAGTGGAGGAGTGCTCGACAACCCCTCAGGTGGAGTTGATGTTGAAGCTAATTGACTCCCCTAAACCAACATATAAATATTTTAAACATATGTTCGTGATTCAATTATAAATTTAAAACTAAAGTTAAAAATAATTTCATAAATAATTTAGAAAATTGAAATCAAAATACCCCAAAAGAGTTTCCAACAAGGATTGGTGTCGATGTATGTACTCGCTAAGCAGATGATTTCCCCATCGTTAGTGTCATCTATACATCAAACAGTTCAATTTTTGAAATGTATTACAAACTTTTCTTTGATATATACATTCAATAAAATTCTTATAAAATCGACATGTAGATGCATATTTATACCTATGTCGCAGTGTCCTCATGGTGATGGTTTTCTATAAGAAATTCTACAAATGAACTAAGGCGACTAGATGAACCACCAGAGTCTCGACGTCCACTCGAACTAGGTGTGGCCTGATTGGGTCCATAACATAATTGGTGGCAACTAGTACATACATGTGGGGCCCTCGACACTCATGGATTGGTACTCAAACCAACTCCATAATACACTCCTCTATCATCGTCATCTCTATGCTCCCTGCTCGCTATTGCAAAATCATGTTGATCAAGGTCTTCAGCAAGCGCACTAAGGGATCCTAATGTGGAGACCACCGCAAGCTGATACACATGTGTGAGAATGGGAGGACCAAGAGTAGCAACAAGGGGTTGTGCATGCATAGGGCATTGGGGATCAACCCTTGCCCATAACCTTTACTGTGGCATGTTGCCACCAACACCCTGAAATGATTTAAAATCAAAATAATTGGGCTTTTCCCTCATAACAAACTCTACATATAGTTTCCTCAAAAAGTACAATGGGACCTCCCAATTAGCATGTGGTGGACTATCAAAAACCATATACCATCTATTCCAAAATTGTGCACTCATCTAGGGATGCACACACCATCTCATGGATATTCTAGATTTATTGGCAAGAATGGGTTGTCAAGTGACAAGGTCGAGAAAGTATGGAGCTAGGTGGGATTTTGTTATCTTAAGGTCTAAAATTTGTCTATACGAGAGACCATCTACATAATACGGTTGCATCTGCTCTCTCTCTCTTGTCAATGCCTATGAAGATCAGAATCAATAGTCCTAATGGCATCCACAACGTTTTGTATTGTAAATGCAAAACGTCTAACATGAGGAGGAATCAATGCTTGACTTTTGCATAGCATTGATTTGATTATGAATGGATGCAACCTGATCATTTATACGTGCTCGCAAGCGAGCCTCATCAGATGCAGCAGGTGCTAGAGGGGGAGGTGGAGGTGGTTGAGGTGGTGGATTGAGGATATCATCGATGTTAAATTGATCCATGATGTCAAATATAAGTGCACTTGCATTAAATTATACAAAATTAACATACAAACTTACAAAATTAAATTTGTTTAAATAGGATGTGCACATTGTACATATACATACACATACATATACATTGATTGAACTTGAGCATGTAAATAAAAAATTCAAAATTTAACATGTACATACAATTAAAATAAAAAATATGATGCATAATTTGCATGCATACATCATTCAACTAAACTATGTACATACATACAAATTTCAAAATTTAAGATCTAGAACTATACAATTTTAATACATGTACATACTAAAAAAATAGACTTGAAACATTCACAAAAAGCTCACTTTATATCTAACACACACACACACACACATATATATATATATTACATTTTTCCAACAGGAAAAATCATAATCTAGTAGATGGTCATAAAATATATACTATTATAAATTCATCATTAAAAGTTCATAAATTCCAACAAATTCATAAATTCATGTCACTAAAAGTATCCATCTAGAAACAAAATCATAAATTCACATCACTAAAAATATCCATCCAACCAATTTTGTAAATTCATCACACAAAATATCCATCGAACCAAATTCATAAATTCATAACTATAAGATCATTGTCTTAATTTAGAAACTATTGTGGCTCTCTACTAAATCTCTTTATTTCTTTGTGTTTTCCTTTTCAAAATAGGAAGTTCTCCTCTCCTCTAGCCATTTCCGATTCTCATCTAAGATCCCATCCATAGCCCTAACAACATCAACAATGGTTTGCATCCTAGATGCAAACATCCTCACAGGTGGTGTGACACATTCTTCATTATGAATAATGTTGATTTGATCTTGGATGGTTCTAACATTGGCATTGATTTGTGCTTAAAAATGAGCACCATCGATTCCAGGTGGTGGAGGTGGGGCATTATGAGGTGGAGTGGGTGGAGGTGGAGGTGAAGGTGGTGGAGATGGATGGCATGGAGGTGGATTGCAAATATTATTGAATTGATCCATGTGATCTCTAAGATATGAGTGAACTTGCATTAGATTTGTAATTTCAAAATGTAAGATACATGTTTATGAAATACCCTTAAACCATTCAATATAAATGGCCTAATTGAATACAAATGATAAAATATGTAAGCCTCATTTATGTCTAAGGCATGTTACTTGAATGAAAAAATAATTAACTATTAATATAGGACAATTTATGAATGCTATAGGGTTTATGGTTTAGAGTTTAGGATTTAGGTTTTAGGGTGATAGGATGGCTTAAGGGGATCTATGTAGTAAGGTCCTAGTACAAAATGACATGGCTTAGGTGAATAAAATTTGGCGAAGATGCCTAAGGCAACCAAATTTCATTAAGGTCCTAGGCAACTTCACCAAATTTTATTCACTTCAATCATGTCAATTTTTCCTAGGACCTCATTAGACATAGACCCCCTGAAGCCATCCTATCACCCTAAACTGTAAATCAATCAACCTAGATCATGATTTATCTCATTCATATTATAATCTTGCACAATCTTATTATTGTTAAATTTGGTTGCCTTGGGCAACTTCACCAAATTTTATTCACTTCAGTCATGTAGTTTGTCCTAGGACCTCACTAGACATAGATCCCCTCAAGCCATCCTATCACCCTAAACCGTAAATCGATCAACCTAGATCATGATTTATCTCATTCAAATTATAATCTTGCACTATCTTATTATTGTTAAATTTGGTTGCCTTGGGCAACTTTACCAAATTTTGAGAGCTTATTTGATCCCCTTAAGAAATGTCATATTAGGACCCCTTAAGACATCTATTTACAGTTTAGGGTGATAGGATGGCTTAAGGGGATCTATGTCTATTGAGGTTCTAGGACAAAATGACATGGCTCAAGTGAATACAATTTGGTGAAGTTGCCCAAGGCAACCAAATTTCATTAAGAGCCTAAGAAAAAATTATAGCTTTAGGGTTTAGGGTTTAGAGTTTAGAGTTTAGAGTTTAGGATTTAGGGTAATAGGATAGCATAAGGGGATCTATGTATTAAGGTCCTACGACAAAATTACATGGCTTAAGGGAATAAAATTTGGTGGAGTTGCCTAAGGCAACCAAATTTCATTTTAAGGTACTAGGACAAAATGAATGCTTTAGTGTTAAGGGTTTAGATTGTAGAGTTCAGGGTTTAGGGTTTAGGGAACTTAGGGTGAAGTTTGGGTGACCCTTGGAATAATGGACTTGCAAGTTAGTGCCTAGTTTATGGATATCTTTTATTTTATGAATAGATTGACTATTTATGTAATAGAAACACATAATTATGTATTATTAAAATTGAGTTTGATGTATATTTTAACTGTATATCTTTTTAATTGATATAAGATTATTTTATTTAACATTTTTTTCATTAATATTTCCCACTTAAATGAATTTTATGATATAAAATGTATAATATAAAATTAGTTAATGTTGAATCAAGTATTTTAGTTTGTTTTGTTTGGAATTGAAAGAACCTAAAAGAAAGAAAAGAGAAATATTTAGATTCTTTTAGTGTCTAGGTAACTAGTGCAAATTGAGATTTTAGACTAAACTAGAAGCCTAATTAACAAGTAATTGACTAGAATGAGGGTTAATATTGTCAAAAGACAACAGACAACACTTGCAAACAAGAAATGGAAACAAGGCATGACTAAGAGAGATCAAAACATAAAATAGAAATGAATGTTGAATATTATCTAATTAAGTGACAATTGGAAGTGGATTGTACACTTGGATTTAGGAATTTGCTAACTAAATTTGCAAACAAACATTGATAAAATTTATGAATTGTAACTGTTCTTTAACATATTGTTTTCTAATCTAATTAAAATTTTACATTGAAAGTAAAGTTTAACATATTTTTTTCTCCATACAATGCAAATGAAATTTAAAGTTAATACAATAGGACAAGGGACCTAACATTTCACAAAATAATGACATTTATCAATATATCTATATTAAAGCATTCCCTCAAAAAAGACACATAACTAAATGGGAAATACCATGGGCATGCACATTTCACTATTACATTTTGTCTACACTTTGAGGTGCATGTGAATCTTATAAAATAAATGTGCATCTAAAATCATGTAGCATTCAAAAAATATGCATGTAAATTAAATATCTCAAGCATTCAAAGGATAGAGGTCCACATAAAATAATGGACTTGGTAAGAATATGATCATGGATGTTTGTAATGTCCAAAATTTATTAAGGACAATATATACAAAAATAAAGCCAACGTTTTTTGTCTTAACACATACAATACATAACAATGCAACACACACATAAGTGTAATTATCACACATGAATACACTATCAAAAACATCCAACATGCATAAAAGAAATGTGTAGGTAATTCATAATTAGAAAGATGACATCATCTCAATCTATGATATGTGGCACATAGCGTGATGTGTAACTATGACACATACCCGTAGAAGACTAAACTCAAGGAAGAAAGAATAATATAATTCATTCCTTTAAATCCCTGAACAAGATTAATATTTGAAGTAAATCCATTAATGAAGGAAATCTATTTCATTCTTATTATGAGTATAAGATACATAGATTATATATTCACTATTGGATTCATATATTAATTTAATATTTTATTATTTACATTTAAGCAATGCAAATGAATTTTCTTGAGCTTGAAACTAGGGTTTTCAAAATCAAAATGATCTATTCGATTTTAATTTAGGGTTTAAGCAATTTTTTTTGTTTCAATTCAATTTAGGGTTTCAATCTAAGCAATTAGGGTTTTTAATGCAATTTTTTGGTTTCATTTCAAACTAGGGTTTTCAAATCCAATTTTTTTTGTTTGATTTGAATTCAAGGTTTCAAAAATTTGATTAGGGTTTCCAAATGCATTTTTTTATTTCATTTCAATTTCTAGGGTTTTGAAATGTAATTTTTTTTGTTTCCTTTCAATTAGGGTTTTCAAATGCAATTATTTTTGGTTTGATTGAAGAATTTAAGTTTCAAAAGATAAATTTTGTTTCTAAAATATAATTCAAGGTTCATTTTTTCCTTTCTATTTAGGTTTCATTGTATTTTTTCATCTATTTCTACAATTCCTCATTTCTACTGTTATAGGAAATAAAATGCTTAAAACGTTAAATAAATTAAAAAAATGCTAAAATCTATTATTCTATTAACAATTTCAATAAAAAATGAAAAAAAGAAAAAATGTGGGGGTGGAGGCGTACTTGGACGCTAGTTTTTGAGTCATTGCCCAATTGAATCGGGATCCCGTGTGCAAGAAAATGAGGTTTTGTTTGTTTTTAAAAAATAAATACCATTACAAAATAGGATCCTGATTTTTTATAAATCGAGATATCGTTCTATACTAATCGGGAACCCGTTTGACATTTAGGCTCAGGATTTTGAAGCTAAACATGATCCCAATTTTTAAAAATAGAGATCCCATTTCTAAAAATCGAGATCCCATTTTTACAATGTCGATTTTTTTTTTTTGGCTAAGGCAAAAAATTCCACGTTTCATGGACTCAACTTTGTGCACTTACCCTCAACACTACTCCTACTATATTTCCAGTAACATCACAATCAACTTGAAATACTTTGTCAAAATTAGGTATTGCTAACACTAGTTGCTCTATCAGCTTTTGCTTCAACAATTCAAAACATTTTTGTGCCTTGAATGTCCACTTAAAATCCTTCCTATCTCCTCTCATTGTTTTTGTCATGGGTGTGCAAATGCTACTAAAGCTCAAGACTTATAATTTTTTTATAGAAACTTGATAATCCATGGAATGATCTTACCTCTCCAATGTTTACAGGTGTAGGCCACTCAACAATTGCTCTAACCTTCTCAGGGTCCATCTTCAATCCTTCAATAGAAATGACAACCCAAATATACCAACTCTATATTCATAAAGGTACACTTCTTGATGTTTATCGGTAGCTTCTCCTCCCTTTGCCTCTGCAATACTTGTCTGATGTGCCACAAATGATCTTCTTTGGTCTTACTAAAAAATTAGAATATAATCCAAATAAATAATAACAAACTTACCTAATAATTGCTTCAATGCTTCATTCATCAACCTCATTAAAGTGTTAGGTGCATTGGTCAATCCAAAAGACATCACTAAGCATTCATACAATCCTTCATTAGTCTTAAATGTAGCTTTTCATTCATCTCCTTCTCTAATTAATATGATGATATCCACTCTTTAGGTCAATCTTTGTGAAATACTTTGCTCTACTCAAACAGTCCATAATGTCATCCATCCCTGACAATGGGAATCTATACTTGATAGTGACCTATTTATTTCTCTTGAGTTTGTACACATCTTCCATTCTCCATCTTTATTTGGTTCTAGCACAATAGGTACCGCTCATGGGCTTAAGCTTTCTTTGATCAATCCCTTCTTCAACAACTATTGTATTTGTTTGTTCAACTCCATATTTTCTGCAGGTGTCATCCTATGTGATGCTTTGTTTAGAAAAATTGTTCTTGGTATTAGATCTATATGACAACCGATGCTCTAGACTGGTGGGATTCCATCTGGTACATTCTCTGATATGATGTCTTCATACTTTGCCAACAGTTCTGCTACTTTTGTCTATGGTGGATCTTCATCTTTTGCGGTAGAATTATTTATCTCTAGAATATTGTACTTCTTTGGAATCAATACAAAACACATGTTCTCATGCCTCAATCCTTCCAAAAACTTCCTTCCATCCACCAAACATAGTCTAGTAGTACTACAAACTTCACTTTTTTCCTCTTCCCCCAAAGGAATCAATATAGTTCTCTTACCATTTGAAGTCACAGTATAGGTATTCTCCCTTCCATCATGAATTGCTTTCCTATCATATTGCCATGGTCTTCCTAACAATAAATGGCATGCATTTGTGGGCACAATATCACACAATACTTCATCATTATATGATCCTATATGAAATCTCACCAAACATTGCTCACTTACCAAGATCTTATGTTCATCATGAATCCATGCTATCTTATACGGATTTGGATGTTTTAATCTCTTCAAATTCAACTTGGTTACCATCTCTTATGAAACTAAATTATCTGTACTACCACTATTAATAATAACTTTGCATACCTTTCCTCCAGACTTACATCTTTTCTTGAACAAATTTTTCCTTTGCAGTGGTTCCTCAGTCATTTCTTCATGCATCAAATCTCTCCTCATTACTAATGACTCACCTTTCTCTGGTTTCTCGACTGAACTGGGGGATCCAATAGGTTCTTCATCCACATAAGTTGTTCTTCCAATATTCTCAGTATTCTTATCGGTACTTCCCTAATGACATTCAAACACTCTATGTCCTTCACCTCCACACTTGAAACAAGTTCCTCTAAATGGTCTCTTCTCAAATCTTCCTTCATCTCTCCTATGTCCATCATTGTGGCAAGAATTATGACCTCCTCTATCATTGTAGTAGAAATTTTTGTCTTATCTTCCTCTATGGTATGAATTATTGTCCTTTTCTTCACTATGGTAGGGTTTTCCATCCTTTTTTTATTTGAATAAGGTCTTCTCTAGAATCTTCTTCTTGCACTCCTTTGTCTTTGTTCAAACTTCTTGTTCAATTTTTCCTCTACTTTCAGTGCAAAGTGGTATGCTTCCTCAATTGATGTCATATTCATTAGGCTCAAGTCTTCTTAGATGTTTGTTCTTAGTCCATTGATGTACCACACAACCTTCTCTTTGCTTGCTTCACTATGTCCAACTCTAATGATCATCTTGTAGAATTCTTCAGTATATTCCTTCATAGATCTCTCATTTTGCCTCAAGTTCTGCAATCTTTTCAACAATTCAAGTTCATAATGACTAGGTATAAATTGATTCTTCAACTTTGTCACCATTCTATCCCACTTTGTGATTTTCTCCTTTCCTCTCCTATTTTTATCCAATTGAACTTATTCCCACCAAATAGCAGCACGTCCTTTCAACTTAGTTTTTGTAAATCTCACTCTTTTTTTAAATCTTCAATTTCTTCATAATCAAAGCATTTGTCCATATCACTGATCCAATCAATCAATTCCTCAGGGTTTAAAATTCCTGTGTAATTTTGAATTTGAATTCTAGGTCTCTTATCAATATTGGAAATAGCTTTCAACATCTTTAGCTAATCTGAATCTTCTTCTTCTTCTAGGTTTTCTTCATTTTGATTCACAACATGATCTAATTCATCATCACTTTTGTCCATGTGTCTAGGGTTTAGACCTCTTCTTCTATCTTCTTCTACAACATCCAATCGAACTCTCATTGCTCTCATCATTTTAAAAATTTTATCCATTCATCCAACCACATTCGCCATAACAGGCTCTCTCCTTTGCGACATATCTCTCCTTGGACTTGGTGCAACTGCCTCGATTCGATGATCTAGCTACAAGGGTTTCAATTGCCTCATAGTAAATGCTCAATTGAAAACACTTGCAGTATACCTCAGGTCGGTGATCTAGTCACCATAAGGAATGCCTTATCAAGACTCACAAACTTGATCTGATACCACTTGGTGCAATCATAGATAGAGGGTCCAAAAAAGACTATCTAACCATGCAACTTAGAGTTCAACACAACAAAAATAACACATGAAAATGCTCAGGGAACATGAAGCATCATTGATTCAATAACTTGCAAGCTTACATGCATCATATGCCTCATATGTGTAATAACTAGGGCTCATAGGCTTGCTGCAAGGGCATTCAAATATTATAATTAGCACAAGGCCTTATTACAATTTGCAATCTTGAAGGTTGAAACTAACTGTGAGCTTCTAATTTATCATCTAATGGATTAACTAATTTCCAAAGGATTAAAAATGATCTTAAATATGAACCTCCAGCTTTAATTATGATTTGTTTAGCCTTAAGGGCTCACAAACCCCAATGCAAGATCAAATGTGTAGGTCAACCTCAAACACGAAAAGATAACCCATCGGTAAATGAAATGAATTATGGATCTCCAAGAAAGTTCCCCTTGGACCCAAAATTCCTAAAGGATGTTCCATTAAGCTCCACACATTCCTAAAACATCTACACAACCAACTGAGTTGAAGCCTAGGCCCTAAATGCTTTGTTTGAGAATTGATAGTGAAATTATGAGAGTGATAACTTTTTGCAAATGAATGCAAATCACCTGAAATTTAGATATGTTGTAGATGACCTCATGTAGAACCAATATCTTGCTCCACGAGATGAGAAATGACAATGCAATAAAACACAAAAGAAATTGTTGAGACAACTACAAACTGAAATGAAAGAAAATAAATATTTTTGGTTGATATAGGATTGTTACAACCAGGGATGCTCCTACATCAATATTTGGATTTAATAGACATCAAAAGTAGACCCAAAGACCTATTATTTTTTAGATATAAAAATTTATACTTTCAAACCTTAGATCTAATATTTGTAACAACACTCAATAAGTTTTCTTAAAAAGACTAGTGTTTCAAATTTGACAAGTTTTAAATAAACTAATCAAGATGATTGATATCTTCTAGATATTGTGATGTTAATCTTTTTCAACAACAAAATTATTTACAAATCCTAGATCTATGTATTTTAACATCGTATTTGCAAATTTCATTTTCAAACTAATCTAATTTAATTCATTTTAAAAGAAGAGGAAAAAGGGTTCAGGTTTAGAGAAATAAAATAATTTAATGAGTATGTTTTGATGAATTAAAATTTTAATTTTTTAAGACAATGAAATATAATTAAACCAACTTTTCTTGATTTGCATTACAAAAAATCATTAATACAATGTATTGTTGATGTATAGGGATTTTAATCAAATGTAAAAATTCCACATGAAATTATTGAATCACTTGCGAAATTCATACATTATCCCTTGTATTCTATTAAATCAAAATAGTTATCATATAACATGCCTTGAATTTCATCCTTCTTGGTTTAATTTGAGAAATTATTCATTACATGACCCAATTTAGAAAATTTGGATCTATGATGAAAATTTTAATGTGAAAATTAACTAACTCGATACCTTGTCTAGCTTGCTAACTAAGAAGTTTCCAACCCTTCACAATAATTTTGTAATTTACATAGGTACCCAACCTCTCGAGTGCCAAGTTCAAAATTCACAATGCCCAAAATAAAAATTTGAAAATTAACTAAAATTTGTCCCAAGTCTTGTTGGTTTCTTTATATCCATATTAACAAGTGATGATGAACATACCACTTTAAGCTGTAAAACTTTATTACAACTAACCCAAAATTAAATTAATATTTTTTTCATGAAATAATTTCATAGGCATGTATGCGAGGAAACTCATGCCTTTCCTTCTAGATCTATACCTTTTTCTCTTTGTTGTTATTTTGTTGTCTTGTTGTTTCTCCAATTTTCTTCATGATGTGTATGCCTACAAATTATCAATAACTTCCTTCACTATATTGAAGTTAGGATCATGATAAAATTGGAAATATACTTCCTAGAAAAGAGATTATTTGCAATTTTCTTGGGACCTTGTTCATATCTACTAGGCATGCCTTAAACATGTTAAAGTTTCCCTTAATTGTTATTAGATCATCTATGATCTCCTCTATCAAATTTTACTTCAACGAATCTAGAAATCATTTAATGATTTTTTCCTAGTGGGTTGACCATATCAACACTCTCCCTAAATTTGGATAGCATGGACTCAATGAAATTATAAATCTTAGCCATAGCTACTTCATTTTTTTTCTATTCAAAATTTTTGCTTACACTTTTACAAGATTTTTATCCCACTTTTGTGGCCTTCAACCACTTGTACACCATATTTGGGTTACTATATGGGGTTATCTCTTTCTCCACCAAGATAGGAAATTGAATTTATGACATTTTGTTTTTCCAAGGTAAATTATTATCTAAGATAACTAGCTCATCATCTATGGTTCTTAAAAATTCTATTGTGGCATTGATTTAATCAATATTTTGACGACAACATTTAATAATTTTTTTTTATCAAATTCTTACCTTGGGACTATAATGTGTCTCTCCATGCACCAATTGCCTAAACTACTCTTATTTCTCTTCACATCTACAAGTTATTGTCTAATGCTACTAGAAGTGTGGGAGTAGGTGCATTTGATTCCATAAGGCCCATGAGGTATTCTGCATAAGTATACAACTCACTAACTTGGGCCTTCAATTCCTCATTTGTTTGTTCATCTTGGTTAATATGAGCCAATATGGAGATCATTTCTTACAATGATTATTTATCTTCCTCTATTTTTTGGTGCCCAATATAAACTATTTAAATATAATGATCATCCATCTCCATGTTTTTTTTCTTTATCACACAAAGTGATGTTTATCTCTATATTCTTGTATCCCTACACATATATAGTAATGGTGGATAAAGTTCTAGATCTTTTTTCTTTTGGTTTTACCTTGAAAAATGCACCATGATTTCAAATTCATCAATAACAAGCTCATACCGCCTTTTACTTTTCTCAATGATGGTGTCCAACCATATTAGTAGACCTAAATTATATATGTAGTTTTGTCTTCTTGATCATAGAATGTAGGAGTAGGTGTCCTTCATGGAGGGCTTAAAGTTGGAGGTGGATAATCACTTGAGGAGGAGACAAACTTGTATGCGCCAATCTCTAAGAAGAAGAACTTGATGAAGAAGGAGTCTTGATTTGAGTTGGAATCCTTTGTGAAGAGAGAATCTCCTCCTTTTGTGAAGAAATTTATTAATTATGATCTCCTCAACCGTTTCATTTATGTCTTCAAATTTATGTTCCTCTTCTATAACATGTTCTTTCTCCTCAATAGCCTACTTCCTAGTCATAAAAGTGGCTTCAATATCATACTTGTTTTCTTCTAGTTACTACTCCACTCAAGGATACTATGCAACAAATTCTTGCTATATGTCTGTTTCTATGTAGCTAGTGCACCTAGTTGTACTTGTGGTGATATATCTAAAGTGGGAGGATAAGTTGGAGTTTGTGTTGTAGTATTTGCAAAAATTAAAGTTGTCTATTCTTTTGAGTCCTTTGGTTTTTTATTTTTGGCTTTTATCCTCACAAAAGGCTCATGCTCCTTAGCCTCCTCTCACTCTTCATCACCTTGAACTACATGGGTAGCTCCCTATTGAGAAATTTTATATTTCAGGTCTTCTTGGAGGGGTTTTGTACATATACCTTTTTTTTCTCTCCTCCTTTATATTCTCCTTTTGATGTTTTTTTCTTCTTAGATAACTTCTCTTCTTATTTTGAATATCCTCCCATGATGTTTCTCCATTCTTGGGCGATTCTTTATTTTCTAAGGGAGTAACATACAACATTAGGAAGGGAATTCTTATACCATCTTTCCATTTATATATAACGTTATGACCTCAACAAAGATGTCTTCATCAATAGATCAATCAACTATATAAATTGGTTGACTAAATACTTTATTTTGTTCATAAGATGGGTCTAATACATTTTCATCTTCATTTATGCCTTTGGGAACTCTAGTGACATTGAAATCATCGACGTAAGGCATAGACATTCTATAATATTCCAATATTCTAATGTCATGTTTATCCATACAATCCCCCATATAGTTCTCTAACTCAGACTCACACTTGTAAAAAGTACCAATTATGGGCCCATCTTCCCTATAAGATCAAATATACTTCAAATTACTTACAATTCATGGTGATTAGTGGCATTTATTTCTCATCCACCTTTGCATGATGGTATGTTGAACAAGTGTAGATACCAATAGATACAAGGAAGTGGATCCATACTTTATGTTTGCTAGCAATTATTTTTTATAGTTTCACTAAAATTATGGATTTTCGATAATATCAACCTACAACTTAGGTATTTTTGGAGTTTGTATGTGGCTTTATGGAAGCCCCCGACTTTGATAAAATTAAAGGTTTTAAATTGGATTTAACAAATCCCCCAATTTAAAAAACTTTATGTTACCTCCAATGACAACCTCTTGGTGTGATTGTTGCACAAGCATTTGATGATGAATAACATAAATGAATCATTCACCTTGTTGCAATATTTCTAGCTTTCTTTGATTCATGTTAAGGGTAATGATTGTATACCAAAGTCTCTCACAATGTGATATTTCCTACCTTGGTTAGACTTGGAAAACTTTCTCTCATTTCCAAAATAGATAGATCATGTATGAGGTCATCTATTTTTTTGTTTTCCCTAACTTCAATTAATTGAGAGTGAAGATTCACATTGATGATTGTCCCATAGTCTATTTTATTCCCATTTATGATGGATAAGATAAAGTATTATTTCTACGAACATAAGTGCTTGGAATTAGGGTTTCCTTCAATCTTATTCAATAATTTAATTTCATCATGAATTTCCTCTTTGAACTTATTCACATGAATAACTTTGGTCATTTTGACTATTGATTTTCTCCTTGTTATCAACCAATTTCAATGATACACTTAACTACCTATGCATTATTATTTTCATAGTAATTGAGATCCACCTTCCTGTTCCATCATTATATGTGGAACAAATATACAAGCCAAAAGCCTCCTTTATGATCTCAATAGAGATATCCAAAATGGTTTTATTTGAAAATTTGAATATTTTGTTTTGTTTTGCATCATAGTAATAAGCACAAGCTAGGACCAACTATAGGGATTGCAAACACTTTAATCCATGTATTGAGCATTTATTATGTCACCTTCCTTGTTGAATCTTTCAGTGTGTTCCTTTATATCCATATTTCCTAAGTATATATCTCATATCTTAGTCCATGGACAACATATCTTGGAAGACAAGGGTACCCAGGCTTGTACTCACACTTTATTTATTTTCATATTTGATTTTATGATGTGGATTCTATAAAATATTCATTAAATCTATCAAATAGTTTATAACATGTACATATAATCCATATATGCAAATCTAGTAGTCATATCTCTTTCATAATAACACTCACAAGAAGGTTAAATTCCATTAAACAATGAAATTGGAAAGAGGGTAAGAGATAGTTTGAAAGCCTAAAAGGATATAAATATACAATGTAGGAAAGGATTAGGATGTTAGCATACCTCATGTAAGATTACCAAGTAGGAAAAGATATGAGAGTGTTCTAGTGTGCTATAATAAGGTTGGAAATTATCTCGTGTATGATTACCAAGTAGGAAAATATCTATGAATATACCTAATGTGCTACAATAAGGTTGGTTGGGGCTCTAGGAAGATACATAATAAATAAGCCTTAGAAAAGCACATTGATATGTTGATTTTTGGGATCCCAAGATGATGAGTACCTAATGCCAATTATAGCATTAGGGAAACTTAAAACCTAAAACCTAAAAAGGTAAGTGTAGATAAATACAATAAAAGATAAAATCCGATGATCAATCAAGGAATAGGTCTACCACACCAAATGTCAAAATAAATTAATTTTTAAACACTTGAATTTATGGTATAAAAAAATTGATATACATCAAGTATTGGGTTTTGGGAATACCACTTACTAAGTACTTGATTAATTGGACCCACCAAGACCAAATCCTAAAAAACTTAGAGAAATAAATAATAATTAGGGATCAAGACTCAATCTTAGCACTTATGTGATACTCAATTAGATCTATTCTCAAAATCTAAAACTTGAAAGATCTCAAAGTTAAGATAATGGAGAGGAGCTAAGTTCAAGGATACCTCTTACGAGATAATTTATTATTTAGTCATCCATGATGCTCTAGAACCAAATAACTCATATTAATAAGTGCCATGAAATAATGCTCAGTGTTATTATTTACATGCTACCACATTAAGTGGATCATTGAAATGCCAAGTTTGAAGGAATCTTAAAGAGAAAAAAGTCACCAAGAAATGAAACTTGGCGATATTGTTTACAAGTATCCAATTAAATAGATTCTAAAAATTTTGAACTTGAAAACTTAAAAGGTTGTACTTTTCTCTCAAGTTTTCTAAAGAAAGCCATCATAAGAATACATAAAATCCCAAGTTTGAGATGAAGTGGGGTTTAGAAATTTCTTAGGACAATGCCTTAATAATGAGGGATGAAATATCTAAAACTCCAAAATGAGACCATTCTTAGGACTTAGCATATTTATGATTTTGAATGAGATTTGCATGCACAACTAAGTTCAACTAATGTTTTTGTACACCATTTCTAGTTAAATTTCAAAAGTAATATCAAAGAGCCTAAACTAGGGCACAAACTTGAAACCACAACTCCAACATACTAGATAGTTGAATTTGAGAGCACAAAATTAAAGATCCCAAACTAGGGAAAGGATTTGAATTCATGATTGATTAAACAAACCTTAAATTAAAAAAAAAACTAAGGTTTAAAATTAAATGCAAAAAAATTCAAAGAATGACTCTTGATCTAAAGATACCTAAGTAAGGTTCCATCCAATAAAAGATGAAAATTTTAAATGAATATCTAGGAAAAGAAACCCTACTCGGAAGACTAAAAGTTAAATAAGTTGGATGATGAACAATAAAACACCCTAGAAAAGAACATAGAAAGCATGCATCACATCAAAGAACACAAGAACACCAATTTTTACATGGAAAACCCAAAAAAGGAAAAACCATGGTGAGGATTAGCTCACAATATATATTATAACTAGGCATAAGATATTATAGAATGGCTCATTGCTAGGTGGACTCACTATCTTGATAACTCACTATCCAAAAAATAGAAGAAATGGCTCACCGCCAAGATAGAAAAGAGGGTGGCTCACTGCCAAAAAATTGAATTGTTTAATGCATCTACAATATGCTAAAGAGAGTTCCAATTAAGCTTTGTAAACTAATCTGGCACACTTCATGCTTCTCCACTTATCAACCTTTTCACATTCTGCTCTACTTTAGATCTCGAACACACTTTATTATTTCACATCTCACACATTACACTATACACAGACACATAATTCACACAAGGAATTAACCTTGTATATATACCGCTTCCAACATAAACATAAAGTAGGTCAGCCTAATTGATGTACGTGCATCCTCATAACTTGTCAGCTCAAAACACCAACACGCACAACCATAAACATATACATAATCAAAATAGATTAGCAAGGACCTATAATTACTTTCATAAGTTCGATCCATACATCCTTTAATTTTGCACGACCTCAAACCCTTTAGGTTGGCACTACTGGTGAAGCGACAATGGAATGAACCAATTGTTCACTCACAACTTGACATATGAACCTCCAAAACTCTTGCCACTTGGATCAAACATAATTTTGAAACTTGTAGACATTTCCTCAAAACTGCATAACAAAATATTCATCCGCAGTGGAATGTGAAGCATTCCTATCAGGTACTCTATCACTATAGCTTTGTCATATACAGAGCAATACTTTGTCAACTCTAAATTCAACTACGAAGGACATAAAGATATGAAACCTTGGATTTAAGTTCCTTTAAAAAGCACCAAAATCACCTTAAAATTGCATAACTAGACTCTTCATGGAAAAGCAATGCATACCACAAAACAAGTTCTATGAACACTAAAAACTGCATTCCAAACTTAGGAAAATATCCAACACATCTAACACATTTGGTTTGCAATGGACCAACACATCTGCATCTATAATGGAATGACATCACTACATTCAACTATGCTCATCAGACACCAACTATACATCAATGTTGACATCAAAGACAACAACATAGTAACATCATCTGCCATACATCCACCAATCTTCCAACACCAATAACCTAAATATTGAATATAAATTCATTAAAATAAAACACTTTTACCCTAAGGCACATCAACATTGTGCAAATTATAGTGGACGTAATTAAATATTTTATATTTTAAAATTAATTTTTTTTTGTAAATCTACAAGGTATTGGTTGTACCTTATGCATACCTATCGTTATAGGGAACACAATACCAAAAAATCATATGGGAGTGCCGTGTGGTATCTAGAAACAACACACTAGCGACAATAGGCCTTGACAGCCCTTACCAACAACTAAAATTATACTAGCAATCAACATCTATTACATTATAAAATAATATATCAATGCCAAATACCCTCACCCTAGTAAGTTGTTTCTTGCAAGTCAAAAGTAGTGTTTAGATTCCAAACAACATGTGTTCAAAGGTAGTTTTATAAAATCTAGTGGCAATTTTGAGACTAGCAAAATATTTTGATCAACCTAAGCATATTTCAATATTTGGGTGTGTTAATGTTAGCATGACATTAGCCAATCTCACCCCTAATCTAGCATTCTACTCTATTTTTAATTTGGTTTTGGTACACAAATTTTGTAGACTTCATTTTTAGTCATATAGGCTACTTTTTGTGAGAATTCATTTTATTTGGAAAAGAATTTCATGAGCCTCACATGGTGCAAACATTTTTTATTTTGGTATTTTTTATAAATTGTATATTCTCATAGGTTTTGTTGAGTAGTTCTCATTTTGGGAACATCTAGGGCTCCATTCGATCTTGTATGGTAATTTTATTGGTACAATTATTTTAAAAGTGCATAATTTTTTATGTACTTTGAAGTAGTGTAATCAAATTGATTTTATTTTATCAAAAAATTATACTTTTATTTCTATGGGAAAATTTGGCATCTCTAGTGTAGTATGATCAAGACCACTTTGTTGATTTGGCATGTGACACCTATAATTTCTCTAAATATAAAGTGCCAAGATCATATTTTTTTAGGTCTCATGAATGTTTGAATTTAGTGGCTAATCTTGTGGTGGTTGATTGATTTAATTTATTTGTTGTGTGTTCTTGCAATGAGAAAACTCAAATTGAACTCCTAACTTCATATAAGTATGCCTCATGGAAATAATCACTATAGAATTATGTATTGAGAAAATGTTGTTTAGGATATGTAAAACAAACTATTTTTTAACCTGCTATGCTAGTACAAAGGAAATATAGGAGATAAACCATGAGAAAAATCTTGGTTACATTTGTTCATTAGTCTATTTTGATTTAAAATTTCATCTTGAATCATACAAAGCACCTAAAGAGGATTGAGAGACTTGATAAATTGTATGGTAAAATTGACAAGATTAGGGGATATTAGATTGATAATGATTTGATGAATCTTAATCCTAAATGTTTTGACCACATCCAAGACTACAAATCCAAGATTAAGTAACTAAAATCACAGCTAAAGGATTGAAAGTAATAAAAAATATTTGCAATTGGTTCTAAATGTCTTATATAAGATCGTTCTTGAGTTTTGATATTTATTTTTGGATTTCAAACCCATTGACCTATGGGAGCTGCATATATTGAGAATAATTTTGATACATTTTCAATTCTTTTAATCCAAGAGGAAATGGAGCTAATTAAAATGGGTGTCATCAAGTCTAAATGACAAGCATTAGTGGCTAGTGAGCCTAAGGTGCTAAAAGAATCAAAAAATCCTAAAAAGAAACAAAAGAAGAAAAAACAAGCCATACAAAGATTTTGAATCATATCCCTCAAAGGGGGGATTATCTAAGAAGGAGAAGCCCAAATGTCCATATTACAAGAAATATTGGCATGATGAACATCAATGTTATTCAAAATAAATTGATGAGTTTAAGCATCTTCATTTGAATAATCAAATCAATTTGCCTTCAACTATGTTATGGATTTCATCATCATCTTCTTCTTCTTATTAAAATTCAAAGAGATAAAAAGGGAAAACACTTGTTCCAATTGAAGGTTTTGAGTTAAGAAGATGGATGCTTGATTTTGGAGCTTCACATCAAATGGATTCATCATAGAGTATGTTCACTTTATTTGGGACTTGTTCATCACCACATATCCCAATGGCTAACAACACATATATGCATGTTTCTAGGAAAGGGTCTATGGACATAGATGAAGGATCATTCAATGATGTCCTTTGTGTGCCTTCATTGTAAAAAAAACCTTTGTATCTATCAAATAATACATGATGGAGTAGGGAAGGGTTTTGAGTTCACACAATATTATATCATTATTTGTGCAAAGATAATCTCTCATAAAAATTAAATTGAAAGAATTGGAGCTCTGGCACACCATCAAGTTGAGCAAAATGATGATCTTCCTTTTGGAATATGTGTTTTTTCTCAACATTATCATCACATGTATGCCAAACCCATAGAAAGGATTATAATTTAGGCACACCATCATCTATAGTAATAGAAGCATGAACCTCAAAAAGGAAAACCTCATCATCATCATTATCTTCATTAAACCCTTGGATAATGGATGGAACACATACATCACTATAACACATGTTGATGCACCCTATGTCTATATCACACATTTGATCCACACATTCATTACCATCATTAGCATAATAATTATTACTTTGAGACACCTTTAATGAAGAACTAAGTTCCTCAAATTGTCTCTATTTCAAACTCATTTGGATAGTTAGTTGTGTAATATATGTTGTTAACAACAAACCTATGATGCACCTCTTTTTAAAGCATAGCAACAACAATATGTAGTGACCTTATCAAAGCACACTCTTCATGAGGAAGACAACAAGCCTCACACTAGATAAAAAAATTCCTCATATGCATCCACATGATCACCATCTTCACACTCTTCAAGGGTAAGGTCTTCAAACTAAAAATCATTTACTACACTAGAATTTATTCCAACAATCTCATCACTAGGTATAGCCATTTCTATGTCACTCTCATGCATACAAATATTAGTAACTTCATTATCAATGATAGGGACAAAGGATGGCAATAAATCAAACAAGAAAATAGTTTTTTTTCATTCTTGATATCATAAACATGTATACACACCCCACATAATCAATTCTTTGAACTAGTTCACCTAACCATTCAAATTTACACACATCTTCCTCTTTGTCCATACATTTCATTTCTAGTGACTATGACAGAATTTACCATACCTTATCATTCAAATATGCTCCTTTTGTAACCTCATGTTCATGAGCTTTGGGTACCTCTTTCTTCTTCACTACCATTACTATGTACTAGATCTTTCTTTCTCTTTGTCACCTTATTTACAACACTATTGCCACATAATGCATCAAAACCTTCTTCTACATGCAAGAAAATATAAACATCATTGGATGTTGTGTGTAAACTTGATGCAACATCCATGCCATCACAATTCATAGTAGTTTTTTCATTTCCCACAACCTCCATACTCGAGGATAATTATTTTGTGATCATATCCCTTTTCATTTCCACAACAAAATCAAGGAATGAATATGATTGCTATATATTCACCAAATTAAAATTTTACCTTATTAAATTCATACTAATTTCATAAGCCTCAAGGAACATATCAATACAGGCAAGACTGTTAGGTCATAAATCACTTGGAATCTCAAAAAAGACAACAACAAATGTATTATGGAACTCCATGCTAGACTCTCCCTCTTGCCTTATGATGTCTTCCAATTCTTTAACAAGATCAATAGGATCTAAAGTGAATTCTCCTTCAAATGCAACCACAACATGATCCTGAGAGGCAAAGGAATTCTCTGGGAACCCATCAATACCAATTCTTTTCCTTTTCCATCAATTTCCTAACAATAATATCATCCAAATGACTTTATCATCAAACTAATATTTTCCATGAAATCTAAAAATTCCCAAACATGTGTGTCTCCTTTACTGCTACCATACCCATCAAACCTAGGCATATGGTTGTAGACTTTTCCTATCATGACCATTTCATAATCAATTCAAGATATGCCCAGCTTCTTGTAAAGAGTACATTAGGGAATGATGGGGGATTGAATCACCTAACCTTTTGTAGTAGCAAGGTGAACATTAGATTGCAATTCCTTGATTCTTTATTCACATTCACCCTCAAGCTTCTCAAGATATTTTAACTTATTTTCAAGTATGAATGTTGGTATATCTGAATGTGAGTCTTTATTTTATGTTGGGTTGTATAAATAACATGGAGCTTCCTTGGGGTGTACTATGTTGTGAGTAGGAAACTCACACTATTCTTCCTCAACATTATGCATACATTGAAAGCCTAGATTAGTTCCATCATGATCACTATATTCATTCTCTATCCATGGAGTTATATCTTGATCATCCTCTTCTTTATAGCACTTAGAACAATCCTCATAAAGAATATCTTCCTCTCTATTCACTGAAAGGCCATTTGGATTGTTGGGAGTGACAAGTTGAGCTTCTTGCAGCCTAATACTTGCAAGAATTTGTTGATGTTCTTGCTTAAGGTGGTATAACATATTCTTATGTTCAACTTCTTCTTTGCATGACATCTTGGGAGGAAGAGGATATTGGCCAATATCATATATTTCTACATTCTAATAACCCATGCCAATTTTTTATGCATCATATAATTTATCAACATTCATCTTATGAAGAAGCATAGGATTTTGATGTTCTAATTGGGTCCCTTTTTTCTTAGTAATTGCCATTTTTTGTGTGTCTCCATTATGATTTGATCTAGAAATTAATCTATTTTTTCATTACATTCACATGTTGTGCTAGGAGAAAGGGAAGATTGGTTATCATGATATGCATTACAATAATTTTTGTTGTCCCTTCTACCAATAGTCCTAGAAATTTGTATATGTTTCCTGATTATGTTGCTACTTGAATCTTTAGAACTATACAAGTGCTAATTCCTAAGATCAATGCATAAATTACTAATACATGTAGAAAAAAGTTTTGAGATTTGAGGGGTATGTTTGAATGACTTGCCATTACTTAGAGCTTCCCAAGATGAATGCCTTTGAGAACTAGTGGAAGTCTCATTTTCTTCTTGTTGGTATATGGGCAACCTTCTTTCCATCACACATATTTTTAATTTGATTATTAGTTTTGGGTTGATTGAAACAAACTCACCACTCTTTAGTTAGAAGAGACATAAATATTTTCCAGCAACAAATACTTCAAATACTAGACAAGAATACTTCCTTATTTTGATTTGTAGAGCTCTTCAAAATTAAAACTAGAATATCATCCTTGGCAATGATGCCAATTTTTTGGTGTAAGTTGACAAGATTACAAAATTACCCAGCATAATTTAATTGGAAAAAATTGGTAAACAAGTTGTAGTGGTGTAAATCATATATACACCAGGCTCACACTTCACCGAAATTAGTTAAAGTAACTTCCTCTTGGAAACAATTCTAATTGGTTTGTGATTTGAGCTACAGAACCCAAAACCCTAAGGTTTGATAATATCGCAAGTGTCAAGGGTTTCAAACTAGGAAGATTACCACAAACCTATATTCAGGCTGGACAAATTAGGACCAATTGTTGAGGTGGGTAAGACCTCCTTCACTTCTGCCTTTGCAAGACCAAGGGGGTTTCCTAAGGTTCTGAAATATATATTATCACAAGAACAAAACACTCGCCTTGAATCAAACCATACCCATTGCATAGTGCACTCCTACTCTAGTTGTCACTTCATGCCTATATGCTACTTTAGGAAACTCAAGGTTAAGCACCTAATAAAATAGATGGTCTATAACACAAGTGTCAAATAATATATTTTATAATACCCCTTGAAGTGTTACATATATTCATACATGGTATTTGGAACACACAAACAAGTAAAACAAAAAAAGATGTTTAAATTGATGTATTTTGAGTGTGTTTAGTATGATAGGGAGAAAGTTAGTCACAGGCTAGTGCCTTTTTCCATTGGGAAATAGAGTCTCTGAATTTAATCAAACATGCAACAACTGAAATAAAGGTAGTACTTTAATCAAGGCACCAAAAAATATTATGCCTCTCGAAATGCATAGAAAAGCTAGGCTCTACACATACATTTAGAAAAATAATAAATGGTTGCAAAATATTAAGCAAGCCTACTTAGTAATCTATGAGCCTACCGATACATTTCCTTTATTGTGCTAAAAACATACCTTCAAAAGGATTTGCAAAGATTTTATAGACTTCTGGTTGACCAAATAAGAAACATATATCCATATATCCATAAATGTATACCATACACAAGGAAACACTTAACTAAGGTTGATTATGTCTTTAATCATTTGAACTACAAAGGTTTACAAGTGTTAATTACAAGTTTTGGGATGAACCCAAATCATTACAATATCAAACCCAAATCATTACAATATCAAAATGTCTTTACCTAGAATAGGAATTTGAAACCCTAGGGCTTCCTCTGAATATCCTTTTCTATTGTTGGTTTTGTAATTGCTTCTCCTTCTTCAAGATGTTATCTTCTAATCTTCCGTTGTATCCTCTTGATCCTCTCTTCGAATTAGCAACTAAAGAA
Organism: Sequoia sempervirens; assembly: GCA_007258455.2. NCBI lineage: Eukaryota > Viridiplantae > Streptophyta > Pinopsida > Cupressales > Cupressaceae > Sequoia > Sequoia sempervirens. The sequence continues at coordinate 376,875,041 of VDFB02353493.1, forward strand.
GATATACCCATGATTGAAAAACATGTAGATCATCAAAAGGCTACACCACATCAAAAAAACCTATCCTAAATCATAACCAACCCTTAGATAACATGTGCCCTCTACAACTCAATTTTATTTCCTAGAGGTGTGTAAAAAACATTCTTCTAATGCCCACCATATTAGCACATTGATGTTTCATGGGTTTGAGTGTTGGATTGAGTGAAATCACCCACAAAATCCACTAAAATAATGTCCAAGAGGTGCTGCAAATAAATAATGAAGTATGGGCATCACTGTTTCTCTTGGATTTGTGCCAAAATTTATTAAATATCTTAATAGAGTCCCTATGACTTGAAAATTGAGTAGTTGTAGGAGTGGTTGCATGTTGATGACATTGTCGAGGTGGTTGTTGAAGAAAATAATGCAAGCTAGTGAAATGACAACCCTCTAAAATTAGTCTGAGGTTTTGAGGGTTACAAGAACCAAAGAACCCTCCAACTCCTTGTTTTTACCTTTGCCTTTGTTGATATCATTACTTGTCTTTTCTATTGGGGCTTAAGACTATACTAGGAACATGTTGAGGGTTCCCATGGTTCTGGGAACCATGGGAATCTCTGATGCTTCACTTTTTCTTTATGCCAAACATCGATCCCCATGTGGATATGCAAGAATTAGAACTCTATGTTAACCTTGTGGGTATCTGACCTTTATATGGATATTGCCCATATCAATCCTTGGTCCTCACTAGTTGAGTCTTTTTTTCTTTTCTCTACTTGGCTTGATTTATTGCCTTGGTACTTGTTGAAGGTCCTAACTTTACCTTTGTCAGGGTTCAAAATTTTAATGGGAACAAGAAAAACTCCCATTGTCTTTTGGACTAGGATTGATTTGTTATAGTTTGGTTGTCATTGATTTAAAAAGTATAATTAAAATGTGAGGTTGGTTGTCTTTGATGTCAGAAGTTGGTTGCAGTTTGGTTACCTGTGTTACAATATGGCTATTTGGTTGCCAGATTCTTTGAGAGATGCCATTTCTCTACTGGTGATGTCCTGCTCTTGCGGTTTTGAAGTTAGGTTCATATTTTGTCAAGGCATGTTTGATCCAAGTTTCATGTTGTTTGGATTATAGGAAAGGTGTTTTGCAAATGACTATTTAAAGATAGTGTTGTTTTTGTGAGGATGTTCATAGAGGTGCAAAGTTTGGCTTTACATTCCTCCACATTTACAGATATGGATGTATGGTTCAAAATTTAAGTTTGTTGAGTTGTTAAGGTGCAATATCCAAAGTTTCAAATCATTTCTCCCTCCACAGAGAAAGTTGTAAGTGATAGTGTGCGTGAATGCATTGTCTGGTGGTTAGTTTTAGTATTTGTTGGCTTGCGCCAAATTGTGGTTGTATGAAGTGATGAATTGGTTGGTGGAGAATGATCCTAAAGTTCTTGTCATGTTTCTTGTCGCTCCACAAGGTGTTTTCTAGTTTCTTTGGAAATGACTTTGGTCTAAAATGAAGGTGTCGTTGGATTATGCTTTTTCTTGGTCGACTGAGATATGTTGAAGGTGTGTGACACATGTTGGAGTTTGTGCAAAGTCTATGAAGTGTTTGAAGATGTCGTATGGGTCATGTTGACTCATCTAGGAGAAGTGCAATAAATGTTTAATCTTTCATGAGTACTGCCAAGGTGTAATGGCCAACATACTACAAGTTTAATGTTTTCTTGCTTAAGGCCGACCTATTTCAAATGTGCAAAGCATGTGGATGTTGTTCCTTGAAAAATGATGTTGTGAAGAGTATTTAGGACCAAGTTAAGCCTGTATTGAAATTTGCAAGGCATGTTCCTCTTCCTGGTGTTGCATGTAGTTCATTTTTAGGGCTTACCCTCTACACGTTTCATGCTATTGTTTGATCTTTGTTTGACTTGTAATTGTAATATTCTTGTTGTTCTTGGTTGACATGTAATATAATAAATGTAATATTATGCATATATTATAAACCTAGTTGATCTAGGTGTAGTGTGATTGTGAGAATTCAAATAAGGATGTGTAATGCATTATGATGTATATGTAAACAACTGAAAGAGAAAGAGCAGAAGTTGTAGATTCTATCCAAATTCAAGTTGAACATATTTTTTTGATAGAAGGGAAGTGAAGAGTGTGCCTAATTTATTTTTGGAGGCAATGGGCCAAAGGAAACATTTCTTGAGGGCTAAAAGCAGTGAGTTAGCAAGTTGAAGAGAAGACATTTGAAGAAGTTGTAGAAGAGTTGTCAAAGCAGAATTGCAATCATCAAAAGAGAAGGGAAAAAGAAAAATTGCAATCATCAAAAGGATTGAGCTTCATTGTCAGATTTAGATAGTAGTTGCTTCCTTGGGATGAAGCCCTAAAATAAATTCTGCATGGAGTTTTAGCTTCTTTGGGAGTGACCCTAAAATGTCTTTTTAGGGAGTAGTAGCTTCCTTGGGTTGTAGCCCTAAAACAAAGTTGTAAACTTTGATTCATTTATGAGTCTAGATTAGGATGGTAGCTCCTAGCAACTTTTCTCATCGTGGTTTTTCCCCTTTGAGGTTTTCCATGTACATATTTAGTGTTGTGTGGTTTTGTGCATTATGCTCATCTTTCATGTTTCTATTAATGCTATAAAGAATAAGTTTCAATTTACTCCAAAGGGTTTAAGATTTGATTGAATACTAATTAAACCCCATACTCCAGTGTGTGTTCAACACTTGGTATTAGAGCCTGGTTCCTTAGAAGAATTTTAATAACTTAACGAATATTTGAGATGGAAAAAGAAGGATCTCAAAAGGTTCCTAGATTTGATGGAAAAATATTATCTTTTTAGAGGTGTCAGATGGAAACCGTCTATCCTCTTTGGGGTTTGGTGTTTGGAAATCTTTCAAATATGGTTATGTTGTTCCTACTACTCCTTCAACTGATTCGACTAAGATAAGAGCCTATGAGAATATTTGAAATACAAATCATGCTATCTTGAGTAGGCTATCATATTTTTACCTAGTAAAGGTGATGCACTGCAAGTTTGCAAAGGATGTCTCGGAAAAGCTGGGTGGCATCTATGAAGGAGATGTCAAAGTAAATCAAGCCAAGTTGTAGATATACAAAGGAAATTTTGAGAACACGAAGATGTCAAAGGATGAAGATATTGAAGGTTATGTGCTCTGGGTCGATGAAGTGGTCAATGTAATCATAGGTCTTGGTGAAGATCTTGAAGAATCTATGGTGATAAAAAAGGTACTAAGATCTCTTCCTAAGTCTTATAGTTCTAAAGTATCTTCTATTGAGGAAGCTAGAGATCTAGATACTCTTTCAATGGATCAATTATATGGTGCCCTTATTTCATTTGAAATGAGAGAGTTTGATTAAGAATGCTCAAAGATGGAAGCAACGTTCAAAGAAAGTAAGAAAGAAATATATGAAGAATCTGATATGGATGCTGACACTGATGAGGAAGAAGCAAATATTGTAAGGAAGTTGAAGAGAGGTACCAACAAGTATAAATGTATGATACCTTTCAAATGTTTCAAGTGTGGAGAGGTTGGTCATTTTTCTTCAAAATGTCCCTTGAAATATTTTGATAAGAAAAGTAAAGAGCCTAGAATAAATAAGGTGAAGAAGAGTCTCTAATCCATGGAAGATTCTTGCTCTACAAAGGATGATGAATCTAGTGGTCCGGATAATGAAGATGAAGTCATGTTTTTGGCTACTAAGAAGACTAAAGATAAAGCTAAAGATCCAAGTATGGTGTGTATTGATTTTCATGAAAAAGATGAGGCTAATTCATGGGTGATTGATAGTGATTGTTCCAACCATATGACAAGAGACAAGAGAAATTTTATCAAACTTGTGAAGTGGAATGGTGGCATAGTCAAGCTTGGCAATGATAGTTCAATGCAGATCTATGGAAAAGGTTCTATCAATATTGATGGAAAAAATAGGACAAAAGATGTCCTTTATGTCAAAGGCCTCCAACATAGTCTTTTTAGTGTGAGTAAGATGTGCAAAAATGGTTACAATCTCCTATTCAATAAAAGTGGATGTGACATCAAAAAAGAAAAGTTTGGACTAGAACAAGTGGTGATATATACAGTTTAAGAGATGTCAATGGGAGAACTTGTATTCTGGGACAAGTAAGTGAAGTTTGGTTGTGGCATAAAAGAATGGGAAACATTAACTTTGACAATCTTGTGAAGATCAACTCATTGCATGCGGTAAGAGATATGCATTTAAGATAGTCAATCCTACAAGTATAGTGTACAAGGAATGTCAATTTGGTAAGTAGACAAGGATAAGTTTCAAGTCTAAAGAATATTCTTCTTGTAGACCTTTGGAGTTGATACATACTGATTTGTGCGGACCTACTAGAACAAAAATTTTGAAAGGAGAAAGGTATTTTATGCTTTTTATTGATGATTTCTCTATGATGACATTGGCTACATTCTTGAAAGATAAATTTGATGCTTTTAGTAGATTCAAGATTTTCAAATCAATGGTTGAGAATTAAATGGATGCAAAAATAAAATGATTGAGGTTTGATAGAGGAGGTGAGTTCACTTCAAATGAGTTTAATGACTTTTGTGAGAAACATGGAAAAGAGGCATTTATCTGTTGCTAGAACTCCTTAGCATAATGACGTTATGGAAATAAAGAATAGGACTATTCAAGAGATGGAAGGGACCATGTTCATGGAAATTTTTTTCTAATGTCTATTGGAGAGAAGCAGTTCATACTATAGTATATGTTTAGAATAGAGGATTGTTGAGATTGAACAACACTAAGGCTCCATACGAGTTTTGGTATGGAAGACCTACAACTATTAGGCATTTTAGAGATTTTGCAAGTAAATGCTACATTAGAAGAGATGAAGATGTCTCGGAAAAGTTTTATTCAAGGGTTGATGAAGGTATATTTCTAGGATATTCACCTTAGAGTATAGCATTTAGATGCTACAAAAAAATATTGGGAAGAATAGTTGAAAGCACTAATGTGCAGGTTGATGAAGATCTACATCAGAATATGAATGAAATTGAAGACTATGTATCTGATGCACCTCCCTTCTTAGATTATGAAGAAGAAGAATTTGAAGAGAAAGAAGAAACACCAAAAAAGTTTAACAAAATTCCTGCAAGTATGTTCAAACAAATCATTCAAAAGATCGTATCATTGGTGACAAGAATGAAGAAGTGTTGACCAAAAAAAGGCTTGCAAAGGCAATTGAACAAGTTAACCTTTGTTTGCTATCAAAGGTAGAACCTAAATTTTTTTTTGATGCCATTAGGGATGAAGGATGGTTGCAAGCAATGGAAGAAGAGTTGAATTAGATTGAGAAGAATCAAATTTGGGAATTGGTTACAAGGCTTGAAAACAAGAATGTGATAGGAACCAAGTGGGTATTTAGGAATTAAATGAAGATGCTGAAGTTGTAAGAAATAAAGAAATATTGGTTTGTAAAGGCTATTCACATGTAGAAGGTATTGATTTTGAGGAGACCTTTTATCTAGTTGCAAGGATGGAAGCTATCAGAATGTTTCTTGCTTTTTCTGCGTACAAGGACTTCAAGGTTTATCAGATGGATGTCAAGTTAGCCTTCCTAGATGGAGATTTGGAAGATGTGTACATAGAGAAACCTGATGGATTCCGGTTGTCAAAAGAACCAAACATGGAGTGTTGAATCAAAAAGGAATTGTATGGTCTCAAACAAGCTCCTAGAGCTTGGTATGGAAGGTTGGATAAGTACTTGCTTCAACAAGGATTCAAGAAAGGTACCACAGATAGTAATCTTTGCATCAAGATTAAGGATGAGAAAATTTTGATATTTGTTGTGTATGTTGATGATATTATCTTTGGTGGAAATGATGAAATGTGCAAGAAGTTTATTCAAGAAATGCAAAAAGAAATTGAAATGTCTATGATTGGTGAGTTATCTTTCTCTCTTGGTCTTCAAATTACTCAGCTGAATGATGGTATCTTTATTTCTCAAGAAAATTATGTCAAATAGATATTGAAGAAGTATGAGATGGAAGATTGTAAATTGGTTAGTACAACCATGGTTATTGGTTGTCATTTGAATAAAGACAACGAGTCTCCCTTGGCTAATCAAAAGTTATACAAATCTATGATTGGAAGCCTATTATATCTAACTACTTCAAGACTTGATATCATGCATGCGATATGTTTAGTTGTAATATTTCAAGCTAATCCTAAAGAAACTCATGTGAAGGCAGTCAAAAGGATTTTCAAATATTTGAAAAGTACTTTGGATTATGGCTTATGTTATCCAAAAGGTAATGAATTTGATCTAAGTGCTTACATTGATGCTAATTGGGCTGGATGTGTGGATGATAGAAGAAGTACAAGTGGTGTTGCTTTCTTTTTATGAAGCAAATTGGTTTCATGGCATAGTAAGAAACAAGATTCACTATCTTTATCAATTGTAGAGGCATATTATATTACTCCAGCATGTTGCTATACACAAGTGTTGTGGATAAAGAAAACATTGAAGGATATCAAGACACAATATGATGAGCCTATTCCTATTTTGTGTGATAATAAAAGTGTTATCAATATTTCCAAGAATCCAGTGATGCATTCTAGAACCAAGCATACATTAATCAAGTAATCACTTTTTGAGAGAGAAGGTTGCATATAAAGAAGTAAATTTGAAATATGTCTCAACAAAGGATCAAATTGCAAATATTTTCACAAAGGCTCTTGCAAAGGATACTTTTGACTATCTCTGACAGATGTTAGGGGTAATTGCCCCTCTTCTTCTTGCTAGATGCACATTGTCTAGGGGGAGCAATTCATGTCATATCCATATTCCTCGATTGATGGTGACTACCTCTCAAGGGGAGCTGGTAGTGGTTGTTGTTGACAAGAGGAGCCTATTAGTTGCTTCAAGGAGTATATGTACATCAAAGGGGGAGAAGGTTGAATAGGAGAAAATGTGCACCTTAGGGGGAAAGTTTGTGCCCTAAGGGAGAAGTAGTTGTCCTTCATCCTTGATGTCAAAGGGGGAGAAAAGTGCATATCATATTGGTTTTACCATCAATGCCAAAGGGCGAGATTTTTGTATTTTGGTTGTCATTGATGTCAAAAGTATAAGTAAAATGTGAGGTTGGTTGTCTTTGATGTTAGAATTTGGTTATAGTTTGGTTACCTGTGTTGTAGTTTGGCTACTCTGAGAGATGCTCCAAATTTCTCTATCGGTGATGTTGTGCTCCTATGATTTTGAAGTTATCTTCATATGTTTTCAAGGCATGTGTGATCCAATTTTCATGTTGTTTGGATAACAAGAAAGGTGTTTTGTAAATGATAGTTTGAAGACAGTGTTGTTTCTATGAGGATTCTCACAGAGGCACAAAGTTTGGCTTTGTATTCCTCCACATTTGAAGATATGGATGTGTAGTTCATAATTTAAGTTTGTTGAGTTGTGAAGGTGTAATATCCAAAGCTTCATATCATTTATCCCTTTGTAAAGAAAGTTGTAAGTGACAGTGTGCAAGACTGTATTGTCTGGAGGTTAGTTTTAGTATTTGTTGGCTTGCACTAACTTGTTGTATGAAGTGGTGAATTGGTTGGTGGAGAATGATCCTAAATATCTTGTGATGTTTCTTGTTGCTCCACAAGGTGTTTTCTGGTTTCTTCAGAATAGGATGTGGTCCACAATGAAGGTGTTGTTGGGTTATGCTTTTTCCTGGCCAACTGACATATGTTGAAGGTATGTAGAATGTGTTGGAGTTTGTGCAAAGTCTATGAAGTGTATGAAGATGTTGTATGGGTCATGCCAATTCATTTGGGAGAAGTGCAAGTAATGTTTAATATTTCATGAGTACAACCAAGTTGTAATGGTTAACATGCTACAACTTTCATGTTTTCTTGCTTAACGTTGAGTTATTTTCAAATGTGTGAAGCATGCATATGTTGTTACTCCTTGAAGATTGATGTTGTGAAGAGTGTTTAGAATTAGGTTAAGTGTGTGTTGGAATCCACAAGGCATGTTCCTCTTCCTAGTGTTTCAAGTAGTTCATTTTTAAGGCTTTCCCTCTATACATTTCATGTTGTTGTTTGATCTTTGGCTGACTTGTAATTGTAATATTCTTGTTGTTCTTGGATGATATGTAATATAATCAATGTAATATCATGTATATATTGTAAACCTAGTTGATCTAGGTGTAGTGTGATTGTGAGAAGTTTAATAAGGATGCACAATGCATTATGATCTATATGTAAATGACTAAAAGAGAAAGAGCAGAAGTTGTAGATCATGTTTAGATTCAAGTTGAACATATTTATATGACAAAAGGGGAGTGAAGAGTGTGCCTAATTATTTGTTGGAGATAGTGAGCCAAAGGGAAAAATTCTTGAAGGTTGAAAGCAGTGAGTCAATAAGCTAAAGAGAAGACATGTTGAAGAAGTTGTAAAAGAGTTGTCAAAGCAGAATTGCAATCATCAAAAGAGAAGGGAAAAAGAATAATTGCAATCATCAAAAGGATTGAGCTTCATTGTTAGATTCATATAGTAGAAGGGTTGTCATGTTGTAACATTTTTTGAATTTGTTCCCAATTCAGGGAATAGTTGCTTCCTTGGGATGAAATCCTAAAACAAAGTCTACACAGAGTTGTAGCTTCCTTGAGAGTGACCCTAAAACGACTTTTTAGGGAGTAGTAGCTTCCTTGGGTTGTAGCCCTAAAAAAAGTTGTAAAATGTGATTCATTTGTGAGGCTAGATTAGGACAATAGCTCCTAACAACTTTTCTCACCACATTTTTTCCCCTTTGTGGTTTTCCATGTATATCTAGTGTTATGTGGTGTTGTGCATTGTGTTCATCTTTCATGTTTCTATTAAAGAAAAAAATAAGTTTCAGTTTGCTTTAGAGGGTTTGAGATTTGATTGAATACTAATTTTCCCCCCCTCAGTATCCTGGTGTGTGTTCAACATGATTCAATAACTTTTTCCCACACAAGAAAACCTCCACCTTTGCAAAAATATTATGCACTATAGGACATTAATAGGTAGTACAATTCAAATGACCAGTTCACTTACCCTTTTCCACTTCATCTTCCTCTTCCTTCATTTTGATCCTTTGCAAAAATTTGACCTTCATGTGAACCTTGTGGGACAACTACCTCCATTGGCTTCCATTGGAACCTCAGCCTCCTATTAAACCTTTACTTCTTTTTTACCTCCCCTTCTATCTTTTTATTCATCTCCTTTTTGTCTTTGTGGAAGTTCATCCACTATTAAAACAATACGAAACATTAGCTTCCAAGTGAACATCTCAAGAAATTGATCGCCATTAGGCACCATGAGAACTTGATCGACATCTGAACTTCATCTTCTAACAACAGATCGGTGCACTCACCCTTTTCTACAAAACCCCACATTTAGTTCAGGTTAACCTTTTGTAGAGGTCTTAGGTCCTACTAAACTTTGTGGATGATTCACCTCCACTTGAACCATGTGCCCAAACTTATTTATTTTTTCCTTCCTCATATCTAGCCTTTGTGGAAACTCAGCCCGCTACTAAACCATACCTTGGAAAATAGAATTCGACTAATTTAACAACAAATATATGCAAAAGGATGATTGCAAACGAAAAACCTACAAAAGGCCAGTAACAAACTAAAACCCCACATAAGTGTAACTTAGCCCATTCTTACCCGAATTCCCTCAAATTGAAATTGGAGATACCCATTTGGGCATTTTGCAAGATGGAGACCTCATACAATCCCTATCTCTTAGTCAATTATAGGATCTTTGAACTTGGATATTTAGGCCTAAAGAAAGGGATGAATATAATGACTAAAGACACATCCTAAACATAACATACCCATGTAGATTTTCTCAAATAAATTATAAATGATGAGAATTGAACTGGGAGAAAACAAGAGGTAAATAGCAAACCAAAAGTATAATAGGGAAAAATAAGACACAACAAAATGAGGTGCCAACAAACACCACTTTGGGATGTAGATGCACCTTTGACATAGATGCCACTTCAAAATAGAGGTTCCAATTTAGCATAAAAGGTATCATTTTATGAATAGAGACAACAATTTGTGAATAGAGGTAAGCCATGAGATGTAGACACAAGCTAGGAAGAAAAGGAAACTTAGAAGGTCACATAGGTAACTCGAGAGATACAAAGGAAAGATAGGAAGTAGTGGAGGTGAGCTAGGAGATGCAAAGATGACTGAAGAAGTAGAGGAGACTTAGAAGGCCACAAAGGTGATTTGGAGATGCAAAGGTGACATAGGAGGTAAAAGAGGTAAAAAATTGGAACCTAAAATGTGAGAAGAGGATGAATGTGCACCCAAAAACCTTGAGAAGTCTTCAATGGTCTCCCAAGAATCCTCTTGATGTGATCTTGGTGTGTTGTGTGGATGATTTGATGTGTAAGTTACTTATTAATTCTGAAAAATAACTTTGCAATAGAGTGTGCTAATGAAATGGATTGAAGAGGATGACATTTATAGATATTGAGGATGGATGATGGTTGGTTGATATTTTATCTTAAAGTCAATGGTGGAGAATTCACGAGAGATTAGGGTGGATGAGAGATTTTCAAATGGTACCAAATTATTTGTGCACTCAAGCAGAAAGGTAATCAAGGAGATATGAAGGGCTAGACTTGGTTTGACCAAATTCAAGGGTTTATATCAAGTCCTCTTACACATGTGTAAGAGGATGCATGAGGAAGAGTAATTATGACAAGTTCACTTTAACACATGTCTAATGACACATAGGGAAGAAAGACCTATGAATAGTGTCCTCTCGCACATGTGTGAGGACACAGAGAAGTGGAATGGAGACATATGAATTGTCTCACATGTGTTAGAGATTTCATGAGGATAATGGATGGATCCATGTGACTCCTTACACATGTGAGCAACCACATGGGGAAGTGAGACTTGACAAGTTTCCTCTCACATATGTGTGAAATATCACATGTCTAAATGAAGGGTTAAGATTGATCATTGAGATCAAGGGCTAGGATTTCGTTGTAATATTTTAGGGATAAGTGGGATTAGATGTGATTAATTAAATTAATTGCATTTAGGAATGTACAAGGGTTAATTAACTAATTTATTTATTTTAACCAACTAATTATATTGAGGTGAGAAAAGGGAGGAATTAAATAAAAGGTTTGCATTTATTCAATTCTTGTATGATAGGACGATAAGGTTGAATATAATTAAAGGTTAGGGATAAGGATAATAGACAAATTAACTAATTAAATGATTAATATTTATTTAATTAATTCTTGGAATAGGATAAAGTTTTGTGTGGTTAGGTGTGGACAACTTTAGGTGTCTACAAGATGTTTCCTCTTTATTTCACTTAAGAAAACCAATCATTAAGGACTAATAAAATTTATGGAAGTATAATTTGGCACCAAAAATATTGGAATATTAGTTTTAGTGGTTTAATTTTACTAAAAAAATTGAGAATGTTTGAAGCATTATCTTTCACTGAAAATACAAAAGAAGTGTGTGAAGAGCATGTTGTTGGTAAACAAGGTAGAGCTAGCTTTCCAATTTTAATCCAAAAGAACTAAATAATATCTTGAGATAATCCATATGGATTTGTGTGGTCCCATGGAAGCACATTCTTTGAATAAATCAATGCATTTTCTAAGCTTCAGTGATGATGTACTCAATAAAAACTTGGGTTCGTTGCTTCGCTTAAAAAATCATAAATATTTGACAAGTTCGTAGAATTTAAGAGGTTAAAAAAATAGTTTAAATTTGGTTAGCCAATAGTCCTATCTAACTTTCTATCTAATAGACAAATTTCTCTCTCATAATATACACAATTTGGGGTTTTGCATATTTGTGTTATGAATGATATGCATGTTCATTTGAGAATCTAAAGGTGATTTATCATGTTTATTTAGACTTATGGATGGAGTTCAACCATTATTAGTTTCTTTATGATTTTTATTACTTTATTACTCAAAATTGAGAGAACCACAGATAGAACTCCAATAATCCTTGGGATCAATGTGATGCCTAAGTTGATCTAGAGAGGTTTTCAAAGGTATCATGAGTGTAACAATCAAGTTGGAGAGATCAAGGTTTATCTTTTTCTATGATATGAAAAAATTTACATGGGTTATTAGTTATAACTACACATCTCTTATTATTATGAACAAACTTGAGGTTATGGAGTGTAGATGATACATAACCCATAGCTTGAATCCATAGACAACCTAAAAGATGTCATATACTAAGGTACTAGGCACCAATAGAAAGGTTGTGTCAAATGTAACATACCAAAGTGAGGAAAATTGATAAAAGTAAAGGACTCTTGTATCACATTACCAAACCCTTTTATGTCCACCTCTAATCTAGGGAGGTTCGAGAGTAATCAACTTGGATCACATCTATATTTTTTTCCTATAAATGTTCAATCTAGATCAATTCTCTAATAAGTCTCATTTAACTCTAATATCTCCATGTCTAACAATAATGTATAATAGTCTATACTCCTTAATCACTTTGGGAGGATGTAGCTCATGTAGTGCAAACAAAATTTTTCTTATATTGAAGAAAAGGTTCTAACATTGAAAGTAATACATTGGGAGTGATATTAGATGAAACCAATGATGTGTCTCAAGGCATCTTTCAATATGTTTCTATGTGTTATTGAGGAATATAACAAATTCCAAAAAGCCATATTAGTTGGGGTATCATAAAATTGAGAATGACCATTATACCTCATATTCATATGCCTTATTGGAGGATTATTTGGTGGTATTAGTAAGGCATGAAAGGTAGGAATAGGGTTATTCCTACTATGCAAAGATTATGTGAAGAATCATAGGCTATATATGAACATGTCATCATGACATGTAGAGAAGATATTATCACAAGATTCAATGAGTGTAAGTAAAGAAGATGTATCTTCATCATATAAAGTATCATCCATAGTCATAGAAGGTGAAGATGTATGAATGATGAAAATAATCCAAATAGATATATCATGTGTCAAATCACATGGAAAGGTGCTCAATGGTAATATGTCACAAGAATCAAATACATTACTATCACTATTTGCATAACAAATAGGTAACATATGATAATTATGCATTAGTTTAGCAAGGGCTTCCGAAAGCAATGGTTAAGCAACATGATTAGATCCTTAATGGATGAAAAGGTACATACATGATTGTATATTTCTTCCATAGATAATATGACTCTAGACATGATTACAAATCATAAGAAAATAAATAAAAATGGATCACATGTTACATATTGTATTAACATCTCCAAATGAGTAATGGAATCATAAATTATGGTCAAATATAAAGGATCATGAGTACCCATGCTATAAAAATGGGGATCTATTGAATGGTAGGGTCGATAGAATTATGTAATGAAAAAAATTGAAACTCTAATAGGAATTTAAAAATGATATGGAAATGGGGTGAATCTAAGATGCATCAAACCCTAAAAAAAGATAAATCAATGAAGTGGCACTAAGTGTTAGGATAGGTGACATTATAATTGCTATCCTAACTTGATTTATGTGTCTCCACATTCTTTGGAAAGTGTTCTAGGGGACTTGAGGGACAAAATATTTACTATTTATTTTCCTTCGACAAATTGTAATTGCATTCAAATAAGTGGACCCCTTATGTTGGTGGTTACAGAGCATCCCGAGAGAATATTCCTCTTAGGCGTCCAACTTTGTGAGTGAGGACCACTTTGGTGTGCGTGTCCTTGCATGTTATTTGCATGTTTTGTATGTTCTTGCATGGTTGGGGCACCCAGGTTTGCATGTTGATGCATGTTTTTGCATAAAGTCGTTGAAGCCATTAAAGAGTTATGGAGCACTTAGGTTTGACCAATTCTGATTGGCTATGGATTAGGCACCCATGTGATAATTTAATATTTTATTCCATGTTTATGGGCTATCCACTAAGGGGGGCATGGGTTTTTCAAGGTGGTTTTGCTTGTTTTGGAATACCATTTGTCGTATTCTCTCCCACAAACTTCTATATATTGGAGCCTTGAGATGGTGGTTTGTAAGAGTTTGTTTGTAGGTTGTCAGAGCGACGAAGTGCTGCTAGATTACAAAGAGGATTGTTGTATTGATGTACTTCCTTGAAGATTAATACAAACATTGGATCTCTTTGGGTGTGGAGTTTTTTCCTGCAAAGGTTTCTCCATGTATAGCTTGTGTCCCTTATGTTTGATGACTCGTGGTATTACAAATTTTTCTTTCATTATTGCAATTGTCAATCACATAATCTTTCTATGGTAATCTTGAATATACAATTTCAAATTTGCAACCAATTTAATAAGTTCATATTGCTGCAAGTTATACCTCGATTTCCAATGCTAAGGAGGGGCACAAACCCTAATAAGATTTAGAAAATGATGATGCAATTAGAAATTACAAATTTGAAATCCTAAAAAATGGTAAAGGTATAAACCCTAAAATAAAACCCTTACATGGTGTATGATCAAATGAGCTCACCAAATATATAAATGAAAAATACACTTTCCCTAATCTAATATAGGTTAAAAAATGAAAGTACGTGTAAACAAGGTATAAATTAACATAGATTAATAAATGACAACGAGGAATGGATAATTTGGTAATAAATATTTTTTTTAAAATTAAACATGAATGGATATGACACTTATCTATGGGAATTGTAATAAAGAAATAAGTTTGATGAAACACTAAAATCAATTGCCTCTATATTGGAAGTAGATGCCCTTTGTTTGGAAATTGCCTCAAGATTAGAATGCTCACTAAATACTTTGGCTTTGGATCAATTCCATGCTACATAGGTCTACTTTGTAACCAATGGATATAATCTAAGTGAAATGCGTAGTTATGTTTCCATTCGATTTCAACTCCTTGCTAACTATTAAGGACTAGCAATATTTAGAAATATCTTGGGAAACTGTTGAATCACAAGAGTTCACATTCTCCTTGGTCAACCCCCTATTTTAGTGGTTTTATGGCCTTAAACAAATGTTGGCAAATAATAATCAAGCAAATATCCTCAATTCAATGTGATGCAAAATTATGTTCCTTTTTGTGCTCCAAATGAAGTGTTCCTAGAATGATTCCTATCGCCAATGCATTGGACTTCTCAAATGAATACTAAATTGAGAATCAATGTACATTGAATACCTTTAAGATTACTAAGACATAGTAATTAATCATGTAAACTTGTACCAAGTTAGCTCATCGAAATAGGCGAGAGCTAGTTAGATTTCAATTTTAAAAATTTAAATTTTGAGTTGATTATACATGATGTTGGATCACTTCCACATGCCATGAAATTGACTCAAAACATGGAAATGCAAATCTCAAGGCAGAAAATGAATGTCTAAATGTGAGGGCAATGATAGATGTAATAAATAAAGGATATATAAAAGTAAGTATAGATACATAAGACTAAGGATGAAGAATGGGTAAAAATCACGAATGAGTCCAACCTTACACAAGATTGCACTATTTATCGATATGTAATTATATTAACACTTAAGGATGAAGAATGGGTAAAAGTCGAGAATGAATCCAACCTCACACAAGATTGCACTATTTGTCTATATATAATTATATTAATGCATTCCATCAAATCAACGCAAAACTAAATGGAAATTAGCATTAGTATGCAAATTTCATCATTACAAATATTAAGTTATAGGTGGCCCTGTGATGGAGATCTAATTTCTTTTTTAATGTATGCATCCAAAATGCGTACAAGCGGATGGTAGCAACTGAGAACTCTAGATTTCGCTCGTTGTTTCTCGTATATTATTATGATAGATATTCTTGGTTTTGACGAGAACTCTGTATTACTATCTAGAGTTCAGCTCTATTCTTTTGTTCTATATTACCATTTATCGTGCATATTTCTACCTTTTTTTAGCAGTTGCAATTAACTGTTTGGCAGAAAGAGTTACCTTCAAAACAAGGCACTAGAGCGAAACCAAATAAGAATGAAAGTACCTCTCAAAAGTCATAAAGATTCTGACTTCCACATATGCAATATCAGAAACTAGACTTTTAACATTAAATCTTATGAAGATACTTCCCAAACATTGAATCCATAACTTTAAATTGTTAAAAGAGCTGGAATCAAATAAGAGTTCAAACATACATCTCCTCTTCTAGATATACTATCTGATTGGAGGACCTCATTTGGGTAGCTAGTGGCATCTAATGCTTTACAAATAGGTATGTCTATGCCAGGTAAATATGTAACTTCATCGGCACTTCTCAATCTCCTTAATGCTAAAGCGTGTTCTTGTTACTCCTAGAAGTTGTACACACAGGTTCCATTGTCACTTCTTGCTGTTGGGTCGAAATTTTCTGCATTTGGGTCTGTGCAACCTTCAGGGACAGGTATGTTCACTTGCTGTGCAGCCTTACCTGCAATTATCACAACAAAAGCAACATTCATCTGTTTCTGACTCTCTGTTTGTGAAGTTTTAGCTATATGCAAATTCTTTAACAATAATAATATTGTTTAAGTGATGTTGGCCTAGAAGCCTAGAAGTAAAGGGCATGTCATCTGTTGCACTTGTAAAGCACCATAATTACATTCTCAAGGATTCACCGTAAGATCAAAGTACATTGGATAATATACTCAGAGATGGAATAATCTATTATTGATTCATTGGACCAACCCAAATCTCTTGAACAACTTAGTCTTTGAAGCTTATCAATAAAAAGTACATTTTTATTGAAATTGTTGCTTCTATTAGTACAAGCAATAATTCATGTTTAGGTCACAGACTCTTGGAAAATTGAAAATGAAATTACTGACCATAGAAGGCACCACTATTAATGGCATCCTCATTAGCTTCCCCAAGAGCAGCTTCAGACATGTACTTATCAGCCAATTGCACGCGTTTCACATTCTCTTGCTCTTTAACTAACATGTTTCCATACTCAAGAAGTTTCTCCAGTGTCATTGCAGGCTTCTCGAAGGTTGGAGGACCATCCCTGGAGTTGACTAGCTTCTTGCCAATGCCCTCTACCCCAACTTCTCCTATCCACTTTCTCACCTCATCATCATATACCCTCGCTCTTAGGGCACCAAAGAAATCTGCAACAGTCAGTTCAAATCAGAGATCAAGCTTAGCGGTCTTAGAACATGTTCACTGTTCCATATATAATTTACAGACTTTTGGGTATAACTGTAACTACCATTGAGTTTAAGTAGAAATTGGGTTAAGCTAGGTCATGTACACTTAAGGGGGGAAAAATTACTTGTAGATTTTGGGAAAAAACTGTTATTAGTACGCTTACCAATTGACTGGCCAGGGAAAGTATCCACAATCTTGATAATGGCCTCATCACTAATATTGTCTGCTTGGAAAATTCCCTTGCAGACTCCAATTCTATCATCCCTGGTTGGAGCCCAATAGAACTTCTCCATACGACCATCACGAATCAATGGGGCATACAAAGTTGAGAAGTCATTTCCTGTCACAACGATAGGAACACGGGGATTGTCTTCCTTGTTGTACATGCCAGGTAGCTGAACACAAGTGGGATTATCCGCAATGTTCATGAGTGTGGCATTCACCATTTGATTGTTCACTGTATACTGAGTTGTGCCTCCCATTCTTCCCGCCCCTGCATCAAGATCATTGATGAAGAGGACGCACATCTTCCCTTTCTTAATTATATCCGCTGCTTCACGGTATCTTTGCCTGATTAGCTTTGCAGGCTCTCCTGCGTTTCCACTTTCAAGCTCTCCCGCACTCATCATGATTGGACTGTATAAAAATCATAAAAGGAAAAATCCACATTTAAACACAAATTAACCTTTACAGGAACATAACTTACGATTTACATACCTTGTGTGTAATGCGCTATCTTTCTCTCAAATTGAAAAAATTACAAAAATCCAATAAAACCTAAAAGCAAACTCAATTGTCCAATCCGACACTGATTTCCACCAAAATGACTCTATGCAACCCCCTAAGAAAGAAATTATAAGACATAACTATCTTAAATTCATGCGTAAATTCAGAGATAACTATAAACAAAGGTTTGTGAAAACAACATGATCCAAAGGGAAGGAAAAGTTTACTCACTTAATCCCTAGCTTAGAAAACACAAGCTCACATTGGAACGATTTTCCTTGACCTTTGCCTCCCCATATACCCAAAATGAGAGGAATCTGAAATAAATAAGACATATACATCATAAATAATAGCAAAATAGATTGTACAAAAAATTCAATCATGGTTTTTGAATCCAAACTGATGATTCAAATCCCTATTACCTTAATGCTTGGCAGATTCATGAAGTTCTTGGTAATATGAACAACCAACTTATCCATGAAAGCAGGAGCAATGTAATACCCATCCTTAGTGTTGTCCCATAGAAGCCTGTTTATAGGATCAAACTAGCACTTTGAGATTATAACAAAAAAGTGTATGTATAAATATAGGTCTGAAATGTGGCAATGGGCACATTCCCAATGTTTTTGTGTCCACTCATCCAGCATTTCTATATATATATGATTATGAATTTAACTTATAAAGAAAATTTGACAAAATGACATTTTGTGACTGATATACAAGCTCAAATAATTGATTTTGCAGTAGACAGCGGTGTAGAAACTTACGTGCGTTGGCCAGTGCTGAGATATTCATAGGAGCTCAAAACAGCATGGTGGGTACCATCTCCCATGGGAGCCTGAAAGAGGGTGTCAACCATTCCCTTTCCTCGAGTGATATCCTGCTGGTCATCTGATATATCATAGGCGAGCCCCTTCCACTTGTCCTTATCAGTTTGCTTTTTCTCGTCTATCTCAGCGCAAACTTTGAAATTGTTATTCGGTTTTCCATGTCTCATTGGATTTGAAGAGGACTTTCTAACACTGGAACCAAAGAACGAGGAGTAACTTGAACCCAAAGTCTTTGGGCATGATGCCTGGCCGCTGCTTGACAATGCCAGAGTCTGTGAAGAGCACCAAGAAACAAAAATGGTCACAACAAATTGATTTTAAGCTGATGAGGTTCATGGTTCGTATATATGTAATTTACAGTCCAATACAGGAATTAAACACTAATGGGTTTGATTATATTGAACCTGAGGTTAGGAATGGGTCTAGATTACAATTTGAGCACATCTATTGTCATAAGTTAGATTCTAACCTCAAGTGTTCATGACTAAACACGCCCTTCATATGCTTGGGTGGTAACACATGGATTACAATAAGTTCCACCAATACTTCTAGATGTTCTATGGTTATTTAACCAAGATTGTAATGATTATATTGAACCTGAGGTTAGGAATGGGTCTAGATTACAATTTGAGCACATCTATTGTCATAAGTTAGATTCTAACCTCAAGTGTTCATGACTAAACACGCCCTTCATATGCTTGGGTGGTAACACATGGATTACAATAAGTTCCACCAATACTTCTAGATGTTCTATGGTTATTTAACCAAGATTGTAATGAATTGCAGAACATGGATATTTTCCAGATAGAAACATTGATTGCGCATGAGGTTACATAGATTGAACATAGTTAAACTTCAAGTATGGAATATGGTTACATGATTTACAGATATATTTTTACATGTATGATCTCTACCTCCAATTGTCCTTGCTACATATGGTGGGAGGACTTGGGTCCTCTATATTATGCCATATAAAATGAATTACCTTAAGAGTGAGCATGCTATAATGGATTGGATTACTCCAAAATTTAGTGTGGTGAACTGGGTTGCTTCAAAATGCAAATGGGTTGATTCAGACTATACAAAGAGATGTTACAGTAGTCGTCCTACGATGAACTAGATTGATGCATAACACGAGTCCACATTTGAATTGCTTCAAAATCACAGAGACATATTGGGTTGATGTAAAATCCATACAGAGATGTTATAGTGGACATTTTATAATGAATTGGGTCGATGCAACATGAATCTATTGAAACAAAAAAATCAATTAAAAAAAATCTTCTCGGGAACTGAATTGCTTCAAAATGCATATTACATACTGGGTTCCTGCAAAATATAGAAAAAAAATGAAGTAGTGGACTGAACCTGGCTCATATTGATGGAACCAACAGCAGCTACAGAAGCAGCCATGGTGAACTCTTTCCTGTTTCTTCCTTTACAGGAAGTGCAGACCTACGAATTGTGTGAAGATAAATGCAATCTCCAAAGCACTGAAGACCATCCACGAGACCTATAAGGATGGAATTTCAGTCTCTTTATAGCAACAGACCTAATCTCCAAGCCCATGAATCTAAGCCACCAATCCCTGTCTTCATTTTCTTTTCTTTTTTTCTTTTTAAAATTTACACGATAATGCAATGAATGGTTGGAACTTTGTAAGCCACAGATCGAGGTCTGGGGATAAAGTACCAATTGTAATGTTCAACCAACTCCTGGGCCACACGAGGGCAAACTAATTACCTAATTACTTTCAATTATTTGGGCTTGCCTTGTATGCATTTTATCTTCAATAATTTAGGCTTACGTTGAAGATTCAATATCATGACACACATGTGGGTGCTATTGCTCTAATAACCTCATATTCCCTTTCCGGAGGGAGGAACACAGACAAACTCGAAGAAGTTAAAAGAAACTAACCGATCTTGATGACTGAATTAATGGCCTTTAGGCATCCGTTTGATAAGATGAGGCTTTCTTTAGTGGTCAAAGTTAGAGAGGCTTTTGACCCTCTCTTCTAAGGTAACTCCACTGTGTAGATTCAATAATTTTTTATATTTCTTTTATAGGTGTTTTTTTAATGAATAAGTGTTAATGTAATCTTTTATTAACTTTAAAATACAATAGTATATTATAAAAAAAAAAGCGAGTGATGAAAGTGCATATTTATAATGTTTAAACGAGATAAAATTTGAAATAAAGACAACAAAAATAATAACAAAGGTTATCTTTATTTTAATGTATGAATATATATATGATTGATTTATTATTATTATTATCATCTCATTACACATGCATTATGTATCAAGTAGTATATAATTGCTTATTATTAAGGATATATTATGTAAGCTAGGGGTTAGGGTGTTGAACATGGATTTTAATTTATTTATTTTTAAATTGGTGAGATAGGATTTTAGCCTAGCCCATATAAGTGGAGATTATAAGGGAGATCTCTTCCACTAACACAATATCTATGTTATTCAATATATTCAATTATTTATGTCGAAGGCGTTCCCTCTATGGGAGGGAGTGGCCTATTTTTATCAAGCAATGACTTTTACCTTCCCCAAAGGATGCAATACGATCAAACTCATCTCAATCGATCATTTTAGTACTTGGTAGGAAGTGACAACAATTGGCAAAAGAATAGATATAGGTGGAAGTGGAAGATATTTATTTATTGTCTCCAATGACACATTCATTGAAGGGATGTTCTACACATATGGGATGTTTTGCATGTATGTATGTATACCTAAGCACATTCATTGAAGGGATGTTCTACACATATGGGATGTTTTGCATGTATGTATGCATACCTAAGCCTTTAATTCTTTGGGATGACATTCAATGATCTGACAATAGATCAGTGTAAAGATATACTACAAAAGTTTTGTAAATTTATTACAAGCTTCCATATTCTATCTTCACTTCATTTTCCTTGTGTTTTTAGCTTTAGATTGTTGGCTTTTACATTGCAAGTATGTTGCTACACAACTATCTTTGCACGTATTTTTCAATTTTATTTTATTTTATCTTAGTGAATATAATAGGAAATATGCTATACATAATTGATAATAGTATGCCACTTCGAGGGGCCAACCTCCTAATCCACTTCGAGGGGAATGCCTCCAATAGTCTTCAATAAGAACTCAATACTTCACATGATGATAATAACTAGCCTATACCTCCTATATATACCACACTTATTCCTTGGATATCACACAAGACAACTTAGATACTTAATTATAACCCCTAGAATGAACTAAATACATATATATGATTAAAATAATGATTGTGTAACTTATTTAAGAGCCAAGGTAGTCGAGTACTCATAACCCAATACACACTATAGGGTTAGGGGCATAACAACAAGAATTAAACATTCTCACAACCAATATAGAAAAACAAAGAGAAAAAATAGGAAACTTTTTCAAATATATTGATTTATTGGTAGGAAAATAATAGTTTGAGACTCCAAAATAATAGTTTGAGACTCCATTGGCAAAATTTCTATTTAGTAGTATTTTATGTTATAGTGCTTTGAATTTAAACTAGTGGAACTTGGGTGAGTCACTAAATAGTGTCAACATAGATTATTTAGACAACAAAAAACTCTGGGACTAGTTGGAGCTTGAAATAAAGCACATTACATGTGAAACATTGGGCTTTATTTCATTTCTTTAACCTCGGGGAAAACTTTGTGGTTAAGCACGCTTGAGCTATCCAGTAGTAATGGGATGGGTGACCTCCCAGGAAGGCCCAGTGCTTCACCTATATGAGCATCACCTAGATGCAATGAGTGCTAAGTGGACCATTCATTATCACGAGAGAGGGGTTCTTGTGAACCACCACTCATTAAACATGGGTCAATGAGTTTGACTCATAAAACTACATAGTTGAATCCTAATAGCAATATCACAACAAGCATTTTCTAATCAAGAGCTAGAAATTTTTTAATGTTCAACACACATCAAAAGCATAGATAAAGAAAACCTTAGGAAAATTGTAATTTTTTCCTCTTGCTCATTTTTCAATGCAACATTAATGTCATTTCATCAACATGAGAACATCAGTCCTTGCTTATAGGGAGGGACTAATAATATTATATTAATTTAATAGATATTATTAAATGCTATATTTATAGTATAATACTAATTTATTAGCTTATGCTTTGTATTATATTAACATTCAAATTGTATAATATTAATATTTAATAATTTTAAATATATTTTTTGTT
The DNA here is from genome assembly GCA_007258455.2 of Sequoia sempervirens. Classification (NCBI taxonomy): domain Eukaryota; kingdom Viridiplantae; phylum Streptophyta; class Pinopsida; order Cupressales; family Cupressaceae; genus Sequoia; species Sequoia sempervirens. The sequence continues at coordinate 376,897,947 of VDFB02353493.1, forward strand.
GGTTATGGAGTTTGATCGTATCAATTAATATTTATAGCGTGGGGGGTGCAAGGGGGTACCCCCACATTTTATATATAATTGTTTGTTGTAAATTTAGACTATTTATTATTAGGTCACAAATCAAATGGTACATATTATGTTGGCTTTTCTTGCCCTAGAAGGAAACCCTCTTTTATGAGGGCATTGTATTATGACTGAGTTTTAGATTGCATCATATTGTATTGTGAGGAGACTGTGATAAAGAGAAGAGGAAGTTACAATAGATGTGTTGTCTAGGTTGTATTCCTTCATTTTGTTGGATTGAATAAAGGAAGGACTAGTTGTTTCTTCGTGGACTTAACCCATAATGGGTGAACCACATATATGTGTGTCTTTGTGTTTTATGTTATTATATATTTTATCTTTGCATTCATTTTATTGTATGTTGCTCTATGATCCTATTCCTAACATATTTAAATAATTATTATGTAACTACATTATATTTAAATTATTAACCAATATTAAATATTATTTAAATTGTAATTAATATTATATAATCATTTATAAATACATTAATTTATAATTATAGAAATAATATTTATTTTAATTAATAATTAAATTTTTAACCACGTCTAGATATAATACAAAAATTAGATTAATTTAAACTAAATATGGATGTTGGATAGAAAATCAAATCTAATAATTCATTTGGGAATGTGATTATCAACACACAAATGTCATTAGAAGGGTGTGAGATTGTACAAACCTTAGGAGGACTTGACCTCAAAATGTATCAACATTCAAGAACATATAATCAAAATAATATATACACAATCATAAGCTTCTATGTGAAACTAAAGCAAAGCAAGTATGGGTAAAAGGAAAATAATGGGATATTGTATTTTAAGACTCCCAAAGGTGAGAAACAAGTGAAAATATGAGAAGTGAGAAAGAAGATACACTAGTTGATTGCGAGGGAGTCAAACCAACAAAAAATTTGTAACTTAGTATATATTCAATGAATATGACGTCCATATATGCAATTTCCAAGTGGCTTCCTCCATTGGTGCTCTCTCCTATACAAATTCCAACTTACCAATTAGTATAATTGTGAATGAAATGACAGATGTTGTAATTACAAATGTTAGCAATGAAATTAATGGGGTAAAGTTCACCATCTACTATTGGCAACAAAGGTCCAAAAATGTACAAACATATAAATGCCATACAAGCATAAAAACTCTATTGTAACTAGATGGCTTATTATATTATGGAAAAAACATGAGCTCCCATATTTCCTAAAAAAATATTATCCTTGCCTCTCTATAAAGACCATAGAACTTTAAAGGTTGCTTTTAAATCATCCTTGATAATAAGTGAAAATATTGCTTGTAATGGACATGATTCATATCTTGCAACATATCTCCACAAATCCTTTTTACTTCAAGATGAAGACTTTATCTCATCCACTTTTCTTGGCCTTCCTTCTCTTGAGGCATAAAAACATGATATTGTTGGGATTTTACCATTCATTGGATATACCAATTCTCAATAATTTGGTGTAATCCTTCCAAAGTCATTAGAACACTCAACCTAAGAGTCAAAATAATCCCTCTAAGTTATTCTTTAAACATAGATGCATAATAAGTGTTAAGTATCACTTAAACCCTAAATCTCCCACTATGCCAATGCACATAATAGAGCGCTATAAAGATGAGGACACACAACAAAGAGATTTACTTTCAATTTGATAGCTACCTCATAAATATTATATCATGCTTCTCTTGTCACCATTTTCATTTCTATGCTTATGTCTCTTGCATGAGATAAAAGTCTTGAGATATTAGAAAACAAAACATATATTTAAAACTAGCCATTGTAGAATAACTATATAAATCACAATACCACCAATATTTGTAGTTGACAAACAACTCTTCTCAACATCCATTATCTTATTTATTACTAATATTATTTTTAACAAATTTGCATTTGAACCTTCTTCTCCTTTGAATCCAACAATATGCCCTAAAGAACCAACAATTCACATTCAACTTATAATTAGAAACTCAAGGGCCACTAACATAAATTGGTTCCAACATTCATGAGAGAACCAACTAATCTCACATTTAACTTATTGTCACAGTCACTTAGGTGCAACCAACACAACCATAAACATGTCATAGACCACCAACAAGTCTCAATTTTAACTTATCATTGGAGTGACTCCAGTGTAATCGATGCATATGCTAACATGTCCTAGAGCACCAACAAATCCCATGTTTGGCTTATCCTCCAAATTAACATGGTGCAAGCAACAAATGAATATCACTTTAGAGAAGTAACAACTAACATGTTTCCTGCTTATCTTTGAAGTTACCAAGATCCAATTGACACAAATTCTAATGTGCTCCAAAGTGCCACAGGTCTTATGTTCCTTTTATCGTTGAATTCTCTTAACAGTAACCAACACAACCTCAAACATGACTAACAATATAAATGAGTCTCACATTTCGATTATTATTGGAGTGACTCCCATACAATTGACACTTTAGCATGCCCTAGAGCACCAAATAAGCCTCATGTTTGACTTATCATGAATATTCACCCTAGTGTGATCAATACAAATTTGAATGTTACCCTAAATCACCAACAAGCGACACATTTCTAGCTTACCTCACGTCACTTAGGTACAATTGACATAAACTCTAATGTGTCCCAAAGAAGTAATAGATCTCATACTTCTCTTGTTGAGTAACACAAATGTAAACATGCCCAAAGCATGGTATATAATAAGTCTCATGCTCCTTATATTGTCAAAGTTGCTTCATGCAACCACCATGAATTTCAACATGCTTCAAATCACGAATAAAATTTAAACTCCTCTTAATTCCAAAGTCATCTAATAGAAACGATAAAAAATATCATTGTTTCATATAGTTTTAACACATCTCACATTTAGCTTATCATAAAAAATACTCAATTTAATAAACATGAATTTTATAATAACCTAAAATACCAATAAATATTATATTCACACTATCATCAAAATTATTCAGATACAATTAAAACAAATCCCAACATACCTAAAATACACAACATATAATTTTATTTTAAAACCACTGATATATATATATATATATATATATATATATATATATACCACAAATCCAACAAATTTTATATTTGATATGTCAGTATAATTATCTAACAACTTAATAAAATTAATTAAGATGTACATCACCTCAAAATATACCTATATTCAAGTGCTCATATGACTACAATTATGTAAGAAACAAAACTACCTTGAGAAACAAAACTCCAAAAATAAAACCCAACTATAAAAACAAAACATAATCCTCTCCCATCAAGCTTCCACCTATAGATTTGTGGACTTCTTTTTTCCTTTTTATGATAAAATTTTTAAGGCTCTCCTTGCATTTTTATTTGAGCACGTACATGTGGTCTAACGAGAGTTTGAAGATTCCCCTGTTACACGGAATTTGGATGAGCCTTCGAGAAAAATCTATAAAAGACATTTTCTTATCATTTAGGGGGAAACGTGTGAGGGCAACACGTGGACGGAATCAAAATCCAGACCCACCAAATGTCAATAGTGAGGCACATAATAAGTGGGCCCACCTTGAGGACTTTCTCTACTCTAGTTGCTCCACGTGTAATGAACATTTACCGTCAAGCAGACACATATAGCTAGTAGAATGTTCCATCTCAATTTACATGGACAAAATGTGAGACTTAAATGGCACCATTGCATTTCCTAGCTTTGACATATATAAAATTTTCCACCAACCTACTTCACCATGGTGAATAGGGGCCTTACACTTGGTTTGTGGAAATGACTGAACTTTATATTACTTGTTTGCATGGAAAGGACTTTTCTTTTGCAGAAATGAATTCCCAACTTTCTATTTAAAACTCTTTTAGGACCCATGAAAAGGAGTACATGTTATTTTGATTTTGGATGTGTAGACATTTTGGAGTGCTCCCATAGTTTGTGTTCTCTTATGTTTGGATTTTTTTATGTTCTAGAGTTTTCATTTATCTATGTGCCATTCATTTTTTTTTTCATATTTGATCACATTTCTCATGGTTCAAGAGCAAGCAAATATAAATAAAATAATAAAGGAATTAAATGGACATGAATAGGGGAAGGATGAGTAGGATAATGTTCTACAAACCCATTAATCAATATGAGAACTGGAAGAGTGGGTGGTGTCATACTATGGGCACCCCATGAAGAGTAAGGATGTCCCTCAAAGCTTAGGGAGAGAGGAATTTCATCATATAAAAGGGGTGGTGTGTCTTATTAGAGAATGATCAAACTCTACTACACCATGCACTTCTACACAAGTAGAAAAATAAAGAGGTTGTTCATGTTATGATTGCAATGAAAGCATAAGACAATGTTGAAAGGAGCACTCACTTGGTGGATGTCGAGGATAACAATGGAAAAATGTCTTTGGATTTTTGTTGTTGAGTGTTAAGACATCAAGGTGAGAATGGTCATGTGGCCACTGTCACTATCAATCCAATGATTACTTTAAGAAACCACGCCTCTCATATTATCTGCATGATTCTTCAAGAATGGGCTATATGGAGCTTGTTTTGGAATTGTTGAATGAAGGATGTGATACTCGACCTAGATGATGAAGGAAACATGATATTCCATTTCATTGTTGAGGGTGCAAGGGATTTGGTGGCATGTACAATTATTTTAGGACTATTGTTTGGTGGCAAGTAACAAGGTATAAACATTGACAGAACAAGTGATACATATAGAAGAAATGTGTTTCATTCTTGCAACTTGGTGATACTAGGTAGCAACTAATTTTTCTTATATGTGCTCATGTTCATCCAATTATGTTTCCATTTGACTTATGTATCCTACTTGTAAAGTGAGGAATGAAGGATTCATGCTAGGAAACTTTGCATGAATGAGCATATCAATGTAAGGATTGTGCATGGTTTTAGATCTGGCTTTGTTCTATTTTGATATTTTTCTTGGCGTATATTAAAATGCAATGGTTTGGTCTTAAATGCTCTTATGATTAGCCAAATTTTATGAAAGGTTCAGAATGAAAGAGTGAAATTGAATGTCACAGTTTATGTAATATGCATTCACAATGTATAATAACTCACATATAGACTATTTATAAACAAGAAGACAAAGACAAGTGTTAGAACAAATTGATGCATCTGCATGTTGTCCCAAATGCCAATAGAGACAATAAAATCAATATATTTTATATTTTGGAACTAGTAGAATTTCTTATGGTTGTATTGGACAATTTATTTGAGATCAATCTAATGATCAAATAATAATAGAGAAAATTGGAGCCGCTGACATAGTTTTCCCATGCTCTATCTGGAAGTTCATCTAGATTAGCTTTGCACTAAGGATTCAAACATTGTCATAAGTTGATAAGTTGATAATTCTACAAATAAGAAAAATCATCATATTGATCATTATATTGGGGATGGGTAGTGGCTGAAATCCTTCTTTAAGTTCCCAACACTATGTTTAGTACATTCATTATTGTCTATATAGCCTTCAAGAGAATTCATTTTATGTTAGAAAACTTATTGTCATCATTCCATTCCATGCCATAATATCATTAATGGTCATATATTTAAATGCATTATTATATGGATAAGTTGAGTCCACTTTACCTTGGTGCCTATTAATAGTAATAGGCAAACAAATGTGTGTGCTAAGTATAAATTCTAATAGATTAAATAACATAATTATCTTGGTCATTTCCCCTTAAAATGTTGGAAGTATAGGTGACTCAAATATCAACAATTTATATTATGTAATTAAATATGCTTCATATTTAGAAATTTATAGTTATTGATCATGAGCATGCTACTCTTGCTAAATACTATCAATATTGTAATAGTTATATATAAATATTTATTTGGATAGTGGAACTCATGAGGTCACTTCAAAATAGAGCAAGATGTTATGATATTCCCTTGGTTATAATCAACACTATGTATTAAGTAGTTAATCACAAGGTGATTTCTTCTTATCTAGGTGGAAGTGATAAATATATGTATGGTATTATCATCAAGGAATTGAAAGTTGCTTGATATCCTTGTATATAGGAAAATGGTATTATTAGTTTGGGTTAAGTATGCCAATTATGGTGTATCTTTATCCTATGGTTAGTAGTTTAGGTTATGGTTAATCATGGATGACATTACTTCTAGCTAACACTAGTTGACTATAGTGTATGAATAAGATTTGTAGGAATTCCATTGGGGTTATGAGTAGAGGCTTGTTATGATGTCATTTGACTAAATTTATAATTATTTTATGTCATTATTGATATTGATGATTAAAAATTTAGTGTAAGGATAAATATATAACTCTCTTCTAGTGTGATTCATTCATTGGTCATGATACACATTTGTTTCTTGTGGATAAGTAATTAACCTAGTCTATGCTTTAATGGGGTGAAATACTAAGGTTTCTAGTATGTCTATGTTGATATATATAAATCATGATGGTGGAGAGGTCTAAATTGAGATCTAGGTGTCCTTTGAAGTTCCATAGTACATATTTGCTAGGGTGAACTTAATTAATTTTTCACTGCCTACTGTTAGGCATCATAAATTGATGAGAATCATGAAATAGAACCTTGTTGGGATATGCAATAGTAATCAATGTAACTCTATGAGCTATTCCCATGTTTTTAGAAGAGGCATTGGTAAAAGGGTGGCTTGCTATATTGTTAGGTTTTAATCATTCCCATGGATTTCCTTCTATAGTATGAGCATTCTACTTCACTCCTTTGAATATTTGTACTTGAGTGGCTATGAAACCTTGGGCACGAGAACCTATGTGTATGTTCTTAAGAGATTATTGTAAGGAGAACCACATGGGACTTTGATCCCATTAGGAAGTAGGTATTACACATTCCTTAGGCAAAGGATGCCCCTATTACCCAAGTCCATAGGGGAGGTATTGGGGTTGTTCCTAAACTTGATTATTCCTCCCTTTTTAGTGTGCTTTAGCTTGAGGTTGAATTTGCATTAGATAGTAGTGATCTCAACTTCTAATTAATATGCCCCCAATAGATAAGTCTTAGTTAATAAAATGGAATCCATCATCAATCTTATTTACTCTAATGTTTAGGGTGTTGGATTTTTAAATATGCTCCCCTTGGATGAAATTTTAGAGTCACTATAAGTATGGTTTATATTGATGTGAATGTGGGGCAATGCCTCTAATCTTATCTAAACTAAAATAATGGATGTTTGTGTATTTATACCTATGGATTTGTGTCTCGGCTTAGTGATATGTATAGAGGGTATAGGTATCCTCTACACACTAGAGAGGTCTATCCTTCCAAGAAATAAGGGAATGATGAAATTGGTCATACTTGGCTAGGAATGAATTATTGAAACATACTAACTTGTATTTAATGATGATGTCGAATTAAGCCATTGTAATTTGATGGTGTGAATATAACTCATAGTATGTATAGAATATCTGCTTGCTATAAGTATGTACCTATATTTATGTTAATTTCAAGACCGAGTCCTTAAGATGGCTCTTGCCAACTAGAGGCAATTAATGCTAAGTATTATAATTATGGTAAGGAATTTTGTCTTTATATTTGTTTAGTGAATCATTGTGTGTTAAGACTTGTGATTGAAATATACCACAATGTATGTACTCAAAAGTAAAATCTTGCCTAATATTACATATTTGGGTTTATCCTATCTATTAAATAACGTGTTTCTAAATAATATTTGAATAAAGTGAATGAACTTTGAGACTATGCATTAGTTTGTGCTTATGTCTATGCATTTAGATAGAGGCCTTTTGTGGGGGTTCAATGTGTTACTTGTAGGTTGGATTTTGACTCGAAGACCTATAGGACCATTGTATAGTTTAATGGATCCCTTGGGGTAATGTAACTAGATTAACTAGATTAGGGTGTAAACCCTTCAAATAGTATATCTTAGATCAATGTTCTTGTACCCTCTAATGTCGTAATGCTCAATTGAGATCAATACAGGATTTGATTTCTTGACATCACAACTAGGGTTGAGAAAGGGACTCTACAAGGAAATAGGTAGAGGATAATTATTCTTAATTGAGCTTGTCCCACTCATCCTAAGGTGATCACTAAAATTGTAAAACCTATGACATGCTTATACATAAACTTGTTGTTGTTCCAACTTAATAGGATTCAAGGAGTGTTCTCTACCAAAACACATATTCAATCGTATCATAGGTTTCGTTGGAATTCACTAGTAGATGAAGGTGATAGATACAGTGAGATACCTAATTTCATAAGGTTTAGATGGACCTTTTCTAGTAGCACACAAGCAATAGATGCAAAGATCTACCTATCTCATAAGTTCAATATTGGCATTAGTGTATCAAAAGAAATGTGTGTATTACTAAGGTATGGTTTCATAGTTTTTCTTGTTAATGCACTCTATGTGATTGATAGTATAGTAACTAGTATTGTGTTTGTGGTAAGATGATAAAACATCCTAATTATGTAACATACAGTTGTATGATGACATAAATAATTAATGGGCTATATAAATCTTAAATTAATTGCCTTAGATGATGTGTATTGTTACACTTACACATTATTCGGTGATAATTGCAAGTATTATGGGGTGCTTGTTCATCATCACACCTAGTATAGAGAATCAAAGAAAAGGATGGAAAAATGGTGTAATGCACAAACATTCCTTTTCTTGGTTGGATGTACTTATGGGTTTATGTGTTATTGGACTAGGGGAAAGAAAATATTCTTGTAGTAAAGTTACAACCACTTTCTTTTTACTTTCTATTTGTTATGTGTACTTGTACGTTTGTTAAGTTATTCATATTGAGTATATGCATTGTATTCCTAAACTAGCCACCATGTTTACCTATGATGTGGGTATGAACTAGTTTCCTTGTGCGTATGTGGCATATTCCTAATCTAACCCCATATGTACCTAATAGGTGTATAAGAGCTAATCAGCTATATGTGTGAAACATAAGTGAGAGCTAGCCTTCTTGTGTGTAGTGTAGAAAATTGTAAACCTTTACAATTTCACACTATGTTTGCATCCCCTTAATTAATTGGACTTAATTAAGCTTCTAATTGACCAAATTATGTATTCCAAAGCCTTATTATTCTTGTTTTCCAAAAGGGTGACGTATATTAAACAATTTACAACATTAATTTAAACACCTTGGAAATTATGTGTCCTGGATTTAGGTCCTAGGACCCATTTTCCCAAGGGTGAATGGGTCCCCTTTAAGTGCCATAACCCAATTTTTAATATTTTTTTGGTGGCACTTTAATGATTCAAATTCAAGTTTCAAATGTTGTCTTGTGGAATCTAATTTTCAGGAAATTAGATAAACACCTATAAATAGTTATTTACCAATTCAAATCTAAGCAACATTATCTAGCATTAAGGAAACTTTAACAAGAGAAAGTATTATTGTCAAGAGCATTGAAGAGCAGATCTATTAGTCATCTACAACAACAATCAAGATCATATCATCATGCCAAAGTTCTTGTGTGTTCATGTCATGTTTTGGAGCTAACATTGTGATGTAGGTTTCAAGCATTCAAGTGTCAAATCAAGTAATCAATCAAGCCAATTCATGCAAGATTTGGACCTTGGAGAGATGTGTCATACTTTAGTCCTCTAAGGGCAGCCATTAAGGGCTTGGTGAGTTGCAACAATCTTTCTTCATTCATCAATTCCTTCCATTTATCATCATTTCATCATCAAGGTTTAATTACCAAACATGGGGTTTGACTAAGGAAAACCCCCATAACCCAAAAAAAACATTTTTCTTCTCTTTGTATATGCATATTTATAGGTGAAGAAGGACTAAAAGTTGATCAAAAGGAGCAATTTTGCAAAGTTGTCATAGTTGTCATCATTGTTGTCGAGCTACAGAAACTCATCTATAGATTTTACTTTCCGCTTTTTGACTGTCAAAATTGGAGAAATCAGAAGCTTAGATCCGAGATTTGAGGAATGAAAAATTGGATTTTTGACCCTTGCACTAGGACCCATTCGCCCTAGGGTGAACCAGTCCTGCTATAGAGCTTATAACCTTCTTTTTAGGCCAGGTACACACCATTCTTCCTTTCTCAAATCTTCCTACAAATTACTATTTATGTTTTTGTTATCACAATATTCTGCATTTCAAGTGTTAGGTCATGCAATTTAGTTAGTTAATGCATTTGAAATTATCTCCCAAAAGTGTTAATCAATCATTTTTGTCATAAGAAAACAACAAACCTTCCTAATAGGGTTGACTCACATCAAGATTGAAAGTCAATCCTATCCTTAGGAGATCTCTTTTTCTAATGAAATTAGGGAAAGTGTAAGTGTGTGTTCAAACTTTCAGGTCATTCCATCATTGAAACCCCCACATGCATCACACACACACCTACATTTTTCATCATTTCATTTTGGTGAACCTGACGTTGTACATCATAAATTCTTATTTGGAAGTCTCTAAAACCCTAGATCTAGGATTTGAATTAGTTTGTCTTGCATCTCATTTAGGGTTTCATAATCACATCTTGCATCATTCAAAATTGCATTTTGCATCATTTAAAATTTCACAAATCTAAAAATATTGCATAGTAGTCTATATATTAGTGTCTTTCAATCATTTACATCAAAAAATTCAATCAAAATTGCATCAAAAGAGTTGTCATTTATCTTGTTGTTTGCCATCAAATTACATTTACATTTAATCATTCAATTTTGGAAACCTATAATTGAAAGAATATGCCTGTAATCTAAAACAAAGACCTTAAACATTAACTCAAAAACTCATACTTTAATTTTTCCAACCCCTATGCAAAGACCCATTCGCCATTGGGCGAATCTATCCTTGCACAGGTCAATTTCCAATTTTTTGAGAATAAGTTTGTCTTTGTTTGCTTTATATCTTGTTGTTTGCAAATCTCAGTTTCAATTTATGAAATTGAAGTTTTTTATAGTTGTTTGCATTCACATCATTTGGTCAAAACAAGTGCATTGTTCAAAAGTAAAATTTGCATTTTAAAGACATCATTTTTAGGGTTTTGCATTCTAAAATTAGTAAATCCTTATATATCAAACTTGAAACTTTGCATCAAACTTCACTATGGATATGTTTTTAGCAACACATGGATGTCCTTAAAATCGTTGGTCGAGGTCTCAAGTTGTATATTTGGAGATGATCCTAATGAAATTGATAACACTCATGAATCTTCACCTCCTAATGAATGTCCCCATGAGGTGGACATCTTAGGCCAAGATGAAGATAGCATGCAACAATTCATACAAGACTCCTTGCGTACCCTTGAGAATAACACATCCTTCTATCGATCCATACAAATACTTGATAGCATCGCATCACTTGATATGTTCAACCTTTTGCATCCTGAAGTTGAAACATAAAGAAAGCCTCAACCATCAATCATGAAAGAACTTGTTAACAAGGACAATAGTGATACTCTTCTATCCTATGCCCATTGATTTACCAACACACCTATCAACTTAGAAGAGATTTATGGTCAAGGCTTTAAAATCTTAAGCAAACAAGGATGTGACATAACCAATGAACATGAAATCCATCAATTTCTAGAACAACAACCATTAGAAGATGCCAATGGACTAGGATATCAAGATCTTCCTCCCCCACCTCCACCTCAACAAGTGGCCCAATCAAGTAAGAAACCCAAGCCCTATAAACTCAAAAAATTACCATTCTTACACACTATAACAGAAACTGAACAAAAAATGGATCAACTCCTCCATGTAAGAGTAATTTACTTGCCACCTGTTCGAGAAAACAAAAAAGGAAAAAGTATAAACATGAATTACGATGTATTTCATAGAAATCTTTGGCATCTTACTAATGAGTGTCGTACTTTAAAAAACCTAATAGATGAACATGATATTACTGATATAATTGGATAGAATGCACACACTTTGCTCCTTGCCATGTGATAGTTGTAGAATCATCACATACTCACTATTGCATGTATTAAATTTCATGAAAATATTTTCCATATTGCAAGGAGCACATTCTCATCACCTATCTTGGCTCATCATTGTCGTACCTTTTGAGGGGAAAGGGGTTAGATAGCCAAGTATAATTAATTTGGTTATCATCATTTTATTTATATCTTGAGTCTAACAAGTAGCCTTTTCGGGCATCATTGCAGACAGTGTAAGTTCTCATGTTAGATTGTGGCAGTCCAAACTCCTCTCTTAGGAGATTCCAACCCTTCAAAGAACTATTTTTCATTATATTACTAAAGTTTAGAATTCTAGCCTGGGCCCACTTTTTGGCAAAGCATCCTTGGAGGAGAGCCAATGGCTTCCCATTGTGCTCTAGGTTCCGCCAGATGGACCTATTAGGGTGGATTAGATTGTAATTGTGCTTAAAAAAGGGAGGAGTTTGGATATTACCCCTGATTATTTTCCATGCTCTCCAAATAATTTTGAAGACCATTGAACATGTAGGCACTATTTGGTGCTTGGTAATGAGAAGATCACTGAAAGGAAGTGATTTCCATGATTTTTCTTGCTTAGGCACTGCCATCTAGATATTGTTCCTTAGAAGAATTTTCTAGGGCTCATCACCATCCAAGGCTTTGATAACCCACTTTGCAGCTACAGTAGTGCCATGCTTTTTTACATCTTTGAGCCCTAATCCCCCATGTTCCTTGTCAAGGCAACATCACTCCCACCTTACCGAGTGCAACTTCTTTTTCCCCTTGTCATTTGACCAAAGAAAACCTTTGATTTCTTTAGACCTCATTAACTTGATAACTGTTGAATAACCACACTAGGGAAAAGTAAATAGTACATAAAGATGATATCTTTTGGCATACCTGAATCCTACCAGCAATGGAAAGATATTGTTGATTCCAACTATCAATTTTCTTATCTATTTTGGATTTGATCCACAACCACATTTCCTTGAGGTTAGGATAAATAGAGAATGGGATCCCAAGATATCTGGCCTTCTTATTAGGGCCTCCCCACTGGAAGTCAAATTTTTGCAACTAGAGTGGGCTATTTTTTGACCATCCCAGCATTATGGATTTCATTCTTGAAATCTTTTCTCCTAATGCCAAATAGAACAATTTGAGCTTGTTCATCAGGTTTACAAGCTTTTCCTTATCAAGGTCTATAAAGAATGTAGTGTCATATGCAAATTGAATAATATTAAGGAGCTCATTGTGATCTGGAAGAGCCAGACCTTTAACCCTGGGTGAGCTATTGCTTTCCCTTAGTAGGTAGTGTAGGGCATTTGAGGAAATGACAAACGAGGTAGGGGCCAAGGGGCACTCCCGCCTAATGGATCTTTCCAAATTAAATACATCAGAGAGGGATCCATTGACCTCAATTTGGGCAACATCATCTTTCAGGAGGGTGTCAACCATATTGCAGAATGCTTGTGGAGACCCAAAGGCTTCTAGGGTTATTCTTAGGAATTTCCATTCCACCTTGTTATATGCCTTGTCGAAATCAAGCAGGAGCATGGCTACATTCTATCCAAAGTGTCTATCCCATTCCATGGCCTCCTAAATTATTATCAAGTTCTTAAGGATATGCCTTCCTTTGATGAAGCTTGTCTAAGTATTGTTTATAAACTTAGGGAGGATGTTTATTAGCCTTGTTGCAAGTAAATCACCAAAATTCTATAAGATACATTCAACAAAGTGATTGGTCTTCAGTTCTTAATCAAGGTCTTATCACCTTCCTTGGGAAGGAGCATTATGAGCCCTGTATTTATAATTTTACCTAATGATCCTTTGCTTAATGTTGAACCATGTAGACCTGATGTAGATCCTCACAAATCCAATTGTTGGAACTTTTATAAAATTCAACAAATAACCCATCTATACTTGGTGACTTTTCATTGCTCATGGAGTTAATGTTCTTACTTATCTATTCCTTGGAAATGGTTTCTAACAATCTGGTGGCATCCTCTTTGGTGATCTTGATGGGAATCAAATGTTTAATTATAGTTATGGAATTCTGACACTCCTCTTTATTGCCTTCTAAGGTGAATAATTCTGTAAAATTAGAACTTTTGTAGAATATCACCCTGGTTTGACAAGACAATACCATTATGACAGATCTGATAAATTTTTTCCTTCATACTTTTCTCTTTGATATACCTAAAGAAGAATTTTAAGCCTTTGTCCCCATTACTTAACCATTTAAGCTTGGCCCTGGTTCTAAGCCCTTGAATTTTATTAGTTTGCAACCTTCTCAGTGAGCATTTTTCCTTATTGAGTTCTTCATACAATTTTCATATAGAGGTTGATTTTGTATTCTATTTTTAGCCTCTAGTAGCTCATCCTAGAGAAGGTTCTCTTATCCCCTATCTATTTCCTATTTTTCCCAATGGTTTGGAACAATATTTTCCACCCCTTCACATTTTGATTTCATCTTTCAATTGGGCTTAGGTCTTTCAAAATCCATTTATTAATGCCCCATTGAGTGACAATGGCATCCTTATAGTCCTCATCCTTTAGCAGATTAGTGTTTCGAAAAAGGATTCTTTCAAAATAATCTTTCACTACAATCTTTAAATAAGGAATCGTAATCACCTTTGAGATAAATTCATGAAGTTGTCAGGTTTTCTTAAATTTTGAAATACCTTTCCATTTCCTTTGATCTTTCAAAATCTTTCAATTTTATGTTTTTGATAAAATTTATGAGACTTTGGACATGACAAGATCAATTTCTTCAACTTGAGTTGACTCTAAACTTGGTTATGAAATCCTGGTCAAAAGCTGATGGGGTTCTCAAAACTTAGGTAAAGATCAACACATTGAAATAAGATAGACTCAAACAAAATAACATTGGATTGACACATGGTTAGGATAACCTTATCAAAACCAAACAAGGTTCTGAGAACCTCATCAAAACTCAACGAACATTGATAAATTTCTCAAAAGTTTGATAAGGCTTAAAATAAATTGATGAAAATTAAGGTAACAATAATCAAGGATGTTATATTGTACACTTCATGTTTACTATTATTGTAGGCCCACCCCATTGTTTTAAATTTATGTTGTTTGTTCTAATTTGATGCCCTATTAGTCTAGCTTTATGCCATTTGTTATGAATTTATGCCCATTGTTCCAACTTAAATCCCTATTATTTTAGCTTTATTCCCTTTGTTATGGATTTATGCTTGTCATTTTAGATTGGTTCCCTTATTCTTATTTCACACCCTTGTTCTAGCTATACGTCATTTATTTCAAATTCATGCCCTTATTCCAACTTTATCACTATCCTCACCACTATTGGATTATCATTTTACCCAAAATAATGTGTGATCATGCTCTTGGATACCACATTCGTGGCATATGTTATTATAATGCATCATGTACTTGCATGCCCATGTTCCTAGCTATTGAGTTTGCATCATCACCATTTAGCCATGTTGGGGGAAATATTATTATTCTCCAATCTCATATTTATCTCATGTGTTCACCATGCTTATCATTCAATATATTTACATAATCATCACACACTAGGTTGTTTACAATCATTAGTATATATACTAAGATGATAATATGTTTGCATGCTTAGATTACATTTATTTTTCATGCATTATTTTTCCTATTCCTATAATTCCTTGTATCCTATGGATACAACCACTTTTAGGGGGCATATATTGTTGATAATGCTTTCACGTTCAGATTTACAAATAGTTACACATGCTTGTAAAGATTCATCTTTAACCCCATTATAGAACACACACAAAAGGCATATTCACATGATCACAGTTTGAAAGGTATGTTACTTTATATGGATCACACAACAATATCCTTTTGATGTATGGAATATTTACTTTACATGTATATTTGTGAGTGCTACATACTTTTAGATACTTGATCACTTGAGGATTCATATGCACCTCAAAGTGGGGCAAAATATAATAGTAATATTTCCATACCCATGTGTCATTTCCCATTTAGTTTTGTGTTTATTTCAAGGAGTGCCCAAATACATAGAAATATTAACAAATGGTATACTTTTGTGTAAATTTGGATCCCTTTCCCTATCCACATTTTTCTATATATATTTATCCCTTGTCTCATCCTTATCCATGTCACACTCCCTATACACCCACCCATATCACATTATATGTTCACTTTCTCTCATACATTCACCTTATATATGCCCTAGACATACTTTCCTCAATAATGAACTCATCCCACCCCAACTTAAATTCAAAAACAAAATATTAAGTTGACTTTTATCAAATGTTTCCTTCCAACAACCAACTAGGTACATCTTTGTGGATGATTTATTATTTTCCTTGTATTAAAAGGCATTCAACACATTCATTCTAACATCAAAGGATTTTAGAGCTATATTCACATATGATTTGTATTTTAAATTTTAATTAGTGCACCTAAAAGAATCTAGATCTACAAAACATTGTAGGAGCACTTGCATGACTAGAGATTGTTGTTTTCAATCATTTATCTTTGTTTCTTGAGGGCTGACTTTGGAGAACATCATTCCCAGTTACACAATGATAGCGCTATCCCAAGTATTTTTAAATACCACAAGCCCTCAAATATCAAGAAGAAAAGAAGAAGCAAAGGCAAATCAAATCAAGTGAAGAACAAAAGTCTATTGATTGTATAGTACATGTTCATTGGTGTAGGATGAATTCATGATCGTGTTTGTATCCTTGATTCATTAAATCATCAATACATAAAACAAAACAAAAAATTATGAAATTTCAAGTCAAATGTCAATCTATCATTTCCTATTTCAAATCAATTACATTATCATATTTGTATACATAATGAGTATCTTTATCAAAGATTCATTACTCCACTATAAATGGTTTAATCTAAGTTGATTTATACTTGTCTATGCATCCGATTGGATTAGCCTAGACTAATCCTAGGGAAAGTTTATTTCCATTTACAATGATTATATAAATCAATATGGAAATTTATGGGGGCATTACTACCACGATTCTGAATATTTTTAAATATGAAATTTGTGCTTGTGTATTTAAGGCCAAAAATAAACATGCAATGTATTTATGTACATTGAAGGGACCATGAACATTGTGTCTAGAACACCATGCACTAGATTGTTCTCGGCACCATTTCTCGCTTATTTGATTTTTAAAAGTTGCATGCTTAAAATTTTTTCAGAATGGCTTCAATTTGTATTCTGAGATTTATTGGTAAATAGAGATATTTATTTTTGCATAAACATAACGATGTCATTTGTAATGGTGTGTATTTATTGGGGCTTTTTTGAGTAATAATGAGGATTTCTAGCACCCACCTCCATAGACATGATTGTCGTTTGGAATAACACATATTTATTTGTTGGGTTTTTGTGTAGATATAAGAATTTCTGATGTATATTTTCGCATAGCAATGATATATATTTATTGGGATTTTTTATTTTTGAAAATATAATTATATGGGAAATTTTTTCTAGGAATTGAAGAGGTTGGGTTGTTGTTTGTTTTTAGATATTCATAAAAGTGATGTTTGAAAGGGTTTGAATCTGTGTACAATAAAAATGTCAATATATCAACAATTAAATTAGTTGATGATATAAATAAAAGTGGATTTTGATGAACTTTGAATTGGTTTAGTTTTATGAGATATGTTTGGATATCACTTATTGATTTTGTTAATTTGTACGTTAAATTTTCAATGTTTTTATAGTGTCACTTTGCGGAAAAATTAGTTTGTTTAATGACAGAGCTTATGGAGTTTTGGCTTTAGATTGGCTTACCTTGCTGTGGGTACATTGTACATGATGAAAGCAGGTAAGTTGGATTTTGTATAAGGTCTGGAAAGATGTTTGCAACAAGAGGTTTTGTAGTTCATATTACTCTGAACACATTTATTTTTAGGAGACTCTTTCTAATCAAGTATTTCGATTAAATGTTTGATACTTTTGTCTTGGCTATAACTTCTCGACCAAACTTTAAATGTATGGCTAAAGCAAGAGGTATCTAGACTATAAAAACTAAAAAGTTAACTATTTTTTTTGTTGTCTCAAAATTAAATACAAAGTTATGAGAGACATTCTCCTACATAACAAGAGGGTGAATTTTTGATAGTTGGGTGGTGTGGAATATTTGTGGTCTTATTGGGGAACGAGTATCTTAAGTAGTAGTATTGGTGAAATTATATATCCATGTTGCTTTTATTTAGTTTTGAGGAGAGTATTTTGATATATTGAAATACGGATAAAAGGAATAATTTTGTGTAAAGTCACATCTTTTATCTCATGTCACTCACTCACTCACTCATGAATAACTTTTAATGTTCACGAGGATAAAAATAGTCTATAAGACAACCAACCTTGTCATTTTTGTCTTCTACATTTCAATCCTTTTCCTATTCAAGGTGATGATGAACTCCCCTAACTTCTCAACAATCCCCTCGTTGAATAAATTGTACCAAGAAACAATTGTCAAGATATTGGCATGTTTGTCCTTGATGTCTCTAAAGATATCACACTCCAAAATAAAGTGTTCTTTTTATTTCACTTCCCCAATGGTGCAAAAAATATACACCCTTTCTTCCCAACCTTCTTTAGGTATTTTCCACTACTCTATTTCACATTAGAATCGATGAGTTAGTTCTTAGTTGAACAATAAAAATCTTGGCTCTCCATGGAATACTATCCCTTATGTACACTTTTTGTTGATGATCACATGTAGGGTTAAACTCCCCAAGATAATATTTCTTCTTTCTCCCTAGAAATTTACCCCATATACGGTCGTGAAACTTATCCATAACAAAAAAATTATCTCTTTGTTATTCACAGGGCATGCATTCAAGTAGTTATTAATTTTCTCATCCATTTACTATTTTTTATTCCATGTCTTCTTTCACTTATCATGTCAATGAAAACAATCTTAACCCATCTACCTACTTTTATTTGTTCAATTCTTTTTAAATATCTTATGAGACGCACTGTAGCAATTGCTTCAATAGGATTTGCCTCTATTTCACTCAACATAAGTTCATAAGGAACCAAGCCTTTTATTTTGAACTTTCTTGTGATCAAGCACTTTTGAATTTTCTCAATTTGTTTCCACTTTGAGTCTAAGGTGTTGCTAGCCCACAATTCGCATCCATAGAGCACCACCAAAAGCACTAAAAACCCAAAAAGAATATGAGTTATTTTTCAATATCATAACTCCACCTCTCTACATCTATTTGGAAGAGTATATAACTATTTCCATCCTCCCAAGGTTCTCTTTTTTTTATAGTATTCTTAACTAAGTTTGTTGTTGAAGTCAATCTCAAAGTTTTTGTACTGAATTACTTCTTCAAGAGTACTATTTTCAAAGTAGAAATTATGTTGGTTTTGTTTTCTTCTATTAGAGAAAATATTGATTTTAGATTTACTCATATTGGCTTGCATCCCTAATATTTTGTAAGAATGTTCAAGGGCATATAAGTGCTTTTGCAACCTACAAGTCGATCAATCATCCTATAAAATTTTTGAATATATAAACTGAAAAGAGTAAGGAATAGGGGTACCCTTGCTTGACCTCAATGTCACTCCTATAAATTTTTGAAATGCTTGCCAAAATTCTATTTTTGATTTTAACCTCTTCATAGAGCCTATGAATAGCCTCTCTAAAGTGCATAGGAATCCCAAGTCCTTCCATTCTAAACAATAGCTTATCCCTAGGGACTGTGTCAAAATCCTTTTTGAAGTCGACAAAAAGAAAATGCTTCTTCACTTTTCCACCAAGCTTTTTCAATGATGTACCTCAAAGTGATTCCATGATCAACTATAGAGTGCTTAGGTATAAAACTTGCTTGTCCTTTTGCTCATTTTTATTTTTCTCCAGGGAAAACTTTAGTGGCGAATCTTCACCAATTGGTGAATTTTAGATATTGGTCAAGTTGAAATTGGCTAATTAATCACACCCAATAGGGTGGCCAAATCACTCGTATTTTATGAATTATCGGTCCAATGCATGTCCATTCACCATCAATTTTTTTATGAGGCATATTTAAGTAATAAATTTTCCATAACAAACTACACATTTCAAATGGATCAATTAATATTTTTGCCTGGAATCCAGAAAGCATGTAATAAAACACCTACATATTCACAATACTATTAAAACAACATTGTATTAGGACCCATTTCGCTAATTAAAAATTACAAATAGTTCTTGTGAGGACCCATTTCGCCAATTAAAATTTACAAATAGTTGCTTATGAGGACCCATTTTGCTAATAACATTAAAAAATAATTACATCTGAGGACACATTTCGCCAATTGTCATGACACCTCCATACTAATCGTAGGTCCATAATCGCCTTGAAAATTACAACGTATCATTGTATAATCACGCGAGATTCGCCAAATTTTTAATACACCATTTAAAAATCCACCGGAATTCACCAAATATGGATTGATATAAATACAATTGAAACTGTCATTTATTCTTACACAATTGTTTAGTTCTCAATTTGGAAGTTGAACTTGGAACCTTGAAGTTGATTGTAGGAAAGTTACAAACTTACAACACAAGCATTCCTGCATTAATGAATAGCAAGTCAGTGAAAACCTTAACTTAAAGGTGAGTGATCATTTCTTCATAGTTTTATAAGATTTCTTTATCTCTTTTCGATTCTTGCTTCAATCTTAAAGATGATGTTCAGTAGGGAATGGGATCTATATTCTTTGTCCTTAAACAAGAAGACATTTTTTTCCAACTTTTATTCAAAGTGAGAGATCAATATGTCGAGCAGCAAGTGCAACAAGGGTAAGACTCCTCAAGGTGGTGAAGGGATTGGGAGGCCATAAAAATTCCCAAAACATAGAGTTACCATACAGTCTTACTTTGGAATTGGAAATGCTTTTGATCCATCAGATCAAGATGGAGCTACATCATCAACTCTTCCACCAAATATTAATGAAGAAGGCATTCACAATACCTCACCACCATCATAAGGTCAAGGTGAGATTGTCATTGAGTTAAATGAGTCAAATGAGGATGGTAATACTACAAAAAATGCTCCAAGGGATACCCTAGTTAGCCAGAATGAGATAATTGACTTGGATGATGATGGTAGCAAGAAAAGAAAAGGCAAATCAAAAGTGAGGCGCAAGTGGGAAATGGAAAGGAATTTTTAGCTTGGTTGGTTGTAAAAGTACCCATTCATTGTACCAGTGGAGAAAGAAAACAAAGATGAAACTGCAATAGAATGCATGTGTATGATTTGTATTTGGAAATGTAAAAGAGACAAGAAGTTGCAGCTAAAGCTTGACACTATAGAAAAGCATATTGGTAAAGTTTATGAAAAAGAAATCATAGATAGAAAGGAACAATCATATTTTTTCCAAAGGGCGTCCTATGACAGACTACCCAAAATATTTTAATTTATTATCTTTTTTGGGTGTTCCTCACTTTCCTAGCTCACATTGGTCAGTAAACTCTGGATGGAAATGGGCAAGCTATCTTGTTGTAGTGGAAAAGCAAGATTTAAAGGAGAAAGTAAAAGATTCAAACTTCATTACATTATCTTTAGATGGAGTTACTGTGGTAGATAATACTTCTTGGGTTTGTATGCATGTGTACACTATAAAAAAACATGTCCACCAAGCTCATCTTCTTTGTGTTCATAAAATGAAGGACAGTTCATCATCACAAAATCTATTTGAACTAGTCAAGAAATCTTTGAATGAAATTGCAGGTATGGATGACTTGAAAATACCAACAAGTTGGTGTGTGTAGGAGTTGATGGAGGTGCAGTGATGCAAGGTCACAAGAATGGTGTTTGCACAAAGTTACAAACTACTTGTGCAACATACAAGCTTGACATTCACTGCATGACCCACATAATGAATTTAGCATTCAAAATTGTAAGCAAGTTTCCTATAGTATCAAAATTTAAAAATCTAGTTCGCGAGCTCTATGCATACTTCTACCGAAGTCCCAAATGTTTCAAAGAATTTCAAAATTTTGTTGAGGGAATAACAACAAGAAACAAGCTTCTCAAGGATGTTGATACCAAATGGATCTCCCTGCATGGACCAACGCAACGAGTTCTTTCAGAATATCAATCCTTGATTGGAGTAATGTACGAGCATTGAAACACAGTAGACAAAGCTCCTAGCCTCTTACATTAGTTAAGCAATATAGAGACACTCTTGACTTTAGCTAGTCTTCTCCCCATGCTGGATGAAATGAAAAATCTTGTGAAGAAATCCCAAGATAGAACTATGTATATTTATGAATATGCCAAACTACATAAACATACATGCATGGCCCTCGATCATTTATATCTAGATCTAACAGAAGAAAGCCCAAATTATTTCATCTAGTAGAAAATTACTGATTTGAATAAGCCTGATAATTATTTATAGTTTAATGCAAGTGGGAACTTATGTATCTATGTATGCAGATTTGAAATACCAATGTACCATTGTACGACAACCAAGCCCTCTATCAAAGAAGTACCTATTAGAAAGGAAGATTTTAATGACATTGTTAAATTTGTTAGTGATAATTTGAAGGAAATTACAAAATGTATTTCCTTAGAGATTTATGATAGATTCCATCAACATGAAATACTTGAAGCCATGGGCATTGTGTATCCTCAATTTTGGGTAAACCAAGATAGCCCAAAATATTTTCAAATAAAGTAAATATCTTGATTGAACACTTTTCGAAAAGTGTAACATACAATGAGAGCAGATAGTAGAAGGAATTATAAATGCAAATAAGCTTAGAAAACAATGTAAGAATCTTGCAAGTATGATGGACCAATTTGATTCCATGGTCATGGATAAGTCCTTTGAACTTGGATCAATAACAAAGTTTTGGACAAACTTAGGTCAAAGTGAAATATTGTGTGGTTCGATATCAGAATATTTCAAACTTGTTGATTTATGTCAAACAACCATATTGGGGTCGGTGGAGGATGAGAGTTTTCAATTCATTGGCATTTTTGAAATCAAAGTTAAGAAACAAACTAGACAAGAATTTGGAAAATTGCTTGAGGATGAAAGGAATTGCGTATAATGTCAAAAAATTTCCTTTTGAAAGGGCACTCACAATTTGGAGGTCCATATGCAAAAGAAGAGGGTTGTGCAACACTCCAATTCCAAACGCTAGTACTAGTGGCACTGGAAGTGGCAGAGGGACAAATGTTAGTGACACGATGAATGTTGAATTTGAGACGCAGGGTAAAGAAAATGAAGACCGGACTTAGAATCAAGACAACTCTTTCACTTTATCTCAAGTTGAACATTAGTTTTAGGACCCTGACTCCATTTGGGAAATGGAAGTGAATTAGCAAGTTTTAGGTATTTATACTGCACTTCATGAACTATATTGCAAACTATATTTGATGATATTTTATATTGTGTTCTATGAAATTGTGAATCATTTCACTTCATGATAATTTATTTTATATTGCACTTTATGAATCATATTCCAAATTGTAGTTGATGATATTTTATATTGTATTCCATGAGATTGTGATATTTTATATTTTATATAGTATTCCATGGTTTTGAATTTGATATGTGATTTTGTATCATTTTTAAAGAACAACACTTATCACATTACTTATAAATTCCTATTGCATTATCATTCACACAATCTTTGATAAATAACTAAAAGGAATATTAATCCATTCCTTGAACAGAAGCTAATAGTTCAACATCCATAACATAAACACATGATGTGATATGACAACTTATAAATAACCATTGATAATCTTGAGTCAGAAGATAGTGGATACAATACTGGAGAGAAAGATAGGTTGATATCATATTCAAAATTAAAGAAATACACATAAGTTTTTGTGTCATATTTTGTTATTACAAAGAAAAATTACAACATTTCCTATATGTGCTATCAAATAGCTTACAGTAGGCATCCCAAAATATGCTTAAATCTGGTTGTCTTTTTGATCTAGGTGTTCTATTGATTTGGAATGTGTCATAAGGCTTAGGGTTCTAGTCATTCTTAATTTCTATGGTTTATCATTTATGTGTTCTAAACCCTCTCAAAATCCCTAGGTATCTTTTCCTTTTACCTTCATTCTAATTCGAAGTTGATCAGGTTTTACCCATTCCCAATCTCTTAAGTCATATCTTATGACTTTGCGTTCATTTACTCATGGGCCCCTTGAGCCTAGTGTTCCTAGTTGCTACCCATACAATCCTTATAAATCTTGCCTTGTCTTATGTAGGTCATAAAATTCTTTAATTCTTGTTCTTTCCCTAAGTTTGGGTTTTAATATTCGCTCAATATCGTTCATGTTATCAACCTAGGCAGGCAATCCCTTTTAAATCATGTAATAAGTGCGTGTGCTTATTAAAATATTTTGGTATGCTTGGCGGATCCCATTTACTGCTTTCTATTGGTTCCCCTCCATTGTGCGAGATTGAAATAATCAAATCTTGACCACTCCCCATGCCCCCGTCAGGTTTTATTTCCCCTTAAAATAATCTCACGGGTTGGTGAGCAAGCGTCATGCATCCTATATAGTAGCGGGGCCCAACATCTTTCATAAGCCTGTCGACAACAAGCTATAATAAATCAACAGTGGATGGAAGATGAGGTGGTTGCATCTAGGCCGTTCCCCGCACTGGTCAATATCATTCATGTTATAAATCGAGGCAAGTGAACCCTTTAAAGTCATGTAATAAGTGCACGTGCTTATTAAAATCCTCTATTATGCTTGGCGGGTCCCATTGATTGCTTTCTATTGATTTCCCTCCATCCTACGGGATTAAAATAATCAAATCTTGATCGCTCCTTGTGCCCCCTTCGAGTTTTATTTCCCATTAAAATAATCTCATAGGTTGGCAAGCGAGTGCCACACATCCTATATAGTAGCAGGGCCCAACATCTTTCATAAGTCAGTCGATGGCAAGTTATAATAAATCAACGATGGTTGCATCTAGACCGTTCCTTGCGCCCCCACTCTATTTTAATATGCATTAAAATAATACCACAGGCTAGCAGATGGATGATACTTGTCATTTTTTTAGTGGGACTTTTCAGGCTACAAAGGTAGTATACACTCCATTGGAGTGAGATCAATGGTCGAGATAGGGTGACGTGGCTGAATATGAACCCTTCCCTGCCAGCTCGTGAGGGACCCACCTCTATCTCTTGTCTCTCAATGAGGAAGCAAGAGAGTGCCACATGGAGAGATAAGAGCAGTTGAAAGAACATTTATAAAAGGATGGAATATTAATGAAATATTTTAGCATAGGAGTATGGATAGTAGAGTTTGTGCTATTAAAGGGACTTTTAAGCATGTGTTACAAAAGTAAACTAGATCTTTTAATCCTACCCGTCCATTATGTCTGAAGGTTATGTGCACGAGAAAATAGTCTTATGGTAAAGAACACATATGTTAAAGGTTTTAGATCAAATTTGAGCCCTTTCCCACCTCCCCACTGCTCAAAGTTGCACATGGGTTAAGACCAATGGGGAAGCGGGGAAGCCGACATGTGAACTTTTCCTTAGCACTTAAGAAGTGGTGGATGCCATGGATGACTTGGAGAATGGTTCCACATGGCTAGTCAAAGGTGTTCATCAATCCATCTCATTGTTAAAGGAATTTTGTGCATTCAAGGAGTTCGTGCTATGATTTTCAAGCTTGTTCGATGACAAAATTAGGGTTTTTGAGCATTTTTCAAACCACTTAGTAAAATCACTTCCTAAAATTGCTTAGAACTCGTCTAATTGTGCTAGCTCAATCATTATGTCATTAGGTTTCTCTTGTTTATGCATTTCTTTTAAGGTTTTATGTAAATTCAAAGCAATTAGCTTGTTTGGTCCTATTATTTTCTAAGTCAAACCCTTGCCTAAGTTGTAATTTTCTAGTTTGCTAAAAGGAACCGTAGCCTATATAAACCCTAGAGCCATGGCCCCAAAAGTGAAAGCGTCTTCATCTAAGGAGCAAGCCTTTGGCTCAAAAATTCCTGTCAGACTTATAATCTAGGACCTGACTAACTAGTTGAAACCCTTGACCTTTGAAAAACCTAAAGGTCAATTATTGTTCTAAGGGAAGAAAATTTTAGAGGGAATAATAGACAAGAAGAGTGTTATCAAGGATGCCACATTTCCATACACTAGGTGGAAAATTTTCATTTGCTAGTTTGGGAACAGGAATTGTGGCATTCCTATGGGAAACCCATGGAACTTAGATTTGGTAAAATTGATTGTCCCAAATTTCTACATGGATGTGGACTTACTGAAGGCAATTGCTAGAAAATATGATCTAGTCACAAGGACTGTAAGAAATTTTGATGGTATTAACATGGTCAAGGTCACAAGGGGAGAGATTGCTAAAATATTCAAGCTCACATAATGGAGTGAGGACATGGTGTCGATTGATGAGAAGACTCTTAGGGAAGAGTATGAAAAATTCAGGCACACATTTAAAATTTAAATACTACCAAACTATTTGGCATCTATGGATGGTACAAGGGTAGTCTTGGGTCCTTCAGACAAGGAACCCTACCCTATCAAGTATTTTGTGTCCTACTTTCAAAGGAATTTTTATTCTATATTCCAAATCATTGGTTATGATCTAGTTACAGGCATACCCATGGATTGGATGTACATGGCAACATATATCCAACATCCCACATATTGCACATTGTATGATTATGGAGCGTACCTAGCAAAAATAATTCATGAGGGCCTGGTTGAATTGCAAAAGGGTAAAGATGGAGTCAGACTCTTTTGATACTCATTTTTTATGTATATGTTATTGTTTAGAGGTGTTGCATATTTTGGTCAGGATATGACATTGGAGCAAAAGAAAGGTAACTTGGAGCTTCATGTTCAATGTTGGACCATAGTCCTTGAAAAATATGATAGAAAGTTTGATTATGTCATGTTTGAAAACTTATTTGCCTCCAAGTTGAGGAGAGTGCTAATTATGAACATGCCAAGGATTCCTATAGCCTTGCATGATTTTCTAAGGCCTAAGGAAAGGAGGCCAAATTTAGGGGTTGATCATAATTGGGGGGATGTTGTCCCTTATCCCACCTGTATTATTTTGAGAGTTTATGGTATTTTTGTTTCACTCCACCTATTTCCCAAGGATGTGCCAAAGAGAATTAGGATTAGGGAAAGGGAATATTCTTCCCTTCATATACTTGCTTTTCTGATTTTGTAATGATCAAAGGAGGATGGGACAAGATTAATGACACACTCAAGCCTCTAGGAATGATAAGAGAAATAACAAGAAACCATGATCTTGAGGGACTCATGGCATGGTTAAAGATGAGGAATAAAAGTTCAAAGTTTACTCATAACTTCTACTTCTTTGAGGATGTGATTAGAAACATTTTTATTTTCAAAAATAGGATGACAGAAAAGCAAAGTGGATTTCTTTTGATAAATTGCAATAAGAAATATGAGAGAAGAATCCTCAATTCGCTGCTCTTGCTAAAATTTTGAATGAGATGCAGAGAATTGAATATGTTTTCCAAAACTTTGAGATAGTAGTAAAGAATTTATAAGGTGAGAGGTTGGTCCAAGAAAAGGGAAAGGCCATTGCTATAGAAGAACATGATGAGGGGGAAACCCCTGTAATGGAAGAAGGGACAACTCATAGCCCCCTAAGCAAAAGAAGGTCATTGTCTTTAGAAGGAAGAAGAATAAGGTTAAGGGAAAGGGTACAACTGTTGCCTCTTCCTAAGAGGAGAAAAGGATCCCTTCGTTAGTGCCACAAATGACACCACCATCTCCTTCTAGGTCAAATGGACCTGAATTCAATAATATTGACTCTCCTACAAGGAAATCACCACCAAGAGAGCCACCTTTGAAGAAGCAAAAGGTTAAATCAACTAGCTTGGTGGATTATGAAGAGGATTCTGAGGAAGAGAACTTGGTAACACATGAAGAAATGCAACAAGGGATGCCTTCTCCACCTAGGGAGATTATATCACATCAGCTTGGTTTGAGATTAAGCAATGATGACCTTACTGACTTAAATAGCCAAAATTATGTTGGAGAAGAAGCATGAACAAAATTTATGGACGGTGATTCTTTTGTGAAATCCAAATCCTTCATGGAGTTTGTTTGGAGGGTGAAGAAAGATGAATTTCTAAATAAAGTTGTAGAATAGAGGAGCCTCCATCCTGAGCTACTTTATTCAGTTATCCAAGCACAAGTAATAAAAGAGATGAAGGAGAAATATCAAGAAATAACTGCATCTAAGGGTAGAGAATTGGTGAGGAGTGGAATTCTTTTATTGCCTGAATGGGACTTATCTTCTATCATTGCATTTGATACAATAAAGAGGTATGATAGACCTCTCTACAATTCAAAGGAAGAAGCTACAATTGCACTGAAAGATCTTCATTTAGTGAGCAATGGGACACATTAGCCATTTTCACCCTAGCTCCCAATACCAAGAAGCTAGACATTGTAGAGCACGCTGCAGATTACAAGGGGGGATTAATTATAAAAAGAGTGTTTGATACTTCAGCAATTGAGGCTGCAACAATGTCATTCAATGTTGCTCAATTCACAAAAGAAATAGTGGAGTCAGTAACTGCTAAGAAAGAAAGTTATAAAAAAAATTATAATGATTTATTGGTTGATTATGGAAAGAATCAGCAACATACAATGTAGTTACATATTGAATTGGCATTGTTAAACGAGAAACTATAAAATTTGCAGTCAAATGAGCCAAGGGAAACCGATACTGCTTCTCCCTCTACCTCTCAAGAGCCAACAACTTCTGCCACTACACCCCCTATAAGTTCTTCATGGGAAATTGTGCCCTACAACATGGGAAATGTGCCCATTGTTGTGGAGGGACCAAGTACTTCAGATACAACACAAGCAAAAGACATCAACAAAGAAGAACTACTCCAAAAGCTGAAAGAGTATGAAGAAAAGACCAGCCAACATGATAAAGACATTCTTGATAGCTACTTGAAGATTATGACTGTAGCTTTGGAACATTTGAATAGAGGAGTGGATAAAAGTTTAATTAGCATTCATGCTAATTACTCCTCAATGGTGAATGCAATAAATAGTTTTGATATTGACAAGGAGGTAGCTATTCCACTTATGGAGACATGGATCCCTAAGCTACAAGACTTAAGAATAATGGCTGTGGGAGCCAAGCATGATGTCAATGGACCTCAAAAGATTAAACCAACCCTTAAAAATGTGATTGGAATCCAAGAGTTCCAGGGAAAGATTGAGCCTTTAGAGGCTAAGATAAGGGAATTGGCGAAGAGTTTTCATGAGATGAATCATGGCCTATTACCTAATATACTAAAGAATTATGGTAATATCATGTCCCTACAAGAGTGGAAACAAGAGGCCAATGACGTGATATCAAATCAAGTGGCCAAGATTTGAAGGAAAATAATATGGGCATGTTAAATAAGAATATGGATATGCTTGCTCATCTTGGGGTTGCTTTGGAGGAGTTTGATAAGGAGGCAAATCAAGTTGTAACCAAATATGCTCCTTACAGGAAAAATGTTGATGATATTATTACATTTGATTGGCCTACAAAAGAAGAATTTCAAGCCTGGAAAGATAAATATTTGGATGTTCTTGAGGATTGAGCTGCAGTGGTGGGATGGTGAGAAATTTTTGTCTTAAGTCTACAAATATGGTGAGTAGCGAATGTGAGAAATGCAATGCATAGCCTGGAACTAATACAGATTAGGCTTTTGATGAAGTATGGATAAAACATTGTCTTCTCCCCAATTTGAATTTGATGACAAGGTTGTAGATGTGGATAATTCTTTTGTCTCTTCTAGCTTTTACATTTTATACTTTTTTTTTCACTTTATTCTTGAGTACATGGGTATAATTTTGAGCACGTGGATATTGATACATCAACTTAAAGATGTCTTTTGGAAGGCCGGTGAGATCTTCATCGACAAACGTAAATAGTTTTTGTCTCATGTAATATTTCCCTCCATATGAAAATGAAAATGTAATTACAAAGGGAATATTTTGTATTTGTCCCACATAAAAGGGACATGTGTACTATCTAGCCTGAAGCTTGTTTTCTCCTTCATTTCTATAAGAAGGAATTCAAGGCCAAAAGTACAGGTTTGTTGCTTGTTGATTGATCACAAAGAATTTTGTGAAGGAATACAAAGATCATTTTAGAGTCTTTTCTTTGGTTTTGATTTTTTCAATATGCATATGTAATTTTGATAACAATACTAGCAATTGAATATAGAATTAATTAAAATTATTTGATGGAATCATAGGTTTGTATGACTAAATTAACATATTATTAATAATTTCATATTTTAATTGTGTTAAAACTTAAACATGTACTCAGTGATTCATCACTCAACTCAATGCTTAATAACATATTAACAATAACAACATATACAACAATGAACATCAACAATCGTTTAATGTATATCTAGTAGTTCAAATGATACTTTTTCTTCAAATGATAAAATAAACAATACAGATAATTGAACATCAACAAATTATTGAATTTGAGTTTTTTTATTGGTTTTCACATGAAGGAATACATAGAGGAATTAACAATGAAAAATCTTGCTCAAGTACAACTCTACACAGAGCTGAGTTGGAACTTGGAAATTCATATTATCAAATCACTGTATCACCTTTTCTAGCAACTTCCACTATTCATGTAGTTGAATTGTCATTTGTTCTAACTGATGTTTTACTTGAAGATTTGTTAACAATTCATGATTGGAATTGGAACCTGTCTTGAATTCTTCAGTCAAAATTGCATTTAAGGTTATCAGTGGTTTAATGGAATCCAAATAGTTCTCCACATCTGGGTTCTAAGAAAACTAGGCCAAATCAATCTTCCTTGCACCCTCCATCTTCTTTATGAAATCATCATTTCCAATTAATCACTCATTTATGTCAAAAGCCTCTGAAAAACCAAGCTTTGTGAAGTTCCTTACCTTTTCATCGGGCTTCTTCATCTTGTTTGTAGCCAGATGCACAAATTCCTTTGTTTCACATAGTCTCAAACACTTTTGAATGATAGATGACAGCGTCATTGAGGTAGCAAGTCAATTATTAATCCCTTTTGATTTCAAATCATTGTCACTAGAATTCCTTTGTTTCACGTAGTCTCAAACACTTTTGAATGATAAATGACAACATCATTGAGGAAACAAGCCGATTATTAATCCCTTTTGATTTCAAATCATTGTCACTAGATTTGTAGACTGTTTGTTGAACTTGATTTGCAGATTTCTCTAATGCCAACACATTTTTGTTATCCATTAAATATTTGTTGAGCTTCTTATAATGTATTCTGATAGCATCTATCAATTGAAACATATCACACAAATGATCAATCCTCTACATTATTTCATGCCAAATCTTTTGTTTCAAATATCTCATTGTTTCTTTATAGAATGTAGTTAACTTATTTTGACAAGAGCTAATTTCATTTTTTGCTTCCATCAGCTCTGTGGCCAATCTTTCATTTATTTTTCTCTCTTTCTCCAATTTTTGTTCCCACTGTTCATTTCCTTTCCTAATGCTTTGTCTTAATTTTTTTGAAGTGGATTTTTCCTCTTCATATTTTTTTTTTCTCTCATCTAAACTTTGCTTCAGTTCATTCACTTCTCTCTCATTTTTCTTATCCTCTTTGCTTGTTGATGTAGAGGCAGATTTTATTATTCTTTTTTCTAATTCGTTGCTCTTGTTATCTGTTGCTTTCCTCTTTGATTTCTCATTTGCTAGGTCTACCTGTAACTTTTCTATTTGAGTCTACAACCTTTTTTTCTCTCTATCTTTCTTTAGCAATGATGTGTACACCAATTCATTGTTCTTCTTTGATACATTAATTTTGTCAGTATTTTTTAGTCTAGAAAAATTGAATTGTAAACTACTCACCTAAAATTTAGATCGATCCATCTGATTTGCTGGTTTATTTTGAACTGTGGGAACAACAATCATGTACTCCATGATTTCTTTATTTGTGTCAAATGTGGGTAATACCATGGTTGTTCTAGGCTGTGAAGTTACAACAAACACACTCTCTATCAATTGCTTCTTTTCTTTTTTATACAATTTTGATTTCTTTTTAAACTCTTCAATGTAATCAAAACCTGGGGATGCAAGAATAGTGGAATGCTTGAATAGAGAAGGAATAGGAGTACTTGCAATTGCTAATGTTGTTACAACCACACTAACTGGAAATGGGGGAGTTCTTGGAAATAAATCTTTTGTGGTAGAAATGGTAGTGTGACTTGGACCTATCAAAATCCTTTGCCTCTTCTATATGCTTTGACCACCTGTTGTTTGTGTGGTATCTTGTATTGTTGTCCTCTTGTGTTTAATTTGTTTTTGTAGCACATGTTGACCACTACTAGTACTACTAACCATACCATCGCCACCAGTGGCAGTGGTAGTTGCACTAAGCTCTCTAACATGGGCATGGCCTAGTTGTGATTGTATCTAACCATGAGGATTAGGATTTGAAGCTCTAAAAAATTGAATTATTTTGGATGTACTTGTATGCCCTTGGTCTAATTTTTTAGATCCAAGGCCAAATTTATCAATTGGTTTTCTATGCTCTACATTTGTTACCATCAAAGGGCCTTGTCCTTGAGACCCCAAAGGACCACCGTCATAACCCATTTTTTCGGCTATGGCTGCTCTTGAAGTATATGCTTCTTTTGTGGCCTCACTTAATCTAGGTTTGAAATTGACATAGCTTTTCTCTTCCCTACCATCATTAGATTCATCATCAGTTTCTTGATCTTCATGATCATTGGGATGCTCTATATTCCACAATTTTCTAAACTCACGATCTTCTTCGTTATCTCCAAAGTCTACAAGAGTTCTTGGTTCACCTAGCTCCTTCCTCATAGACCAAAAGGCAGTCATTTTTTATCGTGACCAATTTTTATCTGTAACTTTCTTATCTAGAGAATCTCGCATTTTTACTCTGCTAGATGGTTTATCACTTTTTCATAAAAAATATTGTACATCCTGATTGTCTTTCAGTGCAATGCCATAATTTCTACTGACGATTGTTCAAAAGAAATACCTTTCTTAGTAGCACTTTTCTCCATTGCTATTTTGACCTAATCCCAAGAATCCTTGTTTCTCAAGTTTTCAATCAAGGGTTTACTTTGATGTTGAATTCTACTTACAACATTCCTATTGGCCACAATCATTGATTTAATGGTGTCACATGGATCATACTACTAGTGACAAGCAACATCAAAATTAAAAAAATTCAAAAGATCATGACCCACCTTAAATGTTTTTCTCTTGAATGTGAACCCTCCACATGAAAAAGGTAAAGAAGGAAATAAGGTCCTCTTTTGTTGATTGAAAAAGTGTAGTTCATCATGTTGGAATATGGTGTTGTACACCATTGCATAAAATGATTTATTATATTTTTGTAATTAAATAATTATTTAGTTGTGATACACCTTGGTGGTGTTGTTAATCACACTAGGTAATTATTTGGGGGGGCACTTATGTTGTATTGTAACATTGAATTATTATTTAATGTGTGGGACACATATGCTAATAATTTAATATTTGGGAAATATTAAATAATGTGATGTCTTAGTACCCAATATTAAATAAGGGGTTAGTTGTTTTGTATTCACATGGTTTTGTGGTACATGGTTTCACCTTACCACTAGTTGTATTATGTGTGATCTTGTGTCTATAAAAGCAAACACATGTGTAGTGGTTTAGGTTGGCTGAGTGGGTTGGTTGTCATTATTGAATCTTCTTGTGGAGTGCATTTGTGAAGCATGGCATGGGATGTGTGGATTCATGCTTGGAAACATGGGAATACATTGGAGGGCTTGATGCTTCAGAGGTATTCGTTGTAACTCTTGTATTGTTTTATTGCTGAATAATATGATGGAGTATGGATGCTTTTGGAGGCTGGGTTTTTCCCTCTTGAGGGTTTTCCCAGGGTATATCTTGTGTTATCTTGTGGCTTGTCTATTTGATCTATGCATTATGGCAACTTCTATGCATGTTTATCTCTCATGGGTTATGTAGGAAATGATTTAAGATTGTGGGTTTGAATGCCATATTTCCTAACACATCAGTACTTTGCATCTACCTTACATATTCCAATGCAAAAACCATTTTTGTCACATGTATTGAAAGTTTGTATGGCTCTACTCTCAATCCATAAAATCTTAGCACAATATACTCTTCCATTAAGTATCAATCGTCTAATTGTATTTCTTTTTCTAGCTGAATGCAATTTCTACATGACATAGGAAATCTAGGCATTGGAGTATTTGTAATTTATTGATGCAATGGAGCCAAAAATTAGTCTAAAAAATGATTGTAGTTCCTTCGAGAATCATGCATCCTTATCTCAATGGTCCAATCATATACTGGAGCTATTTTATTTTCCTCAACATTACTATAGGGCTGAATCTGAAGCTTGTTGGTCTGAAACATTCCACTAAATTTGAATAGAAAAAAATAGCACAAGTATGTTGTGAACCTAAATGTCTTGGTGGAATCTCCTTTAATCATTAAAAATTATGTATGCATGGATTCTACAATGTGCTCAATAAATTTATATTTGACATGTGGAGCACCATGATGGATACTATATATCATTTCAAGGAGGCTTGAACCCACTTCCCAATTGCTATCCAATCCAAGGAAAAATGCTAGCATGGAAATAGTATCCTGAACCCATGGTTTAAAAATATCAAAATTATAAGGAGGATTATGATTACCTTTCAATTTGTTTCTAAATTGTATGTTATCCGAAACTATTTTATTTATGAAAGATCTTTTGTCCCTTTCATCCACTGCTTCATAATCACTAGCAAGCTTTTCTAGGTCAATGTGGACATTTCCAAATTCTTCAATTGTAAACCCCAAAACTTTTCCATGTTATTCTACATTAATGAATGACAATTCTTCTTTTCTATCTTTATTAACAATTGATCTTTTGCTATCATCATAGTTTTGGGCACAGGCCATGATAAATTATGGGCAAGGGAAAACCTCATGTAACATCATGCTCCCTAATCCAATTACCCATGGTTCACTATAACTATTAACTTGCATTTGCTGTGAAACCTTATTCTTAGATGAAAATCTAAGTTCTGAGGTACACCTACCATAAATTTCAGGATCATAAATATCATGGTATTCATTAGTGAAACCTAGGGTTTTAAGCAATCCAACATGATGTGTTTTTTATCCGTGCTCTAGTGGTTCAGGTGGTAGACATGATTATACAATGTGAAATTGTGAATTCCCTCTTAGTCCTCAATTTTTCTTAATTATTAAGTTCCTCAACCCTAAACCCAAACTTCAAAGTTTGAAAAAATAAGATTTTAAGAAACAATGAAAGTTGAAATGTATCCATAGGAATTTTGTCTTTCACTTACTTGGATTGATTCTTGAAAATATTAATGTTGACTGGATTTGTTCGAACCTAGAATCTCCCTAATGAATTGCAATGAGCAATCTCAAATATCCTTGTGTGTTGACTCTATCACTTAAAAATAAAATCACTTAGCAATAGAAAGTTTTCTTTTTTTTGAACATTAAATTGAATGAAACGTCAACATGTTGCTTCCAAACTACACAATTAGTACATGGCTTGTTAGAAAAATGGTAATGGAATAGCAATAACGAAAGCTTAAACAAATTACTATAAACCAGATTATGCAGTGTAAACCATATGGAGATTTAAACAACTGTAAGCAATGAAAATGCAAAGAATAGAAACCACAACACATAACACAATGTTTACATGGAGAAACCCTTTTGGGAAAAAACTCCACCAAAGAAGAGATGAATAGTTGTATTGACAACAAGGGTGTTTCAGAATACAATTACTCTAACTCATCTTCAATCCAACAACATCTATGTACCTGTAAAACATCTCATAGTTTCTCCATCTCAACCCCTCAATATATAGACTCATGGGGGCTCAAAATACCACCATAAAACATTACCATGGGTCAAAACAAGGTTCAGAAATACCATGGTAAAAATCTATTCGACCCCTTACATGCTAAACATGGTCTCTTACATCACATTACACCTTCTTACAAGATGTCATAAGAATCCCTATAAAATAGGAGATTCTCTTACATGCATCATAAACCATCAATAGCTATGCAAAGATTCTCTTACGTGTGTCATAGATGATTATCACGTCCAAAATGATATCCCCCACTTTTAGCCTTTACAGTTGTCATAGAATCTTTCATAACATCCTTAAAAATAGGCTTTCCATGTTATACCACTAAGTGGGTATCATTTGACAACTAATAACTTATTTTTCAAGGCATCGACATGTGGCAAAAGTGCCAACTCAAAATCTCATGCCCCTTTTGATGGAACACAAATATTTAATAACATAAGTGATTTTTATCCATGGGAAAAACTAAAGTAATAATAAATAAACAACTTAGGAATTGCCAAGGTTGAGACACCTTAATTCCCAACATTCTTCTACTTGTCGAATACCTTGCAAGAGCTAGGGGAATCACACCATCATGGAATCAATTAGGTACAAGTAATGTGTTACCATGATCTCTTTTGATTTCCATTCCAAGAACTTGTTTTGCAGCCCCCAAGTCCTTCATATCAAATGTGCCAAAAAGTTATTTCTTGAGCTCACCAATCATCACCTTGTTGTTACCAATAAACAACATATCATCAACACACAAGATAATAATTAGGATCTGATCATCAATAACCTTAATGAAAACACAATGATCCTTTTTGCTCCTAAGAAAACCCAAATTTATAGAAAAAAAATCAAACTCCTGATACCACATCCTGGGTGATTGTTTCAAACCATACAAAGATCTTTTTAACCTACAAACCAAATTTTATTTTCCCTTTACAACAAAACCGTCAGGATATCACATATAAATCTCCTCCTCAAGATCCCCATGTAAAAAAGCAGTTTTAACATCCATTTGCTCTATCTCAAAATCACAAGCAACAACAATAGATAACAAGAATCTAATAGAAGTTAATTTAGCAACATGAGAGAAAATTTCACCAAAATCAACTCCTCTCTAGGAGTAGCCCTTAGCCACTAATCTGGCCTTATACCTTTCCAAGTGACCATCTGCTCCAAATTTCTTTTTAAACACCCATTTACATCTAATGGGCTTTCTTCCTTTGGGAAAATCAACAAGATCCCAGGTGTTATAGTTTTCTAATGCCATCATCTCCTTTTGCATAGCCTACAACCAAGACTCATTTGCCTCTAAAGAGAGAGCCTCCTTGTAAGATCTAGGTTCATCATTAACACTTAATAAAGAAAATATACAACAAAAATCAGGTGGGCTATACCTATCAACTAGATTTCATTGTCTTGTGGATCTTCTGAGAATAGGAGTATGAGACTCTTGTTGTTCTTGATCCATCTCAACCTCTTCCTGATTTTCTTCCTCATGTTCTTCAGTTTGATCAGTAACTTCTTTCGATTCCTCATTTTCTTCCTCATCGAATCCATCTCTTTGTTCTTCTCAAGGTGCAACTTCTTGCTTAATTTCAAAATGCACACTCTTTCACTTATCATTTTCCTTTAGTTGTTCAAGTACAGAAATAACACTAAGCTCCCTACAAATCACATCTCTAGAATAGATACTTTTCTTGGTTAGAGGATACCATAGCTTATAAACTTTAACATTATCACCATATCCAATGAAAATGCACTTTTCAGCTTTAGGATCCAGCTTTGTCCATTTTTCTTTAGGACATGAACATAAGCCTCACAACCAAATACCCTTAAATGTGAAATAGAAGCTTTCTTACCGATTCACATGTCATAAGGTGTTGTTTCAAGAGTTTTACAAGGATATCTATTAATCAAGTAACAAGCAGTACTTACAGCTTCTGCCCAAAAGCATCTATCAAGTCATGAACCACTTAACATGCTTCTAGCTCTTTCCATGATCATTTAATTCATCCTTTCTGCCACACCATTCTGACGAGGAGTGTACAGAGCAGGTTTCTATTTAACAATTCCTGCATGCTTACAAAATTCATCAAATTCCTTAGAACAGTATTCCCCTCCATTATCAAACCTTAATACCTTAATTTTATAATTTGATTGCTTTTCGACTAAGGCTTTAAATTCCTTAAACTTAGTGAAAACTTCAAATTTATGTCGCATAAAATATAACTAGGTAAACCTTGTAACATCATCGATAAAGGAGACAAGATATCTAGATTTCCCAATTGATTCAACATCCATAGGTCCAAACACATTCGTATGAAAAAAATCCAATTTAACTTTAGATTTTGTACTGCTAGAAGGAAATGATTTTATGTTTTGTATACCAAACACACAATGTTCACAAAAATTAAAACTCTCATCATAATAGGATAAACTATCTAACAATTTTTTATTCAAAATAGACTTTAAAGCAGTCTCACTTATGTGACCCAATCTACGGTGCCACAACATACAAGTATTTTCCAAAAAAAATAGTTACATATGCAAAGTTTACAAAAGAAGTGACTTCTAGGTTAAACAAGGTTCCTTTTCTTGTCCCTCTCACTATCACCAAATTCCCTCCTACCAATCTACAACCATGCTTATCAAAAGTTACACTTATTCCCTAATCATTCAACTTTGAAACTGAAATCATATTTCTAGCTACTCCAAGAACATGCAAAACACCAGGAAGGGTTTTAATCCTCCCATCACTGAAACACAACTCAACCTTACCCCTTTCAATAATTGGGTATGAAGTGTTATCACCGAGGTAGATTTCACCTCCATCATATTTATCATATGTGGTAAACCACTCCTTGTGAGGAGTCATATGAAACAAGCATCCTGAATCAATTAACCAATTTTCATTAGTCATAACCTGGAGACAAGAAATCAAAGCTTCATCACCTTAGTTCGAGGATTTCTCTATGGAGGAATCAACTTGTTTCTTTGGATTTTTGCATTCCTTCTTCACATGTCCTCTCTTCCCACAGTTCCAACACTTCACTTTATTCTTATTTCCAGGAGTTTTAGATCTTCCCTTAGACTTGTCCTTAGGCATGTTCTTATCTCCTTTAGACCCTCTTTCTTTAGGACTTACCCTTATGTTGAGAGCATCACCTGTACTATCCATTTCCTTTTTCCTCATTTCCCGTGACAACAAATTTGCTACAAGAGCATCCATATTTGGATCTTCCATGTTAGTAGTGATAGCAAGTATGAAATTATCCCAAGATTTAGGTAAAGAACAGAGAAGCATAATACACTTATCTTCTTCTTCTACTTTGACATCAATGGTGGTTAACTGACTCAAAACCAAATTAAAATAATTTAAATGCTCGGTTATAGATTCACCTTCCCTCATCTTAAGAGAACAATTTCCACTTCAAGTAGAGTTTGTTTACCAAACTATTCACTTGATATATTTCACCTATTTGGTTCCACAAAGCATATGCAGTCTTTTCTAATGACACATTCAGAAGAAAAAAATCAGAAAGACACGGCCTAATAGTGCCTCGTGCCTTCTTATCAATCTTTTCCCAATCTTCAGCACTCATTTTCTCGAGTTTCTTTTCATTTTTTACAGCTACCCATTGATCTCATTCTTCAAGGAGATCCCTCATTTTTAGCTTCCAAAACTGAAAACCAACTTCATTTTTCAATATCCAAATGGTTAGAAGTTGCAGCCATGGTTAAACATAAAATGCTGCAAAAAACAACTCAACAAGACTCCCATTAAAACTCAAAAAACCTTCGTTCTACCACCCAAACATAGAACTGGCCAAGCTCTGATACCAAATGTTAGAAAAACAGTAAAGGATAGCAATAATGGAAGCTTTAATAGATTACTATAAACCAGATTATGCAGTGTAAACCATATGGAGATTTAAACAATTGTAAGCAATGAAAATGCAAAGAATAGAAACCACAACACATAACATAGTGCTTACGTGGAGAAACCCTTTTGAGAATAAACTCCACCAAAGAAGAGATGATAGTTGTATTAAAAACAATGGTGTTTCACAATAAAATCACTCTAATTCCTCTTCAATCTGGCAGCATCTGTGTACCTGTAAAACATCTCATAATGTCTACATCTCAACCCCTAAATATGACTCATGGGGGCTCAAAATACCACCATAAAACATTACCATGGGTCAAAACAAGGTTCGCAAATACCATGGTAAAAATCTATTTGACCCCTTACATGCTAAACATGGTCTCTTACATGGCATTACACCTTACAAGATGTCATAAGAATCCATATAAAATAGGAGATGCTCTTACATGCGTCATAAACCATCAATAGCTATGTAAAGATTCTCTTACGTGTGTCATAGATGATTCTCACGTCCAAAACAATATCCCCCACTTTTATCCCTTATAGTTGTCATAGAATCTATCATAACATCCTTAAAAATAGGCCCTTTCCATGTTATACCACTAAGTGGGCATCTTTTGACAATTAATAATTTATTTTTCAAGGCACTGACATGTGGCAAAAGTGCCAACTCAAAATCTCACACCCATTTTGATGGAGCACAAATATTTAATAACATAAATGATTTTTATCCATGGGAAAAACTAAAGTAATAATAAATAAACAACTTAGGAATTGTCAAGGTTGAGACACCTTAATTCCCAACATGGTTGTCCTGCATTGACAACATATTCTAAACCGTTGATCTTTGTAAATCTAACGGTTATAGGGTGATTCTATAGGTTTAAGTTCACAAGCCTAGCACTATGTGCATTTCATTCCGGAATGGAACTACAACCATACATCAAGTGTTCATCGAACAGTTGAGTGATTTATGATATAAATAATAAACATGTGTTTTAAAGTTGTTTTAAACTTTAGTGCACTAGGATTGACATCAAGGCCAAGGGGTCGGTAACTTAACATTGCAAAGGACTTAATAAAATGAATAATGATACTGGGAGCTGAAGGAGAAGGTCAACGACAAATTAGAAATCAATAACATTTCGGTAAACCCTAGCAGGAGTGACAACTTTTAGTGTTTATAATGTTTTTCTCAATTTAATGGAAACTTTCTTTTTTCATTTGTAGTGCTTTATGTTTTAAATCTACATGCAAATATTTCATAAATAGATAATACAATTTCTTAAAGGAAAAATAATTGATTTGAATAGAATCATAGACATTGAACTCAAAAAAAAATCTTTATTGTAAATGAATAACTATGAATAACACAACCATTTATTTTATTACAACTGAATTACAATGTTACATTATTCCATATCTTTTTAAAGATGAGTAGAGCATGCAAGCTCATGTTTTGTATAAATGGCATATGTCACTTTACATAAACATAATTGATTTCAAGTTGTTGCTCATGACAATGGATTACAAATTGATTCCAATTTTCTGTTGGTGACAACGTAATACAAATGTGGCTCTAAAAATAAATGCATGGGATTTTCCTGGCCAACCATGCTAGGGAAATGGGAGCTGTGAAGATACAAAATGTACTTATCCTCTTTGAGAACTAGAGTCATGCAAAAGATGAGGGGTAGTAAATCTACTCCCATCTTTTGCACGCAACTTCGATGCACTAGGATAACACTTATCTTCACCAGAGCTCCACATCCTGGTTGAAAACCTGTTTGAGAAGTCAGGTTAACCAGATCAACTGGAGGTAGGATAATTTAGAGTATCCCCAATAATACCACATCATCTTCTTCCTCATTAACCTTACAAAATGAAAATCCTTATGACAATTCAAAACATTGCACTCAATAGTAAAGCCTGTAGCCTTCAACGAATGATTTCAGTTGTGCTCACTATCCCTATTTATGGGCCACTAGTGCCACTACTAGCCTGGTCCTTGTTTACTTGTGAGCCATGTCATGTGTGAGGTTGGGTAAAATGATAATCGCGCAAACCAAAAAACCAAATTAATCGATTTGTGTAACTTAAGCCTTACATTTACAATTAAAATGTTTAATTTGATTGACATCTAGCTACATGCAAATTGTACCTCAAGCTAACAAGCTATCGAAATTGCCACTCAAATGATATGAAATCATTACAAATCTTGTTTCAATTGATCACTGGATTAATGATATCATCATCTATAGTATGTCGTGCAACTTTCAATATAAAGTTATCCAATCAATCGCTTCAGATGTACATATGGAATTAATCCATGGTACCGCAACCACACTTTCTTCAAAGAAAGACAATTCGACGGATATCTGAATATCGATTAAAAAAAAGGACAAAATTTGATAAAAAGAAAGCATGTACCATGTGCCATACTTTTTACCATTTTCAGTATCAAGCTATCAAATCAAACATTTCACAATGTTTCAAAAAAGCCACATGTTAGCATTTCATTTCCCCTCTAAGATTTGTATGTTTTAGATCAGTAGTCGCGAGCTAGCGAGCAACAGCCCAAATCAACTAGATGAACGTCAACTTGCTTCCCCTTTAACCAATAGGCTAGTGATCATAATGTATATCCTCCTTTAGCAATAGACAATTGAGATTAGAACATCTTGATGAACAATTTTGCACGTGCTCATACATCCTTTTAGTAGCACACTGTTTAACCTTTCATAATTGTCTAGAAATATTTCACCAAATATTCTCATGCCCTTTATAGTTGTATGGGAAATGGTGATGGCGCCACATGGATTAGGCCTGCTCTCCCTCCACAAGCCCAGATCTGACAGTGGGTCCCCTGCGGGCTAGCGGGGAACGACTAAGATTCATTTGTCAAAGCACTTCTTAACCGTTGATTTGATCACGTTCAACCATCCTGCGGATTTGAGGGCACAATCTGAACGTCACACCAACCAACATCACCATTATGACAAAGGATTGCTAAACTCTATAAAAAAATGTAAGGTGGTAGTTGCATAAGAAAATTTTCAAAAAATATTTTTGTGTTGTGGAAGGAGAGCGGTGGACACTCCCATTTTTCTCAACACCACAAGGCAGGAGCAAGCCTTTCATGGGGAAATCACAAATAAAAAGTTGAAAGGGTTTTTGGTTTCGTCTCACCCATTAATTCAATGGGAAACCAAGGTCTTGGGAAAGGAGTTTTTGCTTGCACACAAGATATTTAGGGCAAACACAGACATTGTTGCTATACATGGGTGTCTCTAAGGCCAAAGCAAAGAAGCTATGTCAGATGGTATTCACACACACAATGTTGGGGGAGATTGATGAGGCCCTTGACAATATGGATGACAACCTAATGGTGCCAATGCCACAAAATTACTACATGTCATTCAACAACGGATCAGCTGAGGTCAATAAATTTCCTATGGTGAGATCCCTCAACCTGACAGCATTGGAGAAACAATGGGGAAAATTTGAAAGAAGCATTAGCTTCCTGCTAAAGGCTTCACGAATGGTGAAGACATCGGTCAAAGGGTGGGTGTTGAAATACCTAGAAGAGGAAGGTCTTGTGGGAAAAATGGTTACAGGCAATGACGACGACTAGGAATTGGGGACTGGCGAAGAGTGGGTGAAGAACAATGCCAAAGACCTAGAAGCGAAGGTCAACAGTCCTGCTCATCAAGCATGTGGACTTGAGTTCCCTGAGATTGCAGGCTACCTAGAAT
Organism: Sequoia sempervirens; assembly: GCA_007258455.2. Taxonomy (NCBI): domain Eukaryota; kingdom Viridiplantae; phylum Streptophyta; class Pinopsida; order Cupressales; family Cupressaceae; genus Sequoia; species Sequoia sempervirens. The sequence goes on from VDFB02353493.1 coordinate 376,941,521, forward strand.
ACAAAAAGATGAAGGAAGTCGGTGTTGATGAAGACTAAGCAAGGTTTGGACTGTGCAAAAAGGGTCTTGTCTATAATATAGTGTGTTGGGTCTAGGGTATATGCATAGATGTGTTTTGCTTGAGGTCGTTTTATTTACAAAGGCCATTTTGTAAGCTATGATGATAGAAGGGTAAGTTCGTAGTGATATTCTTTGTAAGTATGGTGATTGAACATGACAGTATCTGGGGTGGAGCCAAATTGCTCAAATCAAATGTACTCATTTTTTTATTTAATACAGGGTGTTGCCCCTTAGTAGCTATTAATCGAGCAAAAAAGAATCAGTAATAAAATGTCAACCATTGATTTTTGGAAATCTAATGATTCTAGTGTTATTCCAGAGGTTTGAATTTGCAAGTCTAGTGCTTTAAACATTTGCTTCCGGAATGCAACTACAACCGTCCATCAAAAATTTATCAAATAGTCATGGTTATATTGATTTGCACTAACATTTGGCTTCAGACATAATGAAAATATTTTTTTTGGTTTGAAAACATTTTTGAATCATTAATAAAATTAGTAATAAAATGGAAACCATTGATTTTTGGAAATCTAACGATTCTAGTATTATTCTGGAGGTTTGAATTCACAAGTCTAGTGCTTTAGAAATTTGCTTCCGGAATGCAACTACAACCGTCCATCGAAAATTCATTGAACAGTTGTGATTTGCGCTGACATCTGGCTTCAGACATAATGAATATGTTGACACTTGTCCCCATTCTAGACACTTTATGAAGGAATTTGGATTTGTGGAAAATTTTCCCCAAAATAGAACAATATGTAGCATTTGATATTTTCGCCACCCATGCTATGATTTTTATTGGCATACCAATTTATTTCGCCAATGAATTTTTCTATTGCTTTGAGATTGTGTTTAGTTTGCCAATGGTTTTTTTTCTTCATTTGAAAAAGGGTTTAATTCGCCAATGAAAATAATTTTTTTGGTTTGAAAACATCTTTGAATCACCAAAAAGAATATTTTATTTGGTTGAGCACAACTTTAATTCACTAATAGAAATATTTTATTGGTTTGAAAATAGGTTTTAATCGCCAATGAAAATATTTTATTGGTTTTAAAAAAATTGTAATTTGCCAAGATTTTCCATAGACTTCTAGCGATTACAAAAGATTCACCAATTGAGATTATTTTTTTCCCAAAAAGTGAAAAAAATTGTCAATAGAACTTAATATTTTTATCGGGAAGTATACAAGATTCGCCAGGATTTTACACCTTCCCAGAGGGGGGGGGGGGGGAAGGTCTTAAATTTATCCCTATTTTTCTTCCACCCAATAATTTTGCAAACAAAGGATTGATCATTATGTTCCCATAATTGGAAGGATTATTAGTGTTTCCACTCTTTAAAAGTGTTGTAAAAATCAATAGAATATAAAATATTATTATTCTATTAGATATCAAGATACTTATTACAATGAGGTTCATCTCCTTATATAGAGATTTGAGGATGAAAGGAATAAACATGACATGACACCCTAAAATTTAAAAATAGCAAACTAAAAATAGTAAACTTGCTTTAAGTCACTAAGGCAACTTTATTTCAAAAGTAGGTCTTATCTCTAATAATCACTTAATATTATTCTAACAACCCCTCTTAAGGCTTACTGCACTAAAACAAAACAATCTAACATAAAGCATATCATACTAAAAACACCATAAACCATGAATTTGTCATTCTTTAGAAGATTTACTTTTAAAATAGACCATACACCAAGTAGAATTCCATCAAGATACCTTGAACCCTCATAAAGGTGTAGCTCCTATGTTGAATTATCAAGTTCCCGAATTACCACCTCCCTAAACTTCTAAATCACTAATCTCCCAAACTATTGAATAATAATACATGTTGAGCTACACTCATAGAACTCCATCAAGTTGTATCATAACCCTCATAAGGGCATGAATCCCAAGATCCACAAACTCCCAAGCTACCTAGGCAACCATCCATATTGATTGTCTACATTGGATTCCTACCTATCTTCAAAGTGTGGACTTCATTCAAATGCATAAAACACATTATTTACCATTGTTAGCATATGAAGGGTCTTCACGAATACATTAACTTCTTTGAGCTTTCCTTTGAAGTCATTTGCTCAAAGTCTACAATTTCAAGTTGTGTTGCCCATTTTCTTGCAATAGTAGTATTCAATTCCCACTTTGTTTTTATCATCTATGCTTTTCTATTCCAATACTTTATTCAGATTTGCAAGTAATTTTTCATTTCCACTTATTATTCCCCATAAGCTCTTGTACATCAATTGCATCTAAACTTTCAATTTCTAGGTGTGGAAATTAAAACCAAATATTCATCCATATAAAATTCCATTTTCAAAATTAATGCAAACTACAAAATACCCTTCTAACAAGTTGCCTTGAAAAGTGTGCTTTATCTAAACATAAATACAAGCCCTAGCTTCCAAAAAAAATTCTACAAACCCTAGTTTTCTCGAGTGACATAACCCTAGGCGCTATTTTGGAAACCCAAGTTGCAAGTTTTACTTTCCCTAATAGCATACGATTCAAAATCAGCTCAAAACCCTTTGAAAAAATACATAAAACCCTATGAATCCTGGTGAAATAAACTGGCTAAAAAGAATGAGTTGTGGCCTAAAAACCCTGCCTATACATAAAATCCATCCCTTTTTTAAGAAAAACCAAGTATGATTTAACCTATTAAAAAAACCCATGATTTTTCAATAAGAAACATCCAAAACAAAAAAATTTAACATAATTTTCCTTAACATATCTGACACAATTTTTAGTAAATTGGGGACCACAATTTCCAAAAGATGTGCACACAATTATACTAAAAATACCTATGAAAATAGATCTTGAAAGCTATCATGAATTTCACCAAAAATAAACCCACATGATTTTATTTTCGAAACCTTGCATCCACTATGCCACACTAATAAAAACTTTTTTCCCTCACATAATTCCCTACTCAAATATCATGTTATGAAATGAAATAATTTCTCAAAGGGTTGCTCATTAGCATCCTTTAATCAGAAGGATTATTAATGTCACCACTCTTAAAAAGAGGTATTGCTAGGGTAGTTGTTCAATATCTTGGAAAATCTTGTTAAATGATTAGTTGAATATTCTCATAATGTGTGGTGCAAGAGTTCTCATCCCCCATTTTAGATATTCCACTTGAAGTTCAACCAAGTCCTTTGCTTTTCCTACACCCGATTTCTTAATACCAATTTCAACCTCTTATAAGGTGAAAAGTTTTATTATGGTGTTGACCAAGGGAGGGGATCAACTTCTGATTCCTGCTCATGAAGTTGTCTTATATATTCAAACCATTGGATAGCTATAATGTTATTTTCAGTTTGTCCCTTTCTTGGTTGAAATTCCTTCCAAAATAGTTTTGAGTTATTCTTTCCTAGGTAGATTAACTATTTTCACCTTGTGTTCATGAATTCAATTTTTTTATTTTTAAAATCTACTTATACAACTTAATACTTATCTTCTTCTTGTCTGACTCTTTCAAATTTCTCACGTTTTTGTATTCCTCATAAAACCAAACATTAACCTAAAAGCAATTTATTTCTTATTTCTCATTTTTTGCTCTTTTGCACTTCCCAAGTGCTCCTTGAATTATATTTGTTCTTATGATTGTTGAGGCCTTAAAATCAAATTCTCTCCTCCTTAATTAAGCTCTCTAGTGTTGCCTTGAAGATAATATGGTTTAGTTGTGTCAAAAAAATTCTACCCTTTGAAGGTGGTTGCCAAAGACACTAAGTTTTCCTCCCATGTTGCCTCTTATATGACTAAGATAACCCTAAGTAAATTGTGCTATGGTCTGATTTTAAATCCCAAAATGCTCACTGATCATAACTTCCTCTACTATTCAATCAAGCTTTGTGAGAAAATTGAATAATCAATGACACTTGCTTTGTTGTAAATATTCTATGTAAATTTTTTAAACTTCTATCTATCCAAACCATTGCAAATAATTAAGTCAAAGGTGTCACACAAAGTAAGCAATTCCTCCCCAAAAATGGAACTACTATCCTTGTCTTCTGAACATTTTGACCACTAGTGATTTCATTCTTTTGTAATCCAAATAGGATTGCAATCCTCTTTCCAACATAGAATGTTAGCTTGTTCATTTCTTGTCATAACATTGAAATCTCCCACTAAGAATACGTTGCAATATTTTCTTTTAAGGTTGCATATGGATCCTTGTTGTCCATACCATTATTTGTAAGTTTTTGAAACCTATGGAGCAAAATAACATGAGATGATTTTAATGTGACTTTTGCTTTCTAAAATTTTGAACCAAATATATTGCTTATTTGTAGCTTCTCTTTCCATCTAACTGATATGCCCTTCTTTTTCTTTCACTAAGACCATTATTCCACCATATCGTCTATCATTCCCAATTACCTTGTTTCAAACCACCAACTTCATGTATCATTCAAATATAGGAGTCTTGCAACCTTCATGTTCATGAATTTCCATGAGACATTATATCTACCTTCTACAATAGGCCCTAACCCAAGTCCCCTCTTCTGGGGGTAACCTCTACAATTCCAACATATTAAACTTAAGTGAACCTAGGTAGTCCTTGATTGCTATTTATTTTGGCACACAAGACTCAAAGTTGAGTCTTCACCCCTATGTACCCATATTGGCCTTCTTGTTTTCCTTCCTACTATAATGTCGTAAAATTGCACCCCTTGCAATTTCACATACATTCTTGCATCTTCTTTAGTGTCTATTCCCCTAGCATTTGTGTAGGCTCATTTTAGCACTTGCATCAGCCTTTTTCCCTCTCAAGATGCTCAGGACCCCTTTTCAGCAGCTACCCTTGTGCATCAGCTTTGCGTCAAACCTTGTGTTTTTCTCGTTCTTGTTGTTTTGTAATGTGATGTGTCTGGACACTAGTGTGTCACACAGATGTATGTGTGTCACACTAGCATCCTACAACGTTTCAACATTCAAATGACCACTTCTGAGGATGTTTTCCACTTGCCGCTTACCTTTCTCGGTGGTAACAGCCCAGGACACCTTGTAACAGCTCAAAAAGCTTCTTTTGCCTCATGTCCTCTCTTTAAATGTTATCTTTTCACTTCATTTTCTCTCTCTAGAGTTTTTTCTCTTGCATACACTCTCCTTTCCCTCTTTACTCTCTTGCTTGCACAAATGTCTCACTTATTACAACAGCTTCAAGCACTCTTAAGCTCTTACAACACTCTTTGCAGCCCTCTTGGCTCTCGCAGCCCTCTGTTTCATCCTTGCTCTCTTTGGCTTCCTTAAGCCTTGTAGCTGATATCTCTCTTACCTTGTGCTTGCGAACATATTGGGATTTTTCACATCCCTGTGATATGGGTTCTCCTCTTTGAGCGGGGATTTCTTTTATCACTCTTGCATTCACTTCATTCATGTTATCTCTATCTATCTATTTGGTTACCCATGGAGGTGGGAACACCAAAATGGGGGTTTGACTGAGGCAAACCCCTATACAGCCCCAACATTTTCTCCATATATTATGTACGCAGGTATTGAAGACATTCATTTGTTGGAGGCTCCATTACTTGGGTTTTTGTGAGCTCCTTCTATCTCTCATCCTCTTTAGCTTTATCATTTGCACTTTACTTCATTTCAGTTCTGTTACATTTTGTTACCTTCCCGCATTCTATAAGTTCTCAGTAATCTGATTGTTAGAAGTCACTTTGTTGTTTTCTATGACATTCTTGGTTTCTAGTCTGTATGAGATGCCAGCACGCCTTTGGGACTACAACTTGTCGCTATGTTGTCCTTTAGCTAAGAGCCTGCCAATCTATCCAGAAAACCTCTATGGCCTGCTCTTTCTAATTCTGAAACTCTCGTGTTGTTCCTTGAGGTAGTTTAGGGCAGTTCGCCCCTTGGGATTCTCTTGAGAATAAAGAGATTCATGAGTATTGAAACCCCCTTCTCTACATTTTGGTGAACCCAATGTGAGCCACAATATTTTTCAAAAAATTAGGAATTTATTTACCCCAACTTGGCGGGGTCATAACTATTGACTCAATGCTCAGAATTCAAAACTGTTTACACTATTGGAAAGGTCTCCAAGAGGAATAATTCAGTCCCTATAATACAATGCAAGTCCACAGTTGAATTTTAGGGACCAAGGCAAGTTTCAACCCCAAATCTACTCTGAAGACCTCCAAAAATGCAAATTACTAGAACCTAGAAAATACCAAAAAAATTGGAAAATCCACATTTTTTGGTTTTTCTTAGTTTTGTCACCCCTGGATTGCTTCGAATCGGCCAACATATCTATATCTCTATTTTAAAATTCATTTTCTATCTCTTTCCATCTTTGTTAAGAAGCTTCAAGAAGTTCTCTTACAAGCATGTGAAAGTTCTTGTCTCCTTTCTTATTATTCTTTGTTGATCCCTCTCCTAAGATTCCTTTTAAGGATATTTTGGCGCAAGAGGATGAAATCATTGATACCTTTCTTAATCTTACTCTACCTTCTCTTCAATCCCATGCACCCTCTTCTAGAGATGATACATTAGCAAATTATGAGTCTCCTTCCACATTTGATCCTCCCTGGATCAATGTTGAGAATGTTTCTTTGAATAATTATTCCACTAGTTGTAATGATTCTATAAATCTAATATGTTTCTATTGCCCCTCAAAGGCCTAAGAGACCAGTCATTTATCTAACTCTAGCTAGTCCTCCTAAAAGGATTTGTTCTATTGACTGTGTCCCATTTGATAGTGATTTTCTTGATCTTTCTATGGCTCCCACTTACAGAGTGGTAGCCCATACTTATAAGAATAGAATGAATAAGCAACCAAGCCTTCTTCAAGCTCCTAAACCTATGACTAAAGCACCCAATGATTACGATCTTGTCGAGCAACTTCAAGTTACTCCGACTAAGATCTCACTATGGGACTTGCTTCAGTATGCTCTGTTTTACCAAGGTATGCTTCAGGAAGCCTTGCAAAAGATCATCTTGCCTTCTTCTACCAGGCTGACGAATGTTAATGTGTTGATAGCTCATATTCGTGTGGATTCGTTGAATATTATGTTCTATCCACAAGAACTTCCACCCTTTGATGTTTAGAAACAAGCGAATCCTTTAATGATTATAGTTAATATTAATAATATCGGCATTAGACGTACTCTCATTGATGTTGGATCAGCGCTTAATGTATTAGCATTGATCTATTGCCTAAGATTAATATGGATTCATCTGCTCTTAATTCTTCTCTTGTTGACATTCGTGGGTTCGATAATGTCGGTCGACAAGCCCTAGGCACGATAGTCTTGCCTTTGAGGTTGGGATCCGTTATCATACCCACCCTTATATATGTTATGTCAGAAAAATTACCATATAACCTTCTTCTTGGTAGACCGTGGATCCATGCTATGGGTGCAATCTTGTCTACTTGCATAAATCTATCAAGTTCATTTGCAATAATTGAGTAGTCACAGTCATGGTTGACCCTGAGGCTATGCACATATGTGAGATGATAGTTGTCAATTAGGTTTTGATTGTGTCTACTCGTATCCCTTCAATGTCTTCCAATGTGTTGATGTCTACTCCAGCAATACCCATTGCAAAGGATACTCTTGAGACAGATGTCCCTTAAGAAGACCCTTCTAGAGTTAGAGATCTTAAGTCTATTATTTCTACTTGTCAAAAGAATGCATGTCTCGGTGATGATTGGGGTTCCCTAGACTTTACAGAATCCTTAACTAGAGAATATAAAGTCAACCCGATCTGCTTAAACCTTTTGATAACATCATCCACACCCGCTATCAAAGATGATTATTCTTCTGTATCATGGGATAATGTGAGCAATAAGTGTAATGTTCTCAATGTCAATCCTCCTCCTTCTAAAGATGATGATCACACTTTTGTTAAAAAGGCTAATGCTTGTGGTCTTGTCAAGAAGGTTGATAGCGATCCCATAGAGGAGTATAATCCCCATTGCTGGAATAATGCTCTTTATGAAGATCCTCCTTGAGATTTGCAAACACATTATGGCCCTGGCTTTAAGCTTGTCACTAAATATGGATATGGGTGTAAAGGTTGTGGGCGTAATGAACAAGGCATTGAGGTCCCTATAAAATGTGCACCTCATAAGCATAATTTGGGGCTTGGTTGCTTGAATGAACAATCTAAACGGAAACCACGATTGAATAGCGACATCATTTCCACTCAGCCTCATTCTCTTGGATTGATTCATCTATCATTATCCATTGTCTTTGTGCCTTCTCGTGAGCAATCAAGTCTTTCTCAAGAGAAAGGGTTGCTTCCTGCTTCTCATTGTTTATCTAAGCAAGAGCATATTTTGTTGAGGCTTCTAAAAGCCCACTCAATTACTCTTCCTTCTCCTACACATAAGAAATTTCATAAGCATGATAAAGAAAAACATTCTTTTTGTGCATACCATCAAGTGCCTGGCCATTCCACTGGTGAATGTAAGGCCTTGAAGGATAAAATACAACTTCTTGATTTAAGCACTGTCACTCATTTATTTGTTGATGCACCCGCAATGACAAGTGATATCAAGGTCATCTCTATCCTATATGTTCTAAGTATCTTGTATGGTTCTCCTCCCCACTATGATGGGGGTAGTGATAACTTGTTTTAGGGATGTGCGTCCTTCTTAAGGACCCCCTCTCTTCTCTATGCATTTCAAATGGAGCATCCCTTGAGTGGACCCCTTTTCTCTTGAAGGGTTCCCGAGGGATCTCCTTTGAAAGTTTTTATCTCAAATGAATTATATGGCATCTAGCTTGGGGGCAACCCGACTAGACCTATTTCATATCTCAACATCTAGCTTGGGGGCAACCCGACTAAATCTATTCAAGCTTACCTTGCAACACCGAGCATCTGTAAGAACCAATCTGACTCTGCAGAGTCCCCTACATCGGGCTTCCCTCAGGGGAGAGTACCTAGGGTGCCTTCTTTGCACGTCTGAGGACATGTAAAGCACTTTCATGCTGTGGGATTTGTTCACCATTAGTCTACAGGCCTCCAGTGCAGTTTGTTCAAATATGTAGGAGAGAGTACCTATAGAGCCTTTTGTTCACCTTCCATAGATCTATGAATCTGTGGCACATTTTTTCAACTCTCCTTGTGTCTGAGGACCTGTGGAGCCATCTCTCTTGGAATTTTCATTCCTTCCTAGCCTCTCCATCTCTCTCCTAAATTATCTTTCTTCTCAATTGTGTATACAGGATTGAGGATTTGCATCTTCTTCATCCTAAGTATATGCTCCTCTCTTCGATATTGGTTGCTTCCCTGACTTTTGGGTGCATTCTTCTCTTGAAGCAATCGATCCTTACATTCTTCTCTCCAATCAAGAATTTTTGTGTTATTTCTTAATTTGAGGACGACGCATAATACCGAGACAACCTTTTACATTGAGGTCTCTTTCACTTTGCTGACTCAAATCTTGTTAGTTTGTTGTGTACTTGTGTGTGTGTTTTATATGTTCTAACCCCATGATGTAATGGCTTTTTATGTTATAACATTGTTGTCTTGTGCAGATCTTTCTTGTCTAATACATTTGTTTTGTAGGTCTTCAGCCTGGGGCATGCTTCTTTGGTTTTAAGAGTCGTATGCTTCCTCTACAATATCCTTTTTGGTATCATGATGTTATTTATGTTTAGTAAATTTCCTATAGTGTGCATATTAGTGTAGATTCATATGCCCGCTAAAGTGGGGGGAAAATGTAATGTCGTAAAATTGCACCCCTTGCAATTTCACATACATTCTTGCATCTGTTTTAGTGTCCATTCCCCTAGCATTTGTGTAGGCTCATTTTAGCCCCTGCATCAACGTTTTTCCCTCTCAAGATGCTCAGGACCCCTTTTCAGCAACTACCCTCACGCGTCAGCTTTGCGTCAAACCTTGTGCTTATCTCATTTTCGTCATTTTGTTGCATGATGTGTCTAGACACTAGCATGTCACACGGACATCTACATGTCGCGCTAGCATCCTGCGACGTTTCAATGTTCAAACGATCGCTTCCGAGCATGTTTGCCACTTGTCACTTACCTTTGTCGGTGGTGATGGCCTGGGACACCTTGTAACGACTCAATAAGCTTCTTTTCCCTCCTATCCTCTCTTTAAATACTATCTTTTCACTTCATTTGCTCTCTCTGGATTTTTCTCTTTTGCATACTCTTCTTTCCCTCTTTACTCTCTTGCTTGCACAAATCTCTCACTTGTTACAATATCTTCAAGCACTCTTAAGCTCTTACAACACTCTTTGCATCTCTCTTGGCTCTTGTAGCCCTCTCTTCCGTCTTTGTTCTCTTTGGATTCCTTAAACCTTGCCACTAATATCTCTCTTACCTTGTGCTTGCGAGCATCTTGGGATTTTTCACATCCCTCTGATACGGGTTCTCCTCCTTGAGTGGCGATTGCTTTGATCACTCTTGCATTCACTTCATTCCTATTTTCTATATCTATTTATTTGGCCGCCTGTGGAGGTGGGAACACCCAAACGAGGGTTTGACTGAGGCAAACCCCTATACAACCACAACATTTTCTCCAAATATTATGTATGCAGATATTGAAAACATTCATTTGTTGGAGGCTCCATTACTCATATTTTTGTGAGCTCCTTCTATCTCTCATCCTATTTAGCTTTATCATTTGTACTTTACTTCATTTCAGTTTTGTTACATTTTGTTACCTTCCTACATTTTGTAAGTTCTCAGTAATTTGATTGTTAAAAGTCACTTTGTTGTTTTTTGTGACATTCTTGGTTTCTGGTCTATATGAGACGCCGATGCGCCTTTGGGACTACAACACGTCACGTTGTCATCCTTGTGTCGAGTTGTTGTCCTTTGGCTGAGAACCCACCAATCTATCCAGAAAACCTCTGTGGCCTACTCTTTCTGATTCTGAAACTCTTGTGTTGTTCCTTGAAGTAGTTTAGTGCAGTTCGCCCCTTGGGATTCTCTTGAAAATAAAGACTCAATGAGTAGCAAACCCCCCTTCTCTACACCTACTATCAAATTCAACAATTTTTTCTTTGTTGCCAACTTGCTACCCTATCTTACTATGGGTTCCAAATTTGACGATAATAGCTTTTATATTGTATAGCCATGCCCTTTTTCCTTTGTCTCCTGCTACTCTTAATTTTTCCACTTCATTCTCTACTCTTGTTGTCTACCACTTAAATCATTGTCTGAGAAGAAACATGAGCCTCTTTAGAGCTACTTTTTTCTTAAAAGATGTTGCTTGTCATGCTCACTTGTCATGATGACCTCTCTTCACATATCTTTCTCAGCCTCCTCAATTGGAAAATTTGCCCTTACCAATGCAACTTGTCTTTCAAGAAGTCAATTGCAAGATTGAAAGTGTCTTCATTTTTTTCATAATCTCTTATTCCTTTGATAATTACATTTGTTTCTCTATCTTGCCTTCTTTGAGCTCTCTTGCATTTTGTCAACTCGTACATTTGCTTCTTCCCACATACTAGTGGAACCGCTACTGACTTGAGCCCATGTTCTAACTTCTTTTGATAAGCCTTCTTTGTTATTTTCTTGTATCTTCACTCTTTGAAAGCTTGTTTGTTGAAGTGCTTGCGCATCACCTTGAGTTGTTTTAGAGTTTGTCACACCCTATTTAGTAATATTGATTCTTTCATGGTTTGCCAAGCTAACTTCATGTTTTTCCATTCACACTTCCTTGTTGATAGAACTTCTCACAACATTGCCACCTATTCCTTTAAAACTTTATTACCTTCCACCAAGGACCAATTTGCTACTATGATCTCATGGATTTTGGGGTCTCTTTCTTGCTTATTGACTTCCAGAACTTCTAATCGCATCTTGGCATTTAACAACTCTTGTGCATAGAGATTTGAAGATCAAGAGAGAAGTGTAGAAGTAGGGTTGTCAATTATCGATCATCCTCTGCTTCTGCTACCCTTAAGAACTTTTATTTTCACAAACTTGCAGTATACCTATTATATAGATTTTATTTTTAATAAGTGTACCTAGACATAAATTCTACAACATTTTTGACAAAACAGATACCTATTAATCCTCAACACTGAACCAAGAATTAATTTATGGTTACTACACATGATAACCACAAATTTTGCAATAATTATAAAAAAAATTTAACCTCCCAGCCAAAAAAAATGATGTACCCAATCAATTATCTTTAAATGTAAAGACATGAACAATACATGGCTACAAAACAATTTTTGTTGTACTTGTACAAAATCATTCAATCCACCTTCTCAAACTTTACCATGCTTCTTTCTCCAACATATCAGAAAGCATATTGGATGCACTTTTTTTTAAATAACTATTAATTTAAATTTAGTAATACATGATAACTTTTAATTTTTAATTAATAATTATTTGAAAACACTATTTCGAAAATTATTATTAATTTAATTTCAGCAATACACTTTTACTGTTATTTTTTAATTAAAATCTATTTCATAAAAAATCTGTCCAAAACGTGGGATAGATGTTTGCCTGAAAAAGCAAGGGAATGTTTTTTAATTGAATTTTTTTCTACTAAGCTAATGTTGAAGTTTGAATTCCTTTATCAGATATAAACTAAAAGTTACAACCCTTAATAGACAACAATTTGGGGGAAACATCAAACGCAAATTATGTCCTAATGTATCTGTGAGAATGTGAATGGAAGGCTTTAAAAATTTTGGTATGTTAAGTTGTCTGTTTTCAAAGTGATTCTCAAGTTTAGAAGGAATTTTATCCAAATGATATCTTTCAAGTTTTTAGTGTTCAATGTTTATTTCCAATGGATTAAGCTTCATAGAGGCTCCTCATTTCTTCCTTAAACACATTGCACCTACAGTGATGATTATGATGTCGAAATACTAGGCCTTCAGAATGCTTGCATATAATCTGGATTCCATGCCTAGAAGAAAGTCTTTAAAGTACAATGCAGATGCAATTGAATTAAAATTTTGTAATGTTTGTATACTTCCATTTATACCCAGCAAAATAAATGGAAAAACCATTACCTGTGAGGTTGATCTAATATTTTGCCATATTGCTAATTTTTCACAGAAGTTTCCAAATTGATCAATCAATTAACAAATTTACGAAGCAACATTTGCTAGGGATTCATATAAATGCAAACGCAGTTATTTTATTGGAATCTCCATGATTTACATTAGTAGTAAATCCTCTATTTTCCCTCATATGTAGCCAAAAATGCATATGTTTCTTATTTTCTTTAGTGTTTATGGGAATTAGACGCAATAAATATCTTATAATTACACATTCTCTTTGAAAACTGCCACTCAAATGTCAAAGATTACAACATAATGATATCACATGTATTTGAAATTAATGAAAATGTCGTATATCAATACACAGCTATTTATCCATAGTTTTTACACACTGAATAAATTTTAGTAGATATTGCAGGTTTCAAATCAGTCAGATAGCCAACATAATTAATTATATGCTTACAAAATTTTAGACTTTTTTAGATCTTAAGACCAGATAACATAGCAGAAACCAGTCACAGCCTAATGGATTGGGAGCCTCTCAGAGCAATCCATCTGATGAGGCTTAAAAATTGTCAACTGGATGTCCTTGTACAATTGCACATTGACTTGTATAATTAGCTTATAAATAAGTAATAACTAAAATACACACCAAAGAACTTGGACCAGGGATTTGAACATACAAAGGCTTGAGCAGAGCTCAAAAAAGACTCTTAGTATCACCAAAGGATAGAGGAAGCAAATGGACTTTCGCAGTTGGTATGCAAAAGCTTGCCCATGGCTCATCCTCATAAATATGTATCATGAAAGAGATCCAGTACAGATGCATGAGAAACAAATAGAAATAGACCTGAAAATTGAAAAAGTTATCCCATGTCAGTGACTGTAGAAAATGGAGATCCATAAGGGGGATTAAAAATTGTTTCTAACCTGTTCTATCCAATGGTTGAACCAGCAAATGATGTAGACATTCCATTAGCTTGCATTTCTTTCAGAGTTGTAGCCAACCAGTCCAGTCCTTCATATAAACCCTCTCCTTTTGTGGCACAAGTACCTTGAATTTGCCACCTTCTGTTGCGTAAGTTGAAAAGTCCAAAAGCTTCGCATATTTCCATTGGAGTCATGGCCCCCTTCTGTTTAAGCCCACCAGAAGTTTGCTCCCATGGTTACTACCAAAGCCTTTTAAAATGAAAACATTGTCAAATGTTCCAATGGAAAGTAATGAAAGCAATAATAAGCACCAACCATATCTTGTTTGTTTGCAAATACTAAGATAGCGCTATTCCTCATGAAGGGATCATTAACGATGGCCTGAGCAAACAATAAAAAGTAAGTTCATCATAGTAAAGAGGTCTGGGAGGCCCTCAATCATTGTTGAAAGAAAATAATATCTAGATGAAAAATTTACTGCCAACCAAACCTCAAATTCGGCCTTTGCCCTCCCAATCCTTTCCCTGTCTACAGAATCGACAACATAAATCTGCAAACATATACCAAATCAATATAAGCTTACAAAATCTGTCTTTTTCCTACTATGTTCTAGGCAAAGGGGTTAATTTTGCATCAGAGTCAAAGATTGTTGATCAAAACCCACAGAGAACTCTTTTCTTGAAAATTCATTGAATGTATTTTGTTGATTTTACAGTATAGAATATTTGGAACAAGCTTTTATCCTATGCACAGAAATAAATATTCCCAGAGCTAGCACAAATATTTTAGTTCTCTGGTTCTATAAATTTATTGTGAATAGTAAACGACAAAGATGCCAACCAACCTTGAGTAATCTTTGAAATTAATATCATTTACATAACACAAATTGTTACAAAAAGTGTCTCTACCTTGCACCCTAATATTATGAACAAACAAAAATGCAATTTTCAAGGTTCTAAAGATCGATTTTTACCCCAAAAAAATGTCAAAACAGACCTTAACCAAAGCAAGCTGGTTTCAGAAACATGGACCTCTTCAAAATCTTCAATTAAAAAAAAATGAAGGGCTCGATCAGCTTCCTAGATCAAAAGTTATGGCCTCCAAAAGTTGGACCTCCTATGTCCAAAATATAAGAATATCTATGATGCCTAAGAGGGATGTACAAGAGAGTTGACCAACTTATAACACATGCTACGAAATGTCATAAGGCATATTTGGTTGGAGATAACAGAGCACCCAAGTTGGTGAGTGAATGATGATAAGGTTATATAAGGGAAAGGAATATGCTATTTTTACCCTATGGACTCATCTTGGTATTTGTGGACCTTGCAAGTGAATTGAAAGCAGTGGGGTTTTTCTTCCAAAAGGGTTTTCCCCATGTAAGTCATTGTGTTATGGCATATTGTTTTTGTGTTTACTTCCTTGTAACTATATGATTAGTTTAATTTTTTGCATATACCTCCTCTCATAGATTAGTATAGAAAGTGTATTCGCACCTCTACTTCCTTTCATTTGGTATTAGAGCTTGATCACCTCAAGTCCCAGGTGTTAAGAACAAGGTTTTTTATTAAAGTCTTGGTTTGACTTGACGCTTGCAAAGAAAGAGATTTTGTTGTAGGAAAATGGCAAGCACATTGCTAGGAAAACATGTGTTGTCCACCTTGCATAATGTTATAATGTAATATTTTAATGTTATTTGTGGTGCACCTAGGGGACCTAGGGATGTGTGCATCACATGGGTTAGCATTCTTGGGGCCACTTTATGTGTTGTATGTAACATTGTGATAAATATTTAATGTGGGGTTGCACATTAGGAAAATATTTACTATTGGAAAAACTTAATACAAAAAAAAGTAAATGTGGGGGTTAATGGTTTGGTAAGTTCATGGTATTAGTCACATGGTTTTATGTAATACCACTTGCTGTTTTTGTGTGAGGTTATGTCTATAAAAGCAAGCACATGAGTAATTGTCTAAGGTTGGTTAATTGGTCATTTTGGCTAAGGGGTTAAAAGCATCTCTTGTTAGCATTTGTGGGGGTTTGAAGCATGGCATGGGATGTGTGGTTACATGCTTGTTCAAATGGAGTGCTTGTAGAGGGCTTGATGTCTCAAGAGTATTCTTGGAGAACTCTAAAGATGTATTGTAATCTTTATTGCTGAATAATACATGAGCGATGGATGCTTTTGGAGGTTGAGTTTTTCCCTCTTGAGAGTTTTTCCAAGGTATATCTTGTGTCATCTTTGATAGTATGTTTATTCTTTTGCATATGGATTTTGAATACTTATTTGCATAGATTTCTCTATTTGGGTTATGTGGAAATTATCTTGGGTGGATGCATATTTCCTTTCACACATCAAGAATAGAGATGGAGAGGTTCACGAGCACTAAATTTGAGATTTGGAAGCTCAAAAATGGAGGACATCCTTGTAGACAAAGATTTATGAGCTTTCATATTCAAATCCAAACCCACTACACTTTCACGATTCAATTGGGATCTATTAGACAAAAAGGTGAAGGGCTTCATTGGGCTCTGCTTGGCACGCTCTATTTTGTTGAATGTACATAAAGCAACCACCATACAAGCTCTTTGGAAGAAGTTGGGAGATTTGTACCAAACTAAATCCCTAGTTAACAAACATTTCTTAAGAAAGAAGCTATAAACCTTGAGACTAGTCAATTGTGGTTTTGTGGTTGAGCATTTTAATATGTTTAATATGATTGATCTAGTTGCACTTTGTTGGAGTAAAAATGGAGCATCGTTGCATGACACTTCTTTGTTCTTTGCCAAACTTGTGAGATCACTCAAAATAGATAAGGTAGAGGTTGCTTTACTCTCATAGGAGATGTAGGAGACAGATTTTGAATCTACTAAGGGTGGAAGACCAAAGGAGAAAGGCAAGAAGGAAAAGAAGAAAGGAAAGTCTAGATCCAAATCTTGTGGGAGATCCAATGCTAAATGTTGGAACTACAACTCTAGACACTTTTGGACTACAATGAGGAGAAAAAGAAAAAGAAAAAGAAATATGATTCAAATGATGAGTCTAAAAAGTCTTCTCAAGATGATGCAGATGCCTTTGTCGCAACCTTGACAGCTCATGCATCAAAAGGTGCATGGTTGATAGAATCTAGAGCTTCCTTCCATACGACCTCCCATTAGGGGTGGTTTTCAAAATATGAAGAATATGGTGGTGAGAAAGCGTACCTCAATGACTGTAAACAAGAAGCACAAATTGAGATTTCAATATATTTGAATGTATTATTCACAGGAGGTAAAAGTACATATAGATTACAAGAGGAGAGTTTCGACAATCATGGAGACGTGATTGGAAACGTAACAAAAGTCTAAAATAGAAAGTAATGAACAGACATAAGCTAATTTACAGGATGTAACTGAGCGTTACAAATACACGATTGAGCATTAACAAAATAAATACTAATTATAATTTTAATACCCTTCCTGAATGCTCAATCTACCAACTACACCAAGATGCCCCTTGAATTTTACAAACTTATCTGGATTGAGGGACTTGGTAAGAATATCAATTGTCTGACCCTCTGTTGGAACATACAGCGACTAAATTGATCTGTCTTCAACAAGCTTCCGAATGAAGTGACAATGAGTTTCCACATGCCTGGTTCTTTCATGGAAGAATGGATTTTTTGCGAGTTTGAGAACTCCCTGATTATCACAGAACAAGGGAGTCGGACCTGCTTGAGATATTTGCATATCCGCAAGCATCCGACGAAGCCAAACTGCCTCACAAACTGCCTTAACTACTCCTCGATACTCTACTTTTGTCGAGGAAAGAGCCACTACCTGCTGCTTTTTACTAGTCCAAGTGATTGCACCAGACCCCAAACTAAAAACATACCCAGATGTTGATTTTCTATGATCAACTGAACCTGCCCAATTTGAGTCTATGTAACCAAGGAGGCTAGGATCATGACTCCTAGTGTAAAGAAGTCCATAATTATAAGTGCCATTCATATAACGCAGCAAACGCTTCGCTGCTACCCAATGATCAGCCTTGGGGACTGTCATGAAGCGTCAAATGTAGCTCACTACAAAACTGAGGTCAGGTCTAGTGGCAATGAGATCGATGAGGCTGCCCACTAGTTGCCTGAACAAGGATTCATCCACCACAAGTGAATCCGACTTAGCTGACAACTTCATCCTTTTTTCCATAGGTGTGGAGGCAGGTTTGCAATCCTGCATTCAGAACTTATCCAGTAGACTTCGATCATATTTGGACTGAGAGATGAAGATACTACTCTCTGTCTACCAAACCTCAACACCTAAACAATAATGCATAAGTCCTAAATCTGTCATGTCAAATGAGCTACACAAATCTTATTTGATCTCATCAATCAAATGTGTCAAGCTGCCAGTAATGATCAGATCATCCACATAGACAACAAGAATAAGAATATCACTACCAGTGTGTTTGACATACAGATTAGAATCAGATGGACTCCTCTAAAAGCCATGATCTGTGAGGTACTTGTCGATCTTGATGTACCAAGCCCGAGGAGCCTGTTTCAGGCCATAGAGTGCTTTCTTTAGTCTGCACACCTAGTGTTCTTTACCGGCAACCTTGAACCCTGGAGGTTGTGTCATATAGACTTCTTCCTTTAACTCACTGTTGAGAAAAGCACTCTTAACGTCCATTTGATGGACTTTCCAACCAAACTAGGCTGCTAAGGCAAGGATGAGCCAAATGGTACTCACTTTGGTTGTAGGAGCAAAAGTCTCCTCATAGTCAATGCCTTCCTTTTGTGAGAACCCCCTAGCAACGAGACAAGCTTTGTACTTGTCAAGGGTTTCGTCAGCTTTGTACTAAACCTTATACACCCATTTGCAACTAATGGGCTTCTTCCCTAGAGGAAGATCAGAAAGGACCCAAGTGTGATTCTTTTGAAGACTATGATATTCTGCCTCCATAGCCTGTTCCCACTCAGGAATTCCTTTAGCCTCTGAATATGTTTGCGGCTCATAAACACTGTGAATGTAGGCCATGAGAGCAAAATTAACTGTATGTTGTTGTTTGCTCTTGTTTCTAGACGATCTACCCTCAATGAGCTCATCATCATGAAGATCACGAATGGTCTTAGCCCACCATTTAGGCCAGAGAGTAGAAGTGCCAACATCAGATACAACAAGAGGCGCAGGAACTGGTAGTGGATCTAGAACAGGTTCAACAAGTGGAAGATCAATATCATCTAGAGGAAAATCGGGTTGAGAATCATCAAAAACAAAATCTGCATCATCCCTCCCATCAGGTGGACCTAATGGAAGACAGAAACCCAAATCAAAAGCCTTCAAAGGCTAATCCTCAAAATCCTACACAAACAAGGAAAGGTGAAAGGGTCCTCGTTCTTCATCAAAGACAACATCTCGACTGAAGATGAGACGATCAGTGTCTACATCAATCAACCGGTAAGCCTTATGGTTGTCATTGTACCTTGTGAACATAAGCTTTTGACTCCTAGAATCCAACTTGGAGTGCTTGGCATCTGAAATCCATACATATGCTAAAGAGCCAAAGATTTTCAGATGACTGATTTGAGGTTTGCAACCAGTCCAAGCTTCCTTAGGAGTCTTCCCCTTAACAACCTGTGTAGGAGATCGATTAAGGAGATAGATGGCAGTGCTGACTGCTTCTGCCCAAAATTTCTTAGGAACACTCCTGTGTTGTAAAAGGAGCAGGCCATCTCAGTGATTGTGCGATCGCGTCGCTCCACAACACCGTTTTGTTGAGGAGTGTAGGATGTGGTTAATTGGCATTTGATGTCGTGTATATCACAAAAGTTGGAGAAATCAGTAGAACAAAATTCCCCCCCATTATCTGACCTAAGAGTGACTATGGAACAAGCCAGACTCTTTCTCTACTAAGGCCTTAAACTTCTGAAATACAGTAAACATATCTAATTTTTGTCTAAGAAAGTACACCCACATTTTACGACTGAAATCATCAACAAAAAGCAAGAAATCCCTGCAACCAGTGACAGAAGGTGTATTCATTGGCCCACATACATCAGCGTGAACCAACTGTAGTACCTTCGAGGCTCGCCATGAGTCACCATCCGGAAACGGTGTCCTGTGCTACTTCCCAGCCTAACAAGCTCGACAAACTCCATGATGCTAAGTTTGGATCTCAAGTAAACCAACTATAAGTCCCTCTCGAGATAGCTGCTAGAGATAGTGCACAATTAAGTGCCCATAACGTTGATGTCAAAGACTGTTGATAGAAGAATGTTTGGTTGCCATGGCTAACTCTGGAGAATCACCAGTATCAACACAAGTCCATATAGACCATGATCCTCAATGCCAACAGCCACAGTGGTGCGAGTCTCCTAATCAATAATCAAACACTTATATGCACTGAATACCACATCCAACTGAGGAGAGTGCCGCATAATCTGACCAACAAAGAGAAGGTCCAGTTCCATGCCAGGAACGTAGTATACATTGAGCAATATGAGATCCCTCCCACCAGACTGAATCTGAACGTTGCCCTTTCCGACAACAATATACTCTTCACCTCCTCCAAAAATAACTGAGTCACTGAAAGGAGAGAAGTCGGTGAACCAATCACACCGATGGGTAAAGTGTCGCAAAGCACCTGAATCAATGTACAAGGCAGAGGACTTCACATGATCTACAGGGCTTTTAGCCATAAAGGCGTAAAAGGCAAACTCCTTCTGCTCAGTGTGCTCGGCAACATTTGCTTTCGGCTGAGACCCTCTCTACTTCTTCTGTTCAAAACCCCAATGCTCACGAAATCACTAACTGCCTTCCAACATTATGTTGGTCAAACTCTCCATCTTGCACGCTTTTTGAGGCACGAAAAACAAGGAAAACAAAAGAGGTGATAAAATTGATTGTGCTGATCCCAGAAACTGAGGTAGTTGTAGACACAATTTTCGAGGCAAACCTACTTGCACAAATCCCAATGCACAAATTTGAAGCACCCAGAAATTTTTGATGACCACCCAGAAATTTTTACAAAAAACCTAGAAAGAATCTATTATCAGAAAAAAAAATCGGATTGAAAACAAAGAGTTTATTTGAAACCCTAGCTCAAATCTCAAAGAACCAGTAGAAAACAAGTGCAGAAAACTTTAAAAAAGGCCCAGAACTCCAGAAATCCTTAAGACAAAATTCTCCAAATGCAGAAACCCTAGGTCGGTGCAGAAATGTAAAACACAATGCCCAAATGAAGCTTTGAAAAGGATCTGAAAGCACCTAACAAACACCAGACAGAAAACGGCTCGAGATGATGCGTTGCAATACTGAAATTAGACGCCTTCACAAAGCCTTCACTAATCCCGTCACAAAATTGCGTGCTCAAAAAAAACAACTCCAGGAACAAAAATGCGTGTAGCAGATGAAAGGGCCCACACCAAAAACGCGGGAAATAAAAACGCCAAAACCCATCACAAAGTAAATCACGCATTCTCAAAACAAGGGCCAATAAATCACGATTTCCAAGTAAGAAAAAACAAAATTAATCAGAAGAGACGTGATTTCTAGATCAAACAAAGGATTCCACGATTTTCTTTCTTGAGTCCACACATTTTATTGCTCACAAGAATTTGAGAATAGAAGCAGAGAAAACCAACAAATCTTTCACAAATTCTGACAAAAGACCTAAAAGAGTTTCTCACGGAAGGCAAAGCCTAGAAAAAAATGTTTTTTTCCGCCCTGATTGACTCTGCTCTGATGCCATGTAAACAAGAAGCACATATTGAGATTTCAATATATTTGAAAATATTATTCACAAGAGGTAAAAGTACATACAGATTACATGAGGATAGTTTTGACAATCATGGAGATGTGATTGGAAACGTAACAGAAGTCCAGAATAGAAAGTAACGGATAGACAAGCTAATTTACAGGACGTAACTGAGCGTTACAAATACACGATTGAGCATTTACCAAAATAAATACTAATTATAATTTTAATAATGACGATCCTCATTTGAATTGGCCATGGTAGAGTCCAAATTCAATTTTGTAATGGACAAGTGAAGGGGATCAATGGTGTGTTGCACATGTTTGGTTTAGCACAAAATTTGTTATCAATTAGCAACCTCAATGATATGAGCGTGCAAGTTGTTCTCTCTAGTATTGGATATAAAATGGTGTGAGGAGCTATTGTGCTCGCTAAAGGTGTCCATGTGGGCACTCTATTTCAGCTAGATGCATGCACTGCCTAGTTCAATATTTCTTCGATTCCTATAGTAAAAGAAAAATCTAAACCTTCACCATTGAAACCGACAATGAAGAGGAGTGTCGTGTTTACTTCCGATTGTCATGTTTTCTAGATACCTCACCAAGCTCCTGCTTCAAAGAACAAGATTTCTACAAAGAAAGCAATGCTATGGCACCAAAGGAGTGGACCATATAGGTGATAAGTGTCTAAGGACCCTAAAGAATAATAGTCTTATTGAGAGGATGAATGATTGTACTTTTGAATTTGATTTATGTGAACATTGTGTATATGGAAAACAAAATCACATTCAGTTTTACTCTAGTTCTCACAAGCTTTTTGGGTGTTGGATTTAATTCATTCAAAGATGTATTTGGTCCCATTAATGTTCTATCAATTTCTAAGCCTTTGTACTACAAATCTTTTATAAATGATTATTCTAGGACATGGTTGTATTTTCTCAAAAGTAAATCTTAAAGTCTTTAGTCAATTTAAGGAGTTTAAATATTGGTAGGAAGATTAAGGTTTTGAGGACTACTCAATGGTGGTGAATTTTGTTTTGCAGGTTTTGATAAATTCTATATAGAGTTCTAGATTGATAGATATAAGACAATTCCATATACCCTTTAGCAGAATGGAGTTGCAAAAAAAATGAATAGGATGTTAATAGACAAGGCTAGGAGTATACTTTGTAGAGTTGGCTTGGAGCAAAAGCTCTAAGCAAAAGCAACTGCAACTGTTTGTTACCTAATAGACAAGTCTCCTACATCAACTCTTATTGACAAGACCCCTATGGAGGCATGGACAAGCAAAAAACCCTCATTACATCATCTTTGTGTTTTTCATTGTGAGTCATATGCACATGTGCCTAGGGAGAAGTAGTCAAAGTTGGTGAACAAGGCAGTAAGATGTATCTTCATCAGCTATGGTGTCAATGTAAAAGAGTACAAGCTTTGGAACCCTATGGTCGAGAGATTTGTGCACAACAGAAATGTTATTTGTGGAAAAAAAGATGTAATTCAACTAACCCCAAAAATTGAGAAAATTGATTCAAAAGCTCATCAAGGCCTTGGAAAAAAGGAATGCTTAGATAGTTCCAATACTTCAAAAGAGTAGGTAGAACCCTCCAAAAGAGTAGGTAGAACCCTCCACCTCAACTCTTAAAGAGGTCCACTTGATAGAGACAACAACCAAACAATTATACTTCTGATTAGAAATGTATTTTTGCTTTAATTGCTAATACTGATGAACCTAGAACCATAAAGGAGGCAATGGAATATGGGTGATTCTGAGTCTTGGAGAGTGGCTACGGATGAGGAAATGGTTGCATTGAAGAAAGACATTGCCTCTTTGTTAACAAGACCCCTATGGAAGCATGGATGAGCAAAAAAACCCTCATTACATCTTCATGTTTTTAGCTGTGAGGCATATGCACATGTGCCTAGGGAGAAGCAGTGGAAGTTGGTGAACAAGGCAATGAAATGTATCTTCATCGGGTATGGTGTCAATGTATGTAATGTCCCCTTTTTATAGCCTTTCCAACATCTTTGGAAGGTCCAAAATTTTTGTAGAGTGCCAACCCTTTTGGAATGGATTTCAAATAGTAGTATTATATTCAGGTGATCAAGTTGAATCTATTGGTTCTTTCCAAGAGTAGTTTTGACATTCCGAGTGTTTTCCACACTTCTTGGAGAAGTATTATATTTTTGTAAAGTATCAATTTTCATTTAAGTTGGATTTTCAATGAGCTTAGAGTATGTTAGCGAAATCAGAAATTGTTTTCATGCTATTTTTATTTTCTGCAACTTTGGGCGGATGTGCAGAAAATAATTAAAATATTAAATAATTAATATTTAAGTCATCAAAGGATGAATTAAAGAAAACTTATATTAATTATTTATAAAGGTAAATTTCATAGTTGCCGGGAGACGCGTCTCCTGCCCCCTGAGACGCGTCTCGGAGACGGAGACGCGTTTCCGGTACTGTACCCGTCTCTGGAAACGCCTAAATCAAGCTAGGAGACTTTTCGGCCGTCTCCCGCCGTCTCCCACGTCTCCAGAAAATAAATCGAAGTCTCCCGCCGTCTCCCGCGAGGTCTCCCGCCGGTCAAAGGGTCAAACATAGAAAAAAAGCGCGAATATGTTAAAAACGCGATTTTTTTGAAGTCTCAGACCTCATTCTTTCAGCGCGTGACTGGAGAAAGCGACTGGACGTCATTCCCTTCGTTAACTTCCCCGGAACTATCTATATCGCCAATCTTGTTTGCCTATATTCCGCACGCTTGCCTCTGGTAATTCTAAGCTTCCATCAATCTCAGGCGCCAATATGCCCGAAAGGGTATTATTTATTTAACCCAAAGAAACAGGTTTCGTAGAAGAATGCTCCTGAAATCGAAATCGAAATATAAATAGGATTATGGACGGCTAATATATTGACCGATAACAAATTTTGGCTTTGAAATTTCTCTTTTTCACCAAGATATAAACTATTAATTATATTATATTATATTAATATAACTTATATTATTATAAATTATAAACTATAATAATAATTTATGATTTATATTTATTAATGTATATTTATATCTTTAATAATATAATTTTTAACATGTTAAAAAATAATTAAATATATACTGATAGAAAATTGTAATATTAAATTAATTTAAATATAATTAAATGGTAAATTATTTTGTGATATATTACTTATATTTATAAAAATAAAATAAAATTACATAAGGCGAATTTAATCCGAATTTTTACTTTTCGAATTTTTTTCTTGTCGAATTTCATCCGAATTTCAATGTTGCCGAACTCGAATTCGAATTCGAATCTTGTGACTTAGCCCTCATACAAGCTGACGGCGACCCACACCAGAATCTCATTTTTAAGCAAGTCGTATTTTTCAGATTGTTTTATTTAGCATCACCAATAATCTCCAAAATTGCAAGCCGTATTTTTCAGATTGTTTTATTTAGCATCACCAATAATCTCCAAAATAATAAAATTGCAAGCCGTATTTTTCAGATTGTTTTATTTAGCATCACCAATAATCTCCAAAATAATAATAATAAACTTTACTGCTGCTATTGTTTTGAAAGTTCAATGTCATTATATTTTCAGATTTTCTATATATTATTAATTTTTATATTAAAAAAAAAAGGCGTCTCCAAGTACCCCCGTCTCCTATTTTCAAAAAAATGCCGTACCGGTACCGGTACCAGTCTCCCGTACCAGTACCAGTACCAGTCTCGCGGCAACTATGGTAAATTTTAAGTGACTTAAGTGCTCAAAAAAGTAAGTAATAAAATAAAGTCAATTTTATGGAGCTGAAGGATTATTATTAGAAGGTGATTTTATATTATAATTTTTGGAAAGTTTCAAAAGTGCTTATTAAATGAAAGGGAAATTGGAAGAGAAGTCAATTTGAAACCCTAAGGTAAGATTGGTTTCAGTGGTAAAAGATTCCTCCCTAGCCAATATTGTGTGATTCATTCAAGTCACGGTGTGTGCAGAAAGATTCAAAGGTGGATTCACTCAGAGTTCACATTTGGGCTTAATGTTTGTAGAATGAGAGTTGGGAATAAATTGATTTATCTATACAAGATTTCAAAGGTTTGCAAGCAACAAGTTGTATAAGATTTGCAGGCAAAGAGCAAATTAGTGAAGTAAAACTTTGTTTTTCCTAGCCATCCCAACTTGAGGAGATTACAAGGCCATACATGTACCCGATGGAGTCATACTTATTTGATGGTTGTATCATTCAAGGTCGTGAAACAAAAATTTAAGTACAAGTGACATTTACATATGGATATTTTTCAATTTTTTCAAGGTCAAAAAGAATTTTATTGTAGGTAATTTAAATACATGCATCCACCAAGACTTCCAAATTACCATTGCCAACATAACATATACCATGAGGATAATCCACTAAGATATCCTCCAACACCTCCAAGTAGTACCTCTAGAATAACTACGACACCACTTACTACCAACTCCCCTTAAGCAGGGATTACCTGTCTTAATCATCATGAATGAGTTTAAGAAGCTATTGAGACTTATCATGGTCTAAATCAAACCACTCACCAATATTCCAGTTTTGGTTGCCTTCGGAAGCCCATTTAGCCAAACAATCAGCCACTCTTTTCCATTCCCTTGGAACATGCACAAAAAAGATAAAATCAAAATTCATGGCAAGACTTAGAATCTGTTTAGCGACTACACCCAATCTCCAGGAAGCCTCAAGGAGATTTCCATTGTCCAGCAGAGAAACCAAAATCATAGAATCAAACTCACACAAAACTTTCCTCCAACCCATAGTTAAAGCTTGTTCCAAGGCCTTAAGAATTGCACAAGCTTCCATAAGTTTGTTAGAATGAAAGCCCATATAGGTAGAAAAAATAAATTGAACTATACCCTCATTATCGCGGCCAATACCAACAATACCAGCAACACGTAGATTGCCTCTAGAAGAACCATTGGTGTTCACTTTAAAAACACAAGGCGGCGGGATCCATCTTCCAAACCTATTAAATTTCTTAGATCCTTGAAATCTATAACAAGACTGAATCTGGCAAGGGGAAGATAAGGATATCTGCAAGAGCTTGACAAGCTGCATATCCATCGACGTGAGAGAATCATCCATTTTAAATTTAGCCTCAACCATTTCTTTAATCATTCTTTTGACTTTAAACCAAACCTACAATACGTTGCCTCCACATTCCTAACTAATCTTCCCAAAGAAAAATTTATCACAAAGATTTCTGAGATGAAGGATGAGAGGATAGGAGGGTGGTTATCTCAAGAGCCCTAAAATAAAGCATTATTACCCTTGTTGACAATCCAAAATAGTCCCTTTTTAATGAACATAGCAACTTTTTTAATAGTATTCCAAACCATGGATCTTTTGTCAATGAAATCCATTCTTGGAATGTCCTCTCAGGAACCCCTCCAAGATATTTAAAATTGTGAATTTTTGCCCAAGGCAAGCCAAGATTTTTGCACCATCTCCAATATAATTTAGCAACCAAATCTTAACAATTGAGTTCTAACTTTCACAAACCAAGACCTCCACACTCTTTAGGGCTGCACACTAAGTCCCAATTCACAAGGTTCTACTTGTCATTGTCCAAGTTCCTGGCCCACAAAAACTTTCTTGAGAGAGGATCAAAATCTTTGAGAACAATCCTAGGAGCTGCAAGAATTAAAAATCTATAAATAGGCAAGGCCTACAACACAGACTTGAGAAGTGTTAAACGACCAACAAAAGATAACCACCAAAAAGTCCAATGATTAACCCTTGACTGAAATCAGTCCAAAACCTTCTTCAATTGATCTCGTTTGAGGCTCCTAGCAGAAAGAGGGATCCCCAAATACTTGACAGGAAAAGCACCAACCTAAAAATGCAAAAAAATTGCAATTCTACACTGAATGGGCACTAACGTGTTGAAGAAGAAAATACTAGATTTGTCTTCATTAATAAGTTGGCTAGAAGTAGATAAGTAGATATCAAGAGTTTTCCTAAAGTTCGTTACCTCTTCTACTCTAGCCAACCCCATTAGTGTTGTATCATCCACAAACTAAAGATGAAATTGGGAGATAGAATTCCCAACCGAAGACCAACCCTTAATAAGGCGACTCATCTGAAACCTTTTTAGCAGCCTTCCTAAACCTTCAACCATTAAAATAAACAAATATGAAGAAAAAGTATCTCCTTGCTTGAGACCTCTCGATGCAAAAAACAAGGATGAGGGAATACCATTGATAAGCACAACAAAGGATGAAGTCACAGCTCATGACCCACTCAATCCAATCTAAAGAAAACCCAAAACCTTGTAAAATACTAAAATGTGTCGAAGAAAAGACCAACCCTGTCATAAGCCTTTGACAAATCCAACTTTATGAATATAGATTTTTCCTTCGAAATAGACATTGAGTGAATGGCATCGACAGCCACAACAATACCATCCAAAATCTAGCGACCCTTCACAAATCCACCTTGCTCAGGAGATATTAGAGAACTCAAAACCTTCTTTAAACACTTTGCAATAGTTTTTTAATGATTTTATAAGTGACATTACAAAGGGCAATAGGTCAAAAAAAGTCCAAGGAGTTGGCACCTTCTTCTTGGGAATGAAAGCTAGGAGGGTAGAGTTAATGGCTTTAGGAATTTGTTTATTAGTCAATGATTCTTGAACCACCTCCAAAAAGTCAAATTTTAAAATCTCCCAAAACTCTTGAAAAAATTATATGGGAAATCCATCTGGCCCAGGAGCCTTCCATTTCTTCATCAAGAAGACAATCATCTTAAGCTCCTCTATCGATATGGGGTCTAAAAGAGATCTATTCATGTCGGCTGAAACCAGAGGAGAAATACAATCAAGAATACATCTATCATTATCTGCATTTTGTAACCCCTGCTATTAAACAAGACGGAAAAATGCTTGACAACTTCATTGGAAATGTCTTGGAATGAAGAAAGAAGATCCCCCTGAGCTGAGGTGAGAATAGCAATAACATTTCCAGATCTACGCTCTTTGACCAATTAATAGAAAAAAGAAGTATTTCCATCCCCCTCTTGCAACCAGTTTATCTGAGATTTTTGTTTCCAAAAAATCTCTTCATGAAGTTCCCATTCCGCCAATTCATTAGTGAGATTGGATTCGACCCTTAAAAGTTCCTATTTCTATAGGAACTAAGTTTTCAATTGAGCAGTGTCCTACAAAGATGAATGATATGACTCGTGTTCCTTACACCAATATAATTGGGAGTTTCATGTATGCTATGGTCTATACTAAACTAGATATTGCTTAAGCAATGGAGGTCTTGAGCCACTTAATGGCTAATCTTAAACAAGATCATTGAAGTGCAATTAAGAGGGTCTTCAGATATTTTTGGGGCAGCTTTGGGTGCTCTATTTGTTATGATGGTAATTCTATAGAAGACCGGTACTAAATTAATATTAACGGATTTGTGGATTCAAATTGGACAGGAGGTGTCAAAAATAGAAGATCCACCAATGGATGTGTTCAATTTATTTGGTGATGCTATTAGTTGGATGAGTAAGCAACAAGTTGTGTTTGTTTTGTCCACCACAAATGTTGAGTACATGGTAGCGACTCATGCCTATAAAGAGGATATTTAGCTTAAGAGATTGTCTTTAGATGTGGGGTTGAGTCAAAGAGCTACCTAGTTTTTTATGATACTCAAAGTGCTATATGTTTGGCAAAGAACCCAACCTTCCAAGCAAAAAAAGGCCTATAGATATCTAGTATCATTTTGTTCATGGCATGGTAGATGATGGGAGAGTGATGCTGAAGAAAATTGACACTTTACAAAATGTTGCAAATGCATTGACGAAGCCAACCAACATAACGAAGTTTGAGTGGTGCTTAAGTCTATAAGATTCTTGACCCCTAGCAATTAGTTGATAGTATTAGTATTCCCTTTGCTCTTGCAAGGTGTCCGACAAGTGGGAGAATGTTAGAAAAGGTGTCTCAAACTTGCATCCTAATGTTAAGAACAAAAAACTGCAATTTAATGCAGTTTTCAAGGCTCTAAAGATCTATTTTGGCCTTGAATAATGTCAAAATAGGCCATAAAAATGTCAAAATAAACCTTAATGAGAGCAAGTTGGTCATGACAAAATAGACCTCTTTGAGATCTTCGAAAAATTTATAAACAAAAAAGTTTGATCAACTTCCTAGATCAAAAGTTATGCCATCCAAAATGTGGGAGCATCTATGAGACATAAAAAGGGGCTATAAGAGGGAGTTACACTTGTTGACCAGCTTATGACATATCATAAGGAATCTTTGATTGGAGATAATGGACCCAAAGTGGATCACTCAAGTCAGTGAGTGAATTATGATGAACTTATGCCAAGTGGAAAGAATATACTATTTTCAGCTTGTGGACTAATCTTGGGACTTGGGCAACAAATTTTGACTAGGGATTTGGGTGCCACACAGGTGGTTTTAGCTCATGGTTTCCTAATTACCATTTGATGGTTTCTTGTATTGCTTCTCCCATTTATCAAGTGCTCAAGATGGAAGTTTCATAGTGAGTTTTGTAGGCACTTTTATGCGAACAAAGTTGCCCTAGATCTCCTATTGGTAATACTCCTATAGAGGCTTAGACTCTACAAGTGTATTGTAACCATTGATTGCTAAATAATACATTGAGTTGTTTTGGAGTGGGGTTTTTCTCCTGAAAGAGTTTTCCCCAAGTAAATCTCTGTGTTATGTATATTGCTTTTGTGTTTACTTGTAATTGTATGATCAATTTAATTTTTTGCACATATATTCTCTCACAGATTATTGTATGAAACGTATTCTGCAACTCTGCTTCCTTCACAAATGCCTCTAGAAATAAACATTGAAAATCAGGATAACTCTCTCAATTCCCTACAAAATGTTAAAGTAAAGCCCATCCCTAACCAGAAACAAAATTCTAATCAACAATCCCAAGCACCAAATATGATCTAGGTGTTTTTCAGTCTTTTGTTTTTGCTTCCCTTCCAAGCTGAATGGAAAGTTTTACATAAAAACAAGTGGCCAGCAAGTTCGACAATTATAATATTTGGCATACCATAGAAAGATCCCTTTCCCATAAAATCTTAAAAACCCTGTGATTCAGGGTCATTACAGTATTAGCTGGCAACAATATGATCATATACCATTATAAGAATTTACACACAAAACACAGGAATGAATAAGTCATTTTATAGACATTTTCAAAAACCAGTAAAGCAACCGACTGATGTTCTAAGGAAACTTTCACCCAAAACTAAAAGAGTTTCCAAAGCACAGCAAAGGCCGGCAAACTTCCTGTTTGGGACCTCTCAATAGAAGATTAATGCCATGAATGCACATCAGGATTATCATGTTCCATTTCACTAAAAAGGAATGTGTCTAAATGGAACGGCAACAAAAGCTGAAGTGTTTAGTGGGTAATTGGCCTATGAGGATTTAATTCTAAATTGAAGTTCTTTTGTTTTTTACTAAAATCTAAATTATGAAATTGAAAATAACAAAAAGGTCAGATAATGGAGGTAAATTTAAAATATATAGACTAAAATGTATTAAAATTCAAAAATAGTTGAATGCCACTAAAGGGCTTAGTAACGATAGAGATCAGATAACAAAAGGTCCACAGAACCTTTCTCCAAGACACTTTATTAAACGTCAAATTTGATAAGCCCACAGAAACACAACAATGCTCTGTAATAAGGAATTAAGCTACCTATCACCTTCAAGTTTCGAAGAATATTTAATATTCATTCATCATAATTAGAAGAATGAAATCAAATAAAGTCAAATAGAGGTCTGATCAGAACCTCAAAACTGCAATTAGGAGGTAGACCATCTTGGCAACCTAGCTTTTGGCCTTAGTGTAAGAATCCAGGTGATTCTCAACCCCGAAAACCCTAACTGAAAACGCTGACTTTGTTTGTTTTGATTGTTTTTGTATTTTTTTGGTTTTTGATAGGTTTTTGAAAAATAACAAAAAGCTGCGATTTTAGTCTAAAATAGCTTAAAAATTCATAATAAATCTTAGGACATGAAATATGCGTAGAAATTGCTCAGAAGTTATAGGCGCATCACTTTATTGCATTTCCAAAGCATTTACAATAGCAAAAATTGACATATGAATGAAATTTGATTTTATTTCTAAAGAACCTGGTTTCTCTTGCAGCCGCTTGAAAGGATGAAAGAGATTATTACAGCTAACGCCAGATCACAGATCTCCAAGCTCAGAAAGAAGAGAAACCTCCAGGAAACCAAGGCGCACCAGATCCCAGTGATATCAACTGAAGACTGAAGGCATTTTTTCCTCTGAGTAAAAGGTACGGCCTGCTGGTACAGATTTGTACGGCCCAGCTGCTGTCATTAATATGGTACGGACTTATTGAAAATAGTGCCAAGTCCCTGTGAAAAGAACTCTGAAAGAATCGCCTCAAATGCTTGATGAATATTCTCTGCAAACTCTGCCTGAATCAATCAATAATCTCAACTGCAACTTCTAAGTGAAGCTACCAAGTAGACAATCTTCAACTGGTATTGCACAGTCTCAGTATGCCAGATTTTGAAGAGGTATCGTTCTCCAAAATCGTTCGTCTGCTGAAACCCTAGGTTTTGCAAACTTCAATGCTCAGAGCAAATAGAAGACAAATTGAATAATCAAATCATATGAGTTTGATTTGTCTTTGGCAGTCAATATATAAGCCTCTTGAAAAATTCGACCAAACCCTTCCTTTTAATAATCATTTAAATAAATGATTTAATTTGCCTGTTTGGACTTAGGAAAAATATTTAATAATAGGCGCCTTCTTCATTAATGAATAAATACTCATTCATTAAATTAATTATGCCACTTTATTATAAAGTATTAAAATACTTTATAATACGCCTTAATTATAATATTTAAATACATTAATAAAGTGACTTTATAATATAAAGTCAAAATATTAATTATTTAATAAATCATTAAATACTCTGTTATTCTTCCATCTGACCAACAAACTGATGCATTGGGTCGAATCTAAGCAGACCAGCTGAACCACGTGCCCTGCCAAAAATAGCAGCTTCCGCTTGTCTGACTTTCTAAAAATAGAAAGTATCTAAAAACCCTCTCTGAAAGACTCTGCGAAGGCCCAACCTGAAACAACTGAAAAAATGATGCTCCTGAACGTCGGGCAACTGCCTCAAATGATCCTCTACACACAACTGTCAACCTACGAGGATCAGAATGATAGGCTCACTCTTCGACAAACAATGTCAGCTAAAACGGGGACATTACACTTAGTACCTAAGAAACAGATTATATGAGAAGTGTTGATGCTCTCAGCGCTTTGCAGATCTTGAGGATGCAGACAATATTAAACTAATATTGCTATATTTAATGGTCATCTTAGTCATTTAATTTACTATCAGTTTAGTTTAGTTTGCTTTAGGTTTGTTTTAGCAACTTCTTTTATTTCTTTATGAAATATGCCAACCATTTTTTTCTTGGATTTTTCACAACACAAACCAGCACTATGCCAATTGATTAGCATTAGCTTCCAAAGATAATCAAACTAAATGAACTCAACGCCAAGAATGTTCACCAAGATCCTTTAAAAGGCGAGGTGATAGCATATGGCGGAGGAAACTAAGCTACAACTGAAAATTGAATTACAACTAAATGCAAGTAGGCAATGCTCCAGCCATGAGAATTCCACGCTACCACTTGTTTCAATGGGGGGGAAAGATAGTTACAAAGAAATACAATTCATCTACTTCAGCAGGCATCCACTCAACAGTGGGGATTCACCACTTAAACAATGGGTAAAATATGAAAATTACAATGATTAATTCCTCCACACTGGCGGTAAACCATCCAGGGGTTGCAATGTTTTAAATTAAACACAAAGTAAATGCAGTAATGAAATGACTAGAACAGTACTACTGTTTACAATCTTCCAATGCCAAATATCTGCAAGTTACAAGTGTTATTGCAATAAAATCTACTCCAAACTTCTGCAATGTTTTTCCACTTTATCACCAAATACAAACATGAGAAAGAACTTGAAAGAAATATTGCACAAAGCTGGAATAACCAGGTCTGATAAAGATAACCAGCAAATTGAATTATCAGACCAGCAAGTAACTTCACTAAATTGTTCAAATCTTCAACCAAAAAGCTCCGAATTCCTCCAAATTGAATGCACATTTAACTAGGAGCCAAGACACCCAAAAAATAGTGCAAAACAAGGGCAAAGCTAAGTCTAATATGAAACACCAGCAAACTGAAATATAAACCAGCCACTAAACAACTCACCAAAAAGCTTGTTCCTCATTCAAACTCCGTCAATTCTCAAAGTGTCTTCAAAAACTTCAATCCCAAGCTAGGTGACCAGCTTCTAATCAAATTTTAACCAATAAACAGTCACTACACAAAGCTCAAACCCCCAAGGCTCATCTCATGAAATGGTACCGCCAAGAAGAAGTATAGCCCTCTCTTTAAAATTCAAGACTTCATTAAAAATTCTGCCACTTTGCAGATAGGATCGCCCATGCCATAGAAAACAATAGCTTCAATACCCATAAGCAAATAAAATTTACCCAAGGAGCTGCAATCAAAAAAGTCCTTCAGCCATGACTGAACCAGCAAGCTCCAAACTGAAAATAACATCAAAATTCTCCAACAATGAAGCTCAATATGCAAATCTGAATGAAGCACACTCCCAAAGACCATCTAGGGAACCATAGTTTCAGGCCCGAAGAATGGTGAAAATACTAAGCTCCCCCTTAGCCGGGTTCTGAAATCAATTCAGCAGCATAACTTTACAATATTTTCCAAAGATGAGAATGAATGAGCAAGGCATCAATAAATAGGCTCTTTAGCTGGAAAACGAATCAACTTAAAACTCCCACAAGAAACTCTTCAGCTTCCTCCAAGGGACGCCACCTCTCATGTTGCACTTTATTGAATTATTAAAACATTAATCATCTCCCTCTAGGCGTCCATTTACAAAATGCACAATAAAACATTTAAATGCTCAAATCAACCCCTTTATGACCCCTTTTTAAAAACAACTTGAAGTTGTTGCCTAGGCACAAGGTACAAACTCAAATTATAAAATTGACTAAGTGTTGAAACTTAGTCCAAAGGAGAGATAGAAGCCAAAGCCAAAACTAACGCCCAAACTGATTCTGCCAGAAATAGAATGATGACTTGAGTTGTTGATAATGCCACTGCCACAATACACTTACTAAAAGTAGCCAATACCAAAAATAGTAAGTTAACTTCAAATTCAATTGAAGACCACACTGAACAGCCTCACTATCCAAAATAGAAATGTGAACTGCAAATGATTGAACTGCTGCTAGAATGATACTACTAAAAATAGAACTTACTAAAAATAGTAAATTCTGAAAAGTTGCTCAACTCACTTTGCATGTTATATCATTGCGAAGCTTTTTGAAAACCCAAAAAACTCCACCAGACATGCATCAGAAACACATACATGCAAACCTTCAAAACTGCTTCAGAACTCCAATGAGATAGGAAACCCCAATTTTACCTCTGATGAGCCTACAAGCTTCCGAAAATAGGCTATCAATCACCGAAGGGCGTATAGCTAAAATGGGGACATTACACTTTAGTTGTCAACTGTTTCCTTTTAGAAAGATCGTTTGTAATCTATTATTTAAGGAGCATTCCTCTCCTTTGTTTAATATGAACAATCAATTACCATTTCATAGTATTAGAGCAAAGGTAAATTTTTGGTGAACTTTTTTTGATAAAATGTGGCCTTTTCTACCTAAAATTTTTGAAAAAAATTTAGAAGTTTTTTGCTCGATTTTTTTAATAAAAAAATCGTGGGTTTTTGCTGGCTAAAATTGCGATTTCTCTTTTTGGGCAATTTCCTGCTTTTTGTGCTGCAAAACGTGATGTTTTTTTTCTCTAAAAAATCATGGGTTTGTTTTTTGCAAAACACGATGGTTTTTCTGTGAAAATATGTTCTTTTCTTTTGCAAATCGCAAGCTTCTTCTCTGCAAGAAAAATCACAAAATCTAATAAAAAATTTGCATGACCTAGGCATTTGTTTTTTGGCACAATTTTGAGGCAGCATCTAGGTGATTTATTTATGGCCCATGGGTTGCTTCCTGCGCATTTTTCTTCACGTGAGTTCTGTGATTTTTGAGTTGCGACCTTCTCTTGACAACTTTATCTGCAAAAATCATGGCTACTGCTACTAATCGCAAGTCTGGCAGAAGACTTTGTGAGTTTGAGCAACCATTTTTTTGAATTTTTTTTAAATTATGGGAATTGAGTCAGTTGATCGCCTCGGGATTTGTGCCA
The DNA here is from genome assembly GCA_007258455.2 of Sequoia sempervirens. Lineage (NCBI taxonomy): Eukaryota > Viridiplantae > Streptophyta > Pinopsida > Cupressales > Cupressaceae > Sequoia > Sequoia sempervirens. The sequence goes on from VDFB02353493.1 coordinate 376,977,537, forward strand.
ACTAATTACCTCATTTTTTGTGCCTTTGGAAAACAGGAAGGATGGCGTCTTTGACCAACATCATGTTGGAAAGTAGCCAGAGATTCAACGGTAAAAATTATAATACCTGGAAGCAAAGGATGCTCACCATTTTTGAGTACCAGTGTCTAGATTTGATTGTTTTGGGTACAGAAGCACATCCCATAATTGCAGGAAAAGACTAGGGCAAATATGATGGAAGTAATTGAGAGGCGGTTATGCTTCTCAAGTTGTCTGTCACTGATGAGATGCTTCTAGAAATACCATCTAGCAAGACTACTACAAAGATCTAGAAACACTTGAAGGATCTACATGAAACCTCAAACAAGGGAAAAGCATTCTTAAAAATATGTTGTTCTCCATTATGATGGATGACAAGATGTCTTTGCAAGTTCTTCTCATGAAGATCAAAGACATTCACGATCAACTAGAGGCCATTGGTTGCAAGATGGAAGAAGAGGATATGGTGGTGATCACACTGAAAAGCTTACCACGATCCTACAAACACTTCATCGAAACTCTCAACATTACCTCCATCAATGTTGACCTGAAGTTTGATGACCTGTGCAACAAGCTCTTGCAGCAGTATAGGTGGAAAAAGCAGTTTGGGAGCAGCAACGACACACCCAGTGTGGAACAAGCAATTACTACCAAAGATAAAGGAAAAGGCAAGTCCTCTCAACAAAAAGGACAAAAAAAATCTGAGGATAGCTCCAAGAAGACTATCACATGTCACAACTGTGGTAAAATTGGTCACATGAAGAAACATTGCATGAAGCAGTTGGCTAATCAAAAATCCAACCAGTAAAGGTCTCAACAAAAGGCCCATGTTGTAGAGCATTCTAAGCAGGAGTTTGCCTTTTATGCATTCATGGTCAAAAGACCAACAAATCATGTCAAATCATTTGTGTGGTATATTGATTTTGAAGCATCTCGGCATTTCACACACATGAGAGATTGGTTCACAGAGTATAAGGCTTGCTCTGATTTTGTGATCTTTGGTGGTGGTGAAGAGTATATAGTTGTCAGCAATGCCAACATTCAGATTACATCTGGTGGGAGAAATCTGATATTTCTCAATGTATACTATATTCCGCGCATGGAGCTCAATTTACTCTTTGTGAGTCAAATTATGTGACACTATTTGAAGTTGGACATCATCTTCAGTTCACATAAGTGTCGCATTGTTGATAAGGAGTCCAAGAAAACAGTTGCAGTTGGGCTCGAAGATCATGGTTTGTATCAACTGGTTGATACTGGAGAGTCTCAGGAGCATGCAATGCTGCGAAGAATTCATCCATCAGCACTCTTTGGCATTAGCAGTATGGGCATCTCAACATAGCCTACCTCTCTCAACTGGCTCAAGAGAATTTGGTAGAAAGCTTACCTAAAATTCAGCAACAGGCATATGGTGTATGCAGAGCTTGCTAGGCAGGGAAGCAGCATTGCACTCCATTTACAAACGAACGATCTTGGAGAGCATCCAAGGTCCTTCAGCTGGTTCATGCAAATGTTTGTGGACCAATGAATACTGCATTGGTCATTGGTGGCAGGCGTTTTTTGTTATTTGTTGATAATTTCAATAGGAAAATGTGGATGTTTTTTCCTCAAAGCAAAATCATAAGTGTTTAATGAATTCCAAAAGTTTAAAGCATTAGTTGAAAAAGAGTCAGGATGTCCAATCATCACTCTTAGGTCGCATAATGGGGGTGAGTTCTATTCTAACCAATTCACCGACTTCTGTGCTAAACACGATATCAAGCGTTAGCTTACCACACCCTATACCCCTCAACAAAACAGAGTTGTTGAGTGGAGAAACCGTACTATTACAGAAATGGTCCATTATGTGTTGGAGAATAGAAATGTTCCAAAGAAATTTTGGGCACAAGCAATGTATACTGCCGCATACCTTCCCAACAGGTCTCCCACACAAGCCGTCAAGAAGATGACTCCAAAGGAAGCATGGTCTGGGAGGAAACCAAGAACAAGCCATATGAGGATTTTTGGTTCTACTGTGTATATTTGGATTCCAAATACAAAGAGGACCAAACTGGATTCCAAAAGCTAGAAGTTGATGCTTACAAGATATAGTGACAATCATACGACCTATCGGTTGATTGATTTGGACACTGATCATCTAACATTTAGCAGGGATGATGTTTTTGATGAAGAAGGTGGGCCCTTTCAACCCTCTTCTCCCATCAAGAGTCCTAAGGATCAGCCTCTGAAGACTAAGGATTTGGGTGTTAGGCTTCCATTAGCTCCACCTGGAGGGAGGGATTTTGATGATTTTGAAACTTGTGGAATCTCCAAGGCAAGTGGCATCTCCAAGGCATGACCCTATACCAGCAGATTTCCCTCAAGACAACCTAGACCATCATCCAAATGATTTCATTCCAGGCAGCCCCAGTCATGATGATGATCATCCTGATTGGAAGAAGATGCATCTACTCTCTAGCCTAAGTGGTGGGAAAAGCTCATTGATGATGTTCGAGATGATGAGCTAGTTAAGGGTAGATCTTCTAGAGGCAAGAGCAAACAGAATACAGTGAATTTTGCTCTTATGGTCAACATTCAAAGTGTTTATGAGCCCCAGGACTATTCAGAGGCGAAAGGAAAACCTAAATGGGAAAAGGCTATGGAATTTGAACATCATAGTCTTTTGAAAAACAACACGAGTTCTGTCAAATCTTCCACTAGGGAAGAAATCCATTGGCTGTAAATGGGTCTACAAAGTGAAATACAAAGCTGATGGAACACTTGATAAATACAAGGCTCGGTTGGTGGCTAAAGGATTCTTGTAGAGAGAAGGCATTGACTATGAGGAGAGCTTTGCACCCACAGCAAAGATGAGCACCATCCGACTTGTCCTAGCCATTGCAACACAGTTTGGCTCAAATGGACATTAAAAGTGCCTTCCTCAATGGAGATTTGGAGGAAGAAGTCTACATGTCGTAGCCTCCTGGTTTCAAGGTTGCAGGCAAAGAGCACAAGGTATGCCGATTGTTGAAGGGTCTTTATGGCCTAAAGCAGGCTTCTATGGCATGGTACCTAAAGATTGACAAGTATTTGGTTGCACAAGGGTTTCAGAGGAGTCCCTCAGGTGCCAATTTGTATGTCAAGAGCATTGGTAGCGATATCATTCTTCTTGTCATCTATGTGGATGATATCATCGTTATTGGCAGTGGGTTACATTTGCTTGAGCAAATCAAGTTGAATTTGTGTTAGGCATTTGATATGACAGATTTGGGTCTTTTGCACTATTGTCTTGGTGTAGAAATTTGGCAAACAAGTGGCAATACTTTCATTTCTCAGTCTAAATATGCAAGGAGTTTGTTGGACAAGTTCAAGATGACAGATTGCAAAATCTCATCCACACCCATGGAGAAAGGGCTTAAACTTTCAGCCAAATCAGATTCACTAGTGGTTAATGAGTCGGCTTTTAGGCAACTAGTTGGGAGCCTCATCTATCTTACAGCCACTAACCTGATTTAAGTTACGTCGTGAGCTATATTTCTCATCTCGTGACTACCCCTAAGGCTTAACATTGGGTTGCAGCAAAGCAAGTACTAACATATGTGAAAGGGACATCTAACTCTGGCATTCTGTATAGCAGATGCAAAGATCCGAGGCTAGTTGGTTTTACAGATTCAGGTTGGGCAGGTTCTGTTGACGACAAGAAGTCTACTTCTGGATATGTTTTTTAGTCTTGGTGCGGGTGCAGTCACATGGACCAGTAAGAAGCGGCAGGCAATATCAAGGAACAATTAAAGAAGCATGTGAGGCAGTATGGCTTCAAAGGATGCTTTCTCACATGAAAATGTCTCAAGCAAGGCCTTCACCCTTGTTTTGTGACAACCAAGGGGTGCTAAAGCTTGCCAAAAATCTTGCCCTCCATGAGCGAACAAAACATGTTGAGTTTCATAGTCACTTCACACGACAGCTTGTTGAAGATGGATCAATGATATTGCAGTGTGTTCCAACTAAGGATCAGACTGCAAATATTCTTACCAAGTCCCTAAGTCCGGACAAATTTGTAAAATTTAGGGTTAAACTTGGTGTAGTTAGTAGAATGACCATTAAGAAAGGGTATTAAAGTAATATTGTTATATTTAATGGTCATCTTAGTCGTTTAGTTTACTTTCAATTAAGTTTAGTTTGCTTTCAATTTGTTTTAGCAACTTCTTTTATTTCTTTAGTTGTCAATTGTTTCTTTTTAGAAACATCGTTTGCAATCTATTATTTAAGGAGTATTTCTCTCCTTTGTTTAATATGAACAATCAATTACCATTTCAAACAAGACAATTTACACCTCCAATTCCTCTATTAGCTCAATGCATTATGATAATTTCCTCCTGCTTGAACAATCATTATAGTTTATACTAGTGTTCCATAGGTACACATCCCCTAGATTTAGGTATGTAGACAAGACAATTTACACCTCCAATTTTCTATTAGCTCAATGCATCATGATAATTTTTCTCTTGCTTGAACAATCATTATAGCTTATACCAATGTTCTATAGGTCAACATCCCCTAGATTTAAGTGATGTCCCAGATGTCCTGGGGACTTGGGGACTTGGAGAGGATGTCCAGTCCCTGTCCCCCTTTTTATATAAGTTTTGAGAACATCCCCTAGCAATCCTCAAGACTTTAGGGCATCCCCAACATCAAATGCATTAAAAAAAAGTGAAAAAATGCAAAGTGTCTAAAACAAATAAAACTCTAAAATGGGATCCATCAAGCCCTCCCTCCAACCCATAAAAACTTCTAAAACTCATGCCCGTTACTGTTTTCCATTCACCAAAATAAATGAGGAAATGAGGAAAAGAGAAGAGGAAGAGGAGCAGTTTCCGAGGTATCAATCAAATGATGACTTTGACTTTAAAGCTTGTCGATCAATGTACCTATGCACCATTCACGATGCAACATTTCTTTTTTTGTCATGTATAAATATGATATCATGTTTCATATTGTCTATGATTATCGGTCTATCAAATGCATTATGGAATTAGTAAATTGTTACCGTACTTACTCTTTATAATTTCAATTTCTTTTGGTTTGTTTATGTTAGTTGTCAATATTTTTTATCTACTTATATTTTACAAATTCAAATATTAAAATATTAATCATTAATATCATTTTAACAGCTGCCCCCAAAATCTGGAAAAAAACAGCCATCACTAAAACCCAGTCCCCCTTCTGCAGAACTTGGAAAAACATTGGTTTATACCCTCTACAAACCAAGGTGATAGCCTTCAGAGTTGGCAATTCAAAGTGATCACTTCCTTACAAAAATAGCATTGAAGATTCATTGTCTATAAAAGACCGAACTTTTCTTGGAGTTTAGAGAGGTTGGAGAGAGGCCAGTATGGTTTGATGCTCATTTCGTATGATTTGTTTTGTTCTATCATACCACCCCCAATTAGTGCAGCAGGATTTGCATTCTTTGTCTGCATTTTTTGCAGTAGCTGTAATATCCCCTTTTCCTAGGTAATGGTCAGATGCAGTGGTTAGTCTACCAACTAGTCCCTGTAGGCTAACAGGGTGTTCAGGGGACCATTTTAAGGGTAATCTTTGGCTCTTCAGCAAAGCCTTTGGGGCTTATTGCAGTATCCTTCAGCTCTTCGTCCCAATTTATTTGTGGTGCGCTTTCCAGAGGCCATTGAAGACCATTTGATGCACATTTACTATTTATAGTAAGTTGCTAGTATGGTCAACTAGCTAAGTTTCTATATTTGGCATGGTGGCATAATTATATCTTGGAGTTATATTGGTTAATATTGATCCTATGCATTTAATATTAATAACGTCAAGTAATAAAGTTAAATTAAATTATTTAACTTTATGCATTATTAAAATATATTAAAATGGGAGTTTATATTTAAAAGGATATAAGTGATTTTAATGTGCACTTTATAATATTAACTTAAGTGCCAATTTAAAGGGAGACATAAGGACTTTATTTAAAGGGGATTTAAATGATTTTAAAGTATACTTTTTATTATTAAGTTGTGCACCAAAAAGACAAGAAAAGTAAATGAAAATTAAAGTAAATTAAATGAAATGAAGGAAAATGCAAATTGAGTATTATAAAAGCACATTTGAAGCTCATTTTATGGATTCATGAATATCATTCTTATGTTGGAGAAAATTGGTGAAGAGCTTCAGCAAGGGTTTGCTGGTTGAAAGCCATAGACTTTTTTAGGACAAAATCCCTCAAGAAGAATAGCTCGGTACAGGAGTGAAAGATCTCCCAAGCCAGCTTGCAGACAATTCCATTGTAGGGATTGTGCTTGTGCTTCAACGAATCTGCAGGAAATTCTGCTGTTAATGGTGAAGACCCAGTTTGGACTGTGTGTGGGATTTGAGAAGTATATAGACTGAATGTTTAGGGAGTTGTGCATAGCATCATTTGTATTTGCATCTATTCTGCTGTATGACTGCTGCAAATTTTAAACTTCATTTTGGCATCCATTTCAGAGGGTTTCAAGTCATATCTATCTTGTGTTGATTTGTAACCCCCAAATTCTCTGGCTATTGTTACTTTAGGTAATAGGGGATATTTTATGAACTAGGTTGTCAATATTTCGTAAAAATACTGAGTATCTAAGCTGATATAAAAATCTGGAATTTTCAGCTGTGTATTCCCTATGTAATGTTCAGTTTTTGAGTTGAAAATTATTATTGCAATATCTTCTATTTTTCTGCATTATATTGTTGTATCAAACATTGCAAATATATCACAAAACATTCATCAAAACAAATAAAAACGTACAGGCAAAATTCAGAAAGTAAATATCCTATCAGGGGTGGGATATTAAAGCAGCTCTTAGGCCTTCTCACGCTTTGGGCATGCTTTATATTGACAGAGAAACCTAGCCCTTCAGCTGTTATTACTGATGCAGCTGGGATTGGAGTGATTGATGAACCCAACAATGATGAAACCCCACAGGTTCGTACCAGAAGTGTTCATGAGGTATGGGCTCTAAAAATCCTCTGGATGTTGTTCTTTCAGTTCCAGATTTTGAATATGCATGCAAATGGTTAGAACAATTTACCTCTTATAAGCTATATGTAGGCCATTCTCTATGTTAGGTCCTAAACCAGCAGGTCCATATTACGCAAGTAATTGGTAAATTAATTGATGTATTAACAATGAGCGAGACGCTCAATAAATAATTTACAGGATTTACAAAACTGGAAAGTTTCTAAAAAGAAACTCCAGATAAGATCAGAGACGATCTTATCTCTATCTTACAATATCTTACAATATTGAGCATTAATAAATAAATAAATAAACATTATTTAGACAACAACAAGCAGAATCTCATTACCAGTATTCTTGACATACAGGTTCGAGTCAGATGGACACCTCTGAAAGCCATGATCTGTGAGGTACGTGTCAATTTTTATGTACCAAGCCCGAGGAGCCTGTTTCAGGCCATAGAGTGCCTTGACCAATCTGCACACCTTCTGTTCTTGACCAGCAACTTTGAAACCTGGAGGCTGCGTCATGTATACTTCCTCCTTCAACTCACCATTGAGGAAAGCACTCTTCACATCCATCTGATGGACCTTCCAACCAAATTGGGCTGCTAAGGCAAGGACGAGCCGTATGGTACTCATTTTGGCTGTAGGAGCAAAGGTCTCCCCATAGTCAATGCCTTCTTTCTGTGAGAACCCCCGTGCAACCAGACGAGCTTTGTACTTGTCAAGGGTTCCGTCAGCTTTGTACTTCACCTTGTACACCCATTTGCAGCTAATGGGCTTCTTCCCTGGAGGAAGATTGGAAAGGACCCAAGTGTGATTCTTCTGAAGACTCTGGTATTCTGATTCCATTGCCTTTTCCCACTCAGGTATCCCTTTTGCCTCTGAATATGTCTGAGGCTCATAAACACTGTGAATGTTGGCCATGAGAGCAAAATTCACTGTAGACTGCTGTTTGCTCTTGTTTCTGGATGATCTACCCTCAATGAGCTCATCAGCACGAAGATCACTGATAGTCTTAGCCCACCATTTCGGTCGGAAAGTAGATGTGCCAACATCAGATGCAACAGGAGGAGCTGGATCTGGTTGTGGATCTGGAACAGGTTCAGCAGGGAGATGTTCATGATCATCTGGAGGAAACTCAGGTTGAGCATCATCAAAGACTAGGTCTTCGTCATCCCTCCCATCAGGTGGACCTAATGGAAGTTGGACACTCATATCAGGACCCTGTAGAGGCTGATCCTCTGAATGCTGAACAGATGAGGAAGAGTGAAATGGACCTCGTTCCTCATCAAAGACAACATCTCGACTGAAGATAAGACGATCAGTGTCTATATCAATCAGCCTATATGCCTTGTGATTATCACTGTACCCTGTGAACATGAGTTTCTGGCTCTTGGAGTCCAGCTTAGTGCGCTTGGCCTCTGGAATCCAAACATACACAAGAGAGCCAAAAACTTTCAAATGACTGATCCTAGGTTTGCGACCAGACCAAACTTCCTCAGGAGTCTTTCCCTTAACAGCATGAGTGGGTGACCTATTAAGGAGATAGACTGATGTATTGACGGCTTTTGCCCAAAACTTGGTAGGAACACTCCTGTGTTGCAACATGGAGCGAGCCATCTCAACAATCATACGATTGCGTCGCTCTACAACACCGTTTTGCTGAGGAGTGTAGGGTGTGGTTAACTGACGTTTTATCCCATGAGTATCACAGAAGTTGGAGAATGCACTAGAACAGAATTCCCCCCCATTATCTGACCTAAGAGTTATAAGACAAGAACTGGACTCTTTTTCAACTAAGGCCTTAAACTTTTGAAATACATTAAAAACCTCTGATTTCTGTTTAAGAAAGTACACCCACATTTTCCTACTATAGTCATCAACAAAAAGTAGAAAGTACTTGCAACCAGCCATAAGAAACAAGTATTATAGCCCCTGCAACATCGATGAACTATCTGAAGTACCAGGCTATCTTGAACTTGCGCGATGTCATGCCTCCCCTTGTTCTCGACAAGCACCACAAACGCCTGGACGTACTGAAGTCCGAATGTCGCAAGCCATCTACAAGTCCCTCCCCGAGCAAGCCGAGAGATAGTGCATCGTCTATGCCCGTGAGTGGTGCCAAAGACTGGTGACAGTGAATTTCTGCTGCCAAGGCTAACTCCGGAGAATCACCGTCCACAAGCCCAAAGGCTGATCCTCTATCCCAACGGCCACCAGCGTGCGAGTTTCGGATCAACAATCGAACATCTAGCGAATGAATACCACATCCATCTGGGGAGAATGCCGCATGATCTGACTGACTGAGAGAAGATTGAGCTCGATATCAGGTACATAATACACGTTGAGGAATATGAGATCCCTCCCGCCAGACTGAACCTGAACAGTGCCTGTGCCGACAACTGTGTATTCCTCACCTCCTCCAAAGATTACTGAGTCAGTGCAAGGGGAAAAGTTTGTGAACCAATCACGCCTATGTGAGAAATGACGCGAGGCACCAGAATCTATGTACCAAGCAGAGGACTTGACATGGTCTGCGGGCCTTTTTGCCATCAGTGCATAAAAGGCAGATTCCTTCTGCTCAGAGTGCCGGCGACATTCGCTTCGAAACCCTCCCTGCTTCTTTTGCTCGAAGCCAAACGAGCACGGTAATCTTTCTTGATGTGGCCAAATTTATGACAGAATTGCACTGTATATTTTTCTTCGGACTGGTGGAGCTACGACTTGAGCCTTTCGGTGAAGGCTGACCTTTCCTATGATGCTTCGACTGAGTTTTTGCTGCAAAGGCCTGCTCCGTGGAGGATGATGATTCACTGCTACCGAACTGTTGTCTCCAGCGATCCTGCTGCAACAGGATAGTGCACAAATTCGGAAACTTGAGATCAACATTAGCAGACGTAATGTTGAGGGTCTCTATGAAATGTTCATAGGACTTCGGTAAACTCTTCAGGGTGATCACAACCATGTCTTCCTCCTCCATTTTCCGACCAATCGCCTCCAACTGATCTCTGATCTCCTGGATTTTATTCAAGTGCGCTTGCAGAGTTGTCTTCTCATCCATCATGATAGAAAACAGCATATTCTTCAAGAAAAACGCACGGCTTTTGTCGGAAGTTTCATGCATATCCTTCAAGTGATCCCAGATCTCCTTAGCTGATTTTCGCAGTGGAATCTGAGGGAGCTGATCATCAGTAACCGAAAGCTTAATAAGCATGACGGCTTCACGATTCTGCTCATCAAATTTATCCTGATCCTTACCCGCCGCTTCAGGACGAGTAGCGTTGCCGAGGATCATCTGATCAAGGCAGCGGTATTCAAAAATTGTTAACATCCGCTGCTTCCAGGTGTTGTAATTTTTGCCATTAAATCTCTGGCTGCCCTCCAGCATTAAATTGCTTAAACTGGCCATCTTCACGCTTTTCGAGGCACGAAAAACGAGGTGCTGAGAAGAGGCTGATGCACAAAACTCGTAGGCACGAATTCCAATGCAAAAAACAGGGACAGATTCAGTACAGCTGCAGAAAGTACAGTGTACGGATGGCACAAAATTCGAGGCACGGAAAACGATGCACCCAGAAAATTCGGAGACCAACCCAGTTGAGCTCTCGAAAAACCCACCAGGAATCTGTGATCGAAAAAAATTTCTGACTTGAAAAAAATGGTCAAAACCCTAGCCGAAGTCGCTGGAACCCTAGGCGCCAAATTTTCTCCAAAAAATTGCAGAGAACCAGCTCGAAATCTTCACAAAATCGTGGCAAGTAGAGAGTAGAGTCCTCGGCGTCGTAGCAATGAGTAGAAACGACCCTTAGAAGGTTGCCAAATAACACAGAAAACGCGTTGAAAGAGCTGCAAGTCGCGGCCACACAGAAACGCGTTCACAACAATAGAAGAGTCTCAGAAACCGCGGGCTGAGAGGGACGAAATCAAACAAAGATAAACCGCGGCCAGATAAGGAGCAAAGAATGCTCGAAGAAGATCACGCGACCACCACCAAAACCACGAAATACCAGAAATGCCACGAAAAAAACACGAAATCGCGTCCAGGATGTGACAAAAAACGCGCGGCCAGAGTATAGAATGATCAATACAAGCAAAAAAGAGACTGAAACCGTCCACAAGAGATTTTAAACCGCGACCAGATTCAGCCCGAAATGCAAAAACGCGATTTGAAGAAAATTGTGCCCAGATCGCGGCCAAACAAACAACAGGAGCCCACGATTTTTCGTCTTTCAGAAAACACGAAAATCTTCAATCACGGATCTTTGAAAATCGGCACCCAACAATTTCGAAAATTTTCACTGAAAAAAAATCCAGAATTAAAAAATTATTTCAAAAAATTAAGCAAAATAATTTCAAAAAGAAATTATTAATTTTTCGAAAAAAATTGTTTTCCTGAGCTCTGATACCATATTACGCAAGTAATTGGTAAATTAATTGATGTATTAACAATGAGCGAGACGCTCAATAAATAATTTACAGGATTTACAAAACTGGAAAGTTTCTAAAAAGAAACTCCAGATAAGATCAGAGATGATCTTATCTCTATCTTACAATATCTTACAATATTGAGCATTAATAAATAAATAAATAAACATTATTTTAATAGTCCAAGATTGAGCTTTCCTTCACCTACAAAGCTAGGGGTTTGTCATCATGAAGGTAAAGATAGGCTCATCTACAGATTTAGGAAGGTTAAAAGTTAATTACGAGAGTGGGTAGACTCTCTTGCTCTTTGGGCTCAACTTAAACCCAAGAGGGTCTTCTAGGAGGTATGCCTTAGAAGGCATTGAAATCAAACAAAATGGGCAACCAAAATAATAGACAACAACTATTATACTCAAATTGCATGATTGACCCCCATTTCGACAATAGGTCAAGATTTACTAGCTGAAAAGACCTCTCTTGAAATAGATTCATTTAAAATTTCATATACATTGGCAAAGTATGAATATGTAGACATGATTCACTTAAGAATATAACAGTTAGGCTTTGCTTAAGATTTTCTACTTAATAATCCCTCTCCAAAATCATAAACATGCACATGCGACAAAGAAGAGACCAATACAAATAACAATTTGCATTGATTTAAAGTTCTGCGACACTCATCTAATCTCTATTACACTCACACCAATAAATGTGATGAAGTAAAATTTTCAAATTGCAAGGAAACTATAATACCCTACTACTTAAAACCCTCTAAAATGCTAACAATTGGCCAAGGAGACATATGGTTACAAAAAAACTGCTTTAGTAGCTACCTCTCTACAAATTTTGAGTGGCTTTAAAGGTGAACCCACTATCAAGAATTGAAACCCTAGACTATTCTACACCCTATACAATGAAAACCAAAAGAACCCACCCTTACAATGAATGAATAAGTCACATGTATAGATTGTAGCAAGAATGTTTGACCCTAGGAAAGAGACATGGCCATGTGGTATTGCAGGTATTAGCCATATCTTAGCCACCTTCGTAATAAATATTCTACACAAGAATTGCCCCTTCAGGATCTACAAATCCACCCAAAAGTGTGAGAAAACAAACTCCTTTCCATTCACCATTATTCTAGGCATTAATATCCTTAAAATCCACACATGATGAACCACAAAACACTTCCGAAATTCATTGAATATGCAGCATGGAAATGGCATAAAATTGGGCTCTACACTTTCCATTCCTCTAATAAATTAGGGCATGGTATCGATCAATCCCTTTGAACCTGCCTTCTTTTCAATTGAACAATGCTTTATCAGTACTTGCGAATCAAATCTGGTGGTTGCAGTGGCTCATTGAATCATTTATGGCATTTCCTAAGCATTTTCATCTTTACTACAACAACAACCGACAAATATGACACCTACAATGATTTTTCCATGGTTATGGCATTCAATTGAGTCAAATTTGTGGAATAATAGTGAAAAATGCAATTCTAGGTGTCCAGGGGTAGGTGCAGGGCCAAATCCAGCCATAAATGAAACTCCAACCATGTCCAACAAACTGTTGTGGAAACATCTTGAATTGTGTGCCAAAACCGTGTGTTAGTTCTCCTCAAACAATGAAAAGACATCTCTAATAGCTATCAATAGCTTTCTAGTGTACTTGGACCTTTTTCAATGACCATGTGGTCTTTCCAGGTCGTTTCAGTGAGTTAGTGGGAAGCCAACGAAAACAAGTAGAAGTTTTGAATTGTTGGAGGTTAGGGAAAAGTCATACCTTGTGCTCCTAGTCGAGGATGGAAGGATGGAAAACTCCAAAAGTCTAGTGCAAATAAGGGACTTAAAAGTCTCAGAGTTTCAAGAAAATAGGAAAATGGTTGACATTTAAGGGACACCCAAAACTCCAACGCCGAAATACAGAAATTATTGGGAAGCAAAGAAATCAAGAAAGTGGGGATGGAAGGGTAAATGACCAAATTTGGCAGCCTGATAGAACCAACACTTAACCAAATTTTTTACATGGTATGAACAAGTTGTCGAGCTGATGAGAAAAGTATGCTGGTAGGTAAAACCTTGATAAGCCAATAGAACACTGAAAATACCCAAGAAACACCCTAAACTTGAAAATATAAACTTAAGCAGATTTTTTGCCTAATCAATGTACACAAAGATTCATGCTTAGGCAAAATGCAGAAACAAAAACCCACACAAGTTCCTCTCTGATCGGCTATAAATAGGGGTCAGAGAAACCTAAATGAACACAAGAAATGGGAACTCATGAAAAAAAAAAAATGATACTAAAACATTGAGTCCTAGCACTCTATAAAAGCATACTCTGCGGCTAAGTAAATACCACTTAGTTCCCCATGGGCTTAAACTATTAAACTGGATGCTATCATAACTTAGCCAAAGGTTTTTTCCTCTTTTGTTTTGCTAAAGCCAACCGTGCAAATGTAGTATTTCATCATGGACCTTATGTTTGCAACTCTTATTTTTTTCTCCCTAGACTAGGGACTTTGTTGTGTCTAACCACCAAGTTCTTAAGGTATCTGTATGGGTTGAATTCCCTAGTCTACATTTGACCAAAGACCAAAGCTAGCCTCCAAACCAACAAGTGATATGGTTAAAAATGAAGATGATCAAACAAATGTCGGTAGTCGTAAAGTGGCTGCAACAGGTCCAATAAAGGCTCTCAACCCAAAAACGCCAGAAATTCTAGTAGTTTGACATCCAAAGCTTTAAACTCCAATAGTTCATTCTTGGTCCAATGCCAATGAAAAAGCCAAGCAGGTGGTGGCAACCCTGCTAGAGCCCTCTCACTCTTTTTGTGAACCGTCCAAAGAGGTTAGTAAACCCCATTATTCTAGAGCTCCACTCCCTAGGAGTGTTTTGTCCTCTACAAATTTAGTGGTTCAAACCGCCTCTCCACAAAAGGGTGTCAGACAATCATGCAGCCCTCCTTGTGAAGTTGAAGAAGGGGAATATGTCACAGAAAAACAGCTCAAGCAATTTGGGGAATCTTCTCCCCATAATCAAAGTTGGTTTGTGCAATACAAATTCTCTACACTATAAGGGTTGGACTCCAAGGATATGTACTTTTGTCAAGAATTGTGTTTCATGAATGTTAGTGGTCTAACAAACTCAAACCACAAGTTCATTGTGCACAATTCTCAACAAAGATTTTGCTCCTCAAATCTATCTTTAAGAGATCAAGGTTTAACAGGTTTTTATTTCAATCATGTGTTGTGTCACATGGCCAAGAAATAGTTTTTCAACAGTAATCATGAACAAGTTAGGGGTGGTGTAGTAACCTTTGTATATGCCAAGCGGCATTCTTACTATGTTATACATGGTTGTGATCCATCCAATAGGGCCATATGGCTCCTTTTCAAGATTGACAATAAAGTCTTTGGAATTGTTAATATCTATGCATTGAATGATGTAACTGATAGGACCTTGCTTTGGCAATGGCTTGTAGATGAATTGCCTAAAGCCCAGTGAGTTATTAGTGGCGACTTTAACATGGTTGAGTTGGCTTAGGATAAACAAGGCCATTTTCCTATTAGATGCACAACTTCTGAAAGGGAGATGTGATTTAAATGTGCAATAAATTGGACCTTTATGATCCCAATCTTGGTCATCAAAATGTGTACTATCCCCACCCCTACTAATTAAGTAGTGGGATCCACCTTCGCCACCGACCTAAAGAAACTTTGTGTACCACTTGGCCAACTTGTGTAGTGGTTTAGAAAGAATAATAAAGTAAGTAAACCATACTATGATGTTGGTGTAACCATTCTTCTCCTTTGCCAATTATTCTCTCCCAATTGAATCTTTTTCAAATTGTGTGCTTTCCAACCACTCTCCAATCTTTTTTTTTTTGGCTAGAATGGGGTTTTCATTAACCTATAATTGAAAAGATGCACAATTCTTTTTAAACAAATCACTTCTTCATCACAAGTTGACATTGACTCATATCCACCATGTCTAGAATTTTGTGCCATGTCCAAAAGGTGATACCAATTGGATTGCTTGGTGTAATGATGCCATCACCCACACTAGTCTTTTTTAAGGATCTTTCACCACTCGCTGGCTAGGATACACCATAAGTCCTATGTGGTGATGTCCTCAAAGCTTAGCCAACTCTGCGCTCAATTAGAAGTAGTGCTCTTTAACAAACCTCTACAAGTTCAAGTGTAGGTGGTTGATGCCTACAATGCCAAGGGAGCTCAAATCAAGGCCATATTTTATTGGTTGAATGTTCACGATAGAGTTTCCAAGGAATTTTTTAGGCCATGCAAGCAAAAAAAGCTTCTCAAAAAATCAAAACCATCAAAGAAGCTAGTCAATGCATCTTCAAACTTCCTCAACTTCTGAATGCATTTATTCAACATTATATGAAGGTTTTCAAAGCTCAAGAACCCTCTCAAGAACAAGAAGAAGCACTCAAGACATGCCTTCAAGTGGTTCCTTGATATCTTTCTATAGCCTGGGTTATAATCTACAACAAAATCCTTTGACAAGAGGAACTTTGACTGACAGTTTTTTGCATGGCAAATGATAAAGCTCCTAGATGTCATGGCTTCCCTTGTGAATTCTACGAAAACCTTTAGGTCAATGTCAGCCCAAATTTACATAAAATCTATCTTGAAGCATTTCATACCAGCTCTTTAGGCTCTATCATTAACAAAGGACACATTAAATTCATACCTGAAGCTGAAGATCTTGAATAAATCTATAATTGGAAAACAATCACCCTGTTGAATGTCTCCTAAAAGATCACTACTAAGGCTCTTGACTTGTGAATTAGACATGTGCTTGTTGTCCAACCAAAGAAGCATTTCATACCAGCTCTTTAGGCTCTATCATTAACAAAGGACGCATTAAATTCATACCTAAAGCTGAAGATCTTGAATAAATCTGTAATTGGAAAACAATCACCTTGTTGAATGTCTCCTAAAAGATCACTACTAAGGCTCTTGACTTGTGAATTAGACATGTGCTTGTTGTCCAACCAAAGAAGACTGCATTTATCCAAAGCAGATATATACTTGACAGTTGACAACATCATTGTTTCTTTAAAGGTATATAGTATCTACAAAATCTAACCAGAAAGTACTCATCATCAAAACTAACTATGAGAAAGTTTGATAGAATTGAGTGGCATTTCATCCTAGCCATGCTTAGATCTCTTGGGTTTGGTTCCAATAACATTCAATCAATTCAAATGTTTTTTGTGGATGCTTGTACTTGCCTTACAATATGTAATCATTTTTCTCAAGAAAACCCCCAGATTTCTTTTATGCTTTTTGTATAAATGTACCCAAAAAAGTTTCCATACCAACATACTGAACCCCCATAATAAATACTGACCTTGAACCCGTAACTTAGCCTTGCAGTCAATTGCATCCAATTTGAATTATTCAGCCTCTTCAAGTCCATTCAGCAGGGTTGCCCTCTTGCATCCTCTCTCTATGTGCTGGCCACCAAAGGCTTTGGCTATGTTCTTATCAAAGACATCTCACATTAGGGAGTCAACGGGATTTCCCTTCTTATTAATAATCACCGACAATTGGTTAATGGTCATTTTGTGGACAATTCTTTCATGTTGCTTGAGGATGAGGATAACCTCAAAGAAGACTTAAAAGTCTTTCTTCTTAGCTTCTGGCTCCAACATTCAATGAAATAAGTAATTCTGCCAACAATCCTTCTCACCACCTACAGCCCTGCTTAATTATTTTGGTTGGAAGCCCATTGACCATGGCGAGAGCTTCAAGTTCCTTGGAATCCCCTTTGCCTTCCATGCTTTGCCAAGCTACACTGGTAGTGTGGCATTGATAAAGTGGAGAAAATCTTGCATACTACATCACCAAGCTGCTTTTGCTGCAAGGTAGATTTAAAATATGCTCTAAAGTTTCAGTTGGCACACATGTTGACAAGCTTGGATTTTCTATGGGCCCACTCAAACTACAACAAAGGTTTTCACAAAGTTGCTTAGGATATTTGTTGTCTCTCTTGGGACTGTAGAGGTTTAGGCCTTATTGACATTACCAGATAGGGAGTTGTGCTTTCTGCTAAATGGACTGTCAAATTTTGTGATGGTAATGAAGCCTAGAAATTTCTGATACACAATTGCATTGCATCTGGCTCCAAAAACATTTGGAAAGCCTAGGAAGTTGCTAAACCTTGGTTCATTTGGAATAGGGATAGATTTCACACTGGTTTATCCATCAACCAGCAATCCATTTGGTGGTCTCCCATCATTGTGTTTCAAGACAAGTCGTTCGCAGCAATTCCTAGATGCAATCTCTTAAGTTCTTCAAAAGCGAAGTTAGGCATATACAAGATTTGTACTCCAAGGCTACCTCCTCTTGGCTTTCTTGGCCGCATGGGCAATGACTAAGTTAAAATTATGCCGTACAAGCAAAGAAACTTTTCAAACAATAATTGAGGTCATGCCACCACATCACTTGCACAAAATATTCAATGTGTTCTACGAAACCCTAGTGAAAGGCCTAGAAGTGGTATGCGGATAATACTCTCCGCAATTACACTCCTAGAAGAGGATATAGGTGGGTGTGGTCACATCTTCCTGTGATTCAAAAGCTAAATTCTAGGTGGTCCCTACAATCTCCTTTCATGTGGACCAAGCAATTTCAACCAATCTAGAAAGCAATTGTGTAGCCCAAAATAGCTTATTTTGCTTGATGTTTGTTATACCAAGGACATGTTGCATCTTGGGATTTCCAATCCAATATGCTCGCTTTGTGGGCAAGTGGAAACTCTATAGCATCTTTTATGGTTCTAAGCTCATGGGCAATAAGATTGGCAATGGATTAATGACTTCTAGTTGTTTCAGCCTAAGCCTTGTACTCGGCATACTGTTGTGTTGGGTAATGAGACCAGATTTCCAATTAGAATCTCCCAACTATGACATGTTTTCAGATTAAAAATTCCTTTATGCATATGAAAAGAAAGAAATTCTGTTATATTTTCTAATTTTGATGTTGAATCTAGTTTTGCCACCCACCAAATTATTGTTGATTTCTAATGTGCTAATGTAGATACAAGTTCAAGCCAACAAAGTAGCCCTTGAACTACAACATCTTCAAACCATACTAGAACATTCAAGGAATGCCCCCCTGGCACAATTGCCAAGATTTTCCCTCCTCACCTTCTCGTGATAGATCTCTTCATCAAGGGCAATATTGTAGCCACTCAATCTCCTCCTAGCACTGTTCTTACAACTGACAAAGAGGGTTAACTGTACCACTAGTTGGACAACCTTCAAGATGGACTCCTCCAAAGTTCCAAACATCATCCATGGTAGATGATCACAACTTGTTTATCATTATTCGTCATCCCCTCCAAGGCTTGGGTGGGCCCCCCTAGGCGTCAAGACAAATTTCCTTTGTAATGTCCCATTTGAATTTTTAATATCCCAAATGGAATATTTTGTAATATCCAATCAAGTTTAATTTTTAATTTCTATACAATAATATATACACTGGAAACTATACTTTTCCAATTCGTATTTCTAATAATTAATCAAATTTGCACAATTAAATCTCTTTTAAAGATAGCAATCAGATTTGTTGATAAACAGCAAATGTTATGAACTTGAAATTTTAATAATTTCTACTAGAAAATTTGTCAACTTAGCACAATGATGATTTTCGTGTAAAATCACTCTTGAGAAATTGTGGATTTCTGTCCTTCAATTCCTGCCATGAGGAGTTTCATTCTCAAGTTAAATGAACCGCAATTCCATGCTCCAAAGGAGTAATAATCAGTAAACAAAAGATGTCTTCTTCATATGGTGGTTACTTATCCTTGTTGGGTGTCCCTTATATATCTTTTTCCTTCAACAGTCATGATTCTTCACATGCCCTTTGCCTTTAGATAAAATTAAAATTTAATTTTATATTTTATAATTATATATTTATTTTTTTAATATCTTAATTTTTTATTATTATAATCCCATTTTGGAAAGGGGACATTATAGTCCGCCCTTCCCAAGATTGATTGTCCTCAAGCAATCACAGACTAGGATACTCTTAGAATTTCTTCTTCACTTGACTAATTCTTTTTGAAGGTACCAGGATCCCAAATCAATCCTGGAAATTTGTAATTCCCAATCCTTGATCCAAACTAAGACCTATACACTCAATTTTAAGAACTTGAAGACAATTGGCATGATAACATGTTGATCATCTTAAATATTCATCTTTTAACTTTTTATGCAAATTGGTAGTTGCATCTTCAATCTTCACATAATTTGATGCTAGAGAAGGTAATTTGCTGACTTCAAAAACACTAGTGTTAATAGTGGATGTATCTATTATTCTAAGACTAAAGCTTGCAATCTGATTTGTCGATTTTGGCTTGCATTCCTGGTTAGTTCACATTGCTTTCTGAGGACCAACAAATTGCTAAGATCTGATATTAAAATAATTAGCCATGGTAGAAGACCTGCCCATAAAAGATGTTAATATAGAATTGGATGCCTGAGGTTGCCCTTTTGATAAATGATGATCCCCATCCACTGTTTGAGACCTTCTAACAAGCTGATCATGAGAAAAGGAATGTACAATTGTAGAGGGAGCACATTGCAAAAGATTTGGAACTTGTGTGTTATTTGACTTCAAAACATCAATCATAATGCTATTTCAGTAGCAACACTCCAACCTCCTGCCAAAGCTTGAACATGTGAAGTGCATACACTTGATGAGTTCCTATTAGGTATAATAGGAGTCCTAGTCATAGTCATTGGCACAAAACTTGTGCCAAGAACATTTGTCTTAGACAATGCATTCTGTGATATTGTAGGAAGGGTGGCAAAATTCGACTTAACCCCATTTACACCCATTATACTCATGAAATTTGTGAAAGGCATGGCCTTTTCGATTTTGATGGGAAGATTTTTATAATTTGCATACATGGTGTGAATATCATCTTGCATTGGACTTTGTGATTTCCTCACATTAACTTTTTTTCTCTGATTTCTAGAAGCATTCATATTATTTTGTTTCATGTGGAGCACTTGACCCAACATTTCTATCATTATATCAATCTTCTTTTCAAATTTCTTTGTAAGAACTTTCCCCAAAGGAGCTTTTCACTCTCTATCTGCCAAATTTACTTCTTTTGTCATTTAAACGAAATAAGTTCTCTGTGATAATATCTGCTAGCTCTGTTACTAAATGGCATATAAAAGAAGACTCACAAGCTGGCAAGATCCAGCTATAATACCATTTGTAATGTCCCATTTGAATTTTTAATATCCCGAAGGGAATATTTTGCAATATCCAATCAAGTTTAATTTTTAATTTCTATACAATAATAGACCAGGTTTAAATAAAAATGAAAAACATCTCATTGTATTGCAAACAAATGAGCTAATATCAAAGTTGCATGGACACAAATACAAGTACGGATACAAATACAATATACAATACAAATCCTACTATTTTTCAAGACCCCCTGATATGGATACTGTTAAAAAAGACAATTCTATATATTTAAATTCTAATATATATAAGTCTTAACTATTATTTATTATTAAATTTAAATTTTAATATATTTTTTAATTATATTTAGTTTATTTTATTTTAATTTTTTATTTAGATATAAATGCTAAAATATTTAACTATTATTTATTATTAATAGTTAAATTTTAGTTTATTTTATTTTAGTTTTTTTACCTTAAATTTAAATGTGAAAGTATTTAACTATTTTTAAAATATTGAAATTTAAATAAATTTTATTATTAAAATCAACTTAAATATATTAAACATAACAATTTATAAAATTAGAAATATTAATTAAAAAACTAAAAGCTAAAACTTTATAAATACATCTTAAACTAAAGGCTAAAACTCTATAAACTCCATGATTTATCAGTATGCCTTCCTCACAATATCGAGCAACTCTAAATACATCAAGATTTTGCATAATGGAATGATTTTGGTCAATGATAACCTCAATTTCCAAACATGAAAGTGCAAACTTGATGCAAAAAACTTGCCATGCATTCCATAGAGCTCAAACTGAATGTCCACTATCACGTTAAATAAATCAACATTTTAAAAACCACCAAACAAAACATGCCAAACAAAAAACATCAAACGAAAGAGGGTTTTTTTCTAAACATTTCCCGTGGAAATGGCACAATTTTTTCGAACACCGAATCCAAATGTATCCAGCATGGCTCTAAAATTACCCTAATTCTGGGTACAGGTGGGCATGGTCTCCAGGTCATATTTGGGCCATACTATACCCATACTCGTACTAAGTACACCGGTATGAGTACCAAGGGAGAGCGGCCACATATCCTGCAACCTTGGCTAATATAGTAAGCTAGTGCTGTTTTTGTAGGATTTTTCCCTAAAAGGATTTCCCAAAGTAAAATCTCTTGTTATAGTGTGAGTGTGTCATTATTCCTTTTTGTGGTGTTTAAGATTTTGCTAAACATTTATCTCTGTGTATAGATTTGTCCATATTGTTTCTCTTCATTTTGGCCCTAAATTTGATCTCTGCTTAAGTTTAATAGAGTTATCCCTTAGGTACTCTTCAATGTTCCACTAGCAATTGCAATCTTAGTTACTACAGATATGCTATAAGGAGCTTTAAAAGTCAAGTTGCACACTTTTAATAAATGACTGTCATCTTCTATTCTATTCTAAACAATAATCTGATTCTTCATGACTTATTGTAAACCTGTTTTATAATATGCTAATAATATTTTAGGCCACTAACTCATCAAAGTGCATGAGGAGAGATATTTGCCAAATATCCTGATATACATATTGGTTTAAGAGAGGTCTGAAGTTGAGGTATCATTACTAATGATGACTTCCAAGTTTTATAAGTGTCCTGGCACATTATTGAATAACAAATGTGGCAAATAATAGAAACAATTCAGTATATTTTGCAACACATTATTATTGTCCTTAACTTTTCACACATGTAAGACAAAATCGTACCTGCTACCATGTATGCTAGAAAAACAAGGTACCTTTTAGCAGATAAAGGAATAGTCTTAGCAAAAAAAAAACCTATACATGGTTGAATGGAATAATCCTTTGCTAATTATAAGTCTTGATTCTTGAGGCTATCCAATTCAGACAACTATGTAATCAACGCCACAATTATTCATTTTATCACCCTTTATTTCATTGTATAGGACTGACGATGAAGATTCTGCATCTTTAACCTCTTAATCAAATATACTAGCTTGTAAAGGTGAAATTGTTACCAGGCCATCAGTGTTATTAAAGTAATGCCTCCAAAGAGGCCTAAGTTTCTCCTGTCCACCCACATCCCAAACTGTGAACTGCACATTCTTGTACTGCACTTTTTCAACATTGAAACCTGCTTACACATAAGAAGACGTAACTACATCTGTATCAGTTCCAGGACATTATTTGTAAACAGAATAATACTTGAGGAAAGCACCCACACCATGCAAGATGAACACCAAAATATTCAAGCTCAAGATTTTATCATAGTTTGGTCAAAATATTTTCTTCAATAAAATCTGCATAAGGGGATGGACAATCGCCATCAGTAATTCTCATGACCATGATAAGGCCCATAAATACTCACAAAAGAATGACAGTGTACAGAACCTCAAATAATGCATATAATATATAGATCTCAAATAGAATTGATTTTACTTAACTTGTCTTACCAAAGCTCAAGCAGAAGAAACTAACATTGTATAGAGAAGAGAAACATACCGTTTCACCAAAGCTCAAGTATAAGAAGCCATGATTATCCAGATGATAAACATACAAGAAACAAGATATTCTCAATGCTCAGGTTTCTCTATCATAGCATACTTTTTATAATGTGCTAAAGTGTTTGAAACATCTGGAAAGTTTAAATCCCTCATCATTGCTCACTTTAAGTCATCTAAAACCCAACACTGAGGCAGTGCGATTGTGTCTAGATTACCATAAAAAAAAAACATAATTCTTCCAGATGAGTTCTGAATCTACAGCAAAGCAGACTTCTAGATTTAGATACAGAGTCTTAGAAAAGAGGAATTGTTTGCAATGTTGTAACAGCTAACTGATCATTACATACTACTAAATTCCAGAAACAGTTACTATAGCAAGTAAAAAAGACCTGTATAATATTCTCTCAATATTATTTATCTCATGAAATACTGTCACTGAACAAATAATGGTAAAGGTGCAATTTGAAAGCTAGATACTATGCGACAAACAGCACAGTTACAAAAATCAACAAGCTTACACTAAGACTAGACCTATACAATAAAGTTACTTTCCTCTCATGTACTTGTTTGACATTTCAAGTCTGCAGTTTACCAGAAGATTGTGGTTTAAAAAGACACATCGTGACAACAACATGGTTCATAAGCTGGTAAATTGAAAGGTTTTCTCCTCATATAGAAAACTATGCAAATCGTAACATTTTATGCATTGTGACATTTAATATAGAACTTTATGTTTTCAACTAAAAAGATTGTCAATGTCTCATTGTCCAACCATGGGCTTGCCTTAGATCAAGTCCAAAAGAAACAAAAAACTGTGCCTAAATATCTGCAGATTTTCAGCTTAAGAAAAAAGTTAAAAACCTTGTAATCCAGATCATATTGTAACACGCATCCAGGATAAACGAATGTACATCAAGATTACCCAGAATTTGAAGGCAATGAACTTCTCAATTAAGTGATGAAAGGTCTTTTTCCAACATTACAATAATAGTGCTTCATAAGAAGACATCAAATACAAACTAAAGACTACATATTTTTTCTGATTAGCTTGACTCAGAAATCACAACAGCTCACCCAATTAGGGATGGATCACCCCAGGATTTGTTCTAGATGAGCAACATATAATAGATTTACAAGGCAGGATATCAATTGGTTCCAATGTAGAGACATAATAGTGTTCTAAAGTTTATATTCTGGGCCTTCTTCAACTAGGCTCTCCTTGAGGTTATAAACAAAGTTTCATGGACATGGACATGGATACAACTACAGATACAGCTATTTTTCAAGATCTCCTAATATGGATACAACTGGATATGATAATTCTAAATATATATTTTTTAATTTTTTTAATACAATTCCATCCTTGGTTCTTGTGCCTTCCTTGCCTTCCCCCCTTCTTCTTCCTTTTTATTCAATTCTTGGTCTGCAGATTTTCATTTTTCTCCTTATGCTCCCTCTTATCCTGATGATGGATCACAGAGTGTGATCCGAAACGTTGATGCAAAAAATACAACACAATCTAATCCAGAAACACTTACAGCAAAACTTAAATATATTAAATATTAATAATAATTTATAAGATTATAAATATTAATTAAAACAACTAAAAGCTAAAACTTTATAAATGCATCTTAAACTAAAGGCTAAAACTCTATAAACTCTATGATCTATCAACATGCCTTTCTTATGATATCGAGCAACTCTAAATATGCTAGGATTCCCCATCATGTAATGATTCCCATCAGTGATAACCTCATTTTCCAAACATGAAAGGTATAGATTCAATGCAGGAAGGTTGGCATGCATTCCATGGAGCTTGGTCACATTAAATAAATCAACATTTTTTCAAACATCAAACAAAAAATGTCAAATGAAAGAGGGCTTTTTTCAAAAAAATTTACTTGGAAACAGCACTATTTTTCAGAATGCCAAATCTAAATGTATCCAATGCAGCTCTAAAATTACCCTAATTCTAGGTACAGGCGGGCATGGTTTCCAAGCCATATTTGGGCTGTATCGTACTCATATTCATACCGAATATGTCGGTATACATACCAAGGGAGGGGATCGCATAGCCTACAACCTTGGTTATAAATTCCCAGTCACATCTTTGGAGCCCAACAACATATCCCAGACATTCAGGATGGTATGGGGATGTGGGGACTGCAAATAAGATACCCCCCAGCTACACTGAAAGACATTGGCAAAAAAGTAGATCAAAAAGGTAGGGGTGGATGCAAGAGAGGTGCAAATGTTCTTTTGTAACCATTGCACCTCCTTGGCATTGTTTCCATCATTTTCAAGAAACAGATACCTAAAGCTAGTTGAGACTAGATTTGCTTCATATTTCCCTCTACTGCAGAGGATGTTTGAATTGCAAGAGCCCTTGCAACTTATGATCATGACATGGGAATGGACTAGGTGGGGATAATCGGAGATGCAGTAAGGAAAGAGGATAAAGGAGGTGGTAGCTAGTGATAAGTTCTAGTCAATGTGAGATACATCACATCTTTTGTATTGCTAATTTTCACATCATATATAGGGATTTTGATAGTCCTAAACTTGGGGAGATCTAAAAATGGATTGATAACATTCTCGGCCAAATGAAAGTTGCCATTGGCTAGAACAACCCCATGTCAGAGTTCTACAACAAGCATGCTCAGCCCATTATTCAAAGGAGGTGGAAGAAGCTAAACACACCTTTACACATGGCCCCATATGCAGTGAAGCCAAAATGGAACATGAAAAGCTATGTAGAGTTTTCCCCATCAATGACAACAAGGTGAAGGGCCTCATGAGGCCTTCAAGAAAATGTACAGTCCCAATGAAGCATTAAATATTATAACAGAGTGGATGAAACTTACAGTTTTATTGAATTTGACGGCTAGAAGAGTTCAGAGTTGATAAGCAGGGCTACTTTAGCACAGGAGAACCCAAACAATCGGTGGCAACTATATAGGCCTCCATGATTTTTTGCATCCACTTGCTATTCACCTCCTCTCATGGGTTTCTAGTTCCTTTGCTGCTGAGAGGGATTGGTCAACATATTAGCTTCATCCATTTTGTTAAAGGAACCAGACTCAACTCTATAAGAACCGAGAAGCTTGTTGTACACATTGCCTTGCGCCTAATTCATTGCAAGACACCTCAGTATAGGGAGTGCCTAGCATCAGAGTGGGATGTAAGGCTCAAGGGCCTAACACAGATTGATAAGGACCAAGATGTGCAGTCAGTTAGGGTCCCATTGCAAGAGCCAGTTGAGTCCAACAATTCTAGTGATGGCAAGCAGTATCTGACATTTCCATCAGATAATGATTCTGATTTCTAAGCTTCTTATTCAATGTACCAACTACCTATGTACTATACACGGTGCAACTTTTCTTTTTTTGGCATCAGTCACAATAAAATTAAATAATTATAAAGCATTCTTCATACTTATTTCATTTCTATGATCATCACTATCAAGATTATGGAATCAATGCATTATAATTACACTTACTCTTATAAATTTGAATTTTCAGCTTCTGTTGGCTTGATTAGAAGCATAGATTTTCACAATCCATATTAATAAATTTATATAGCTTTTGGTGTTTATTGTGCAGCATATTGGTATTTTACATATTAATAATTTGATTTGTTTAAGCTATTTCTGGGTATTTTTAATGTTCCCATATTTAAGCTTAATTTTATTAAATCATCTGTCCATTGTCCCCAAAATCTAGAAAAGAATTTAACCTCCTAAAAACTCATTCCCCATCCTCAGGTGCCCAAAATTCAGAGAAACACTGTAAATTTCACGTCAATCATTGGGAAGAGTTCTTATGGGAGCTTACACGGAATTCTAAAATGATGCGTTTTCCCTGATTAAGTATTAAAAAACTTGAGTCAGAGAGATAAATATGCATAGGCACCCAGTTACATGTCAGCACTATACCATACTTGAATCAAAAACCCATGTAGTGCACACTCCTAATAAAGAAAAGAAAGAAAGAAAGAAATCTTTTGCTATACTTCAAAGACCAAAGAAGAAAAATGCAAAAATATGGTGCTGCAACAAGTTCACTATATGGAAAGAAAGAAGAGTACCCATGATATCTAGAAGACTGCCAATGAATAACACAGCAGACATATTAACATGCGGAGAGATCATTTTTATAACTATGCTTTGAAGAACATAGATTGTTTCGAATTAACTTACCAATAGTTGGAACTGTAGACAAAACTTCTCCAATATGTAGCTTGTACAAGATAGTTGTCTTACCAGCTGCATCCAAGCCAAGCATAACTACCTACATAGAACCAAATTGAATCACAAGAGAACACAAGCATCAGCTCCTTCAAATAGGAAAGAAATAATGGCAAGTAAATGATATACGTTAACAAGTTGAGATTTAAAAAATAATAATCCAAGTCTTAATAATTAAATGAAGATACATCTTCCACCAGCAATTTGCACATTTTTTAAATCGGGAATGAACTCTACTAGGTTCTCTGATTCTCCTGATTCATGTACTTATCTTCTTCAGCTCTTTGATCTCTTCTACCCCCTTGCTCTGGTCTCTTCTCAATGATTCCAGGTAGAGGGGGATCTACCCCTGCTTCTTCCTTTAGAGATATAGTCATGGGTTCTAACTCCTCAATTTTGGAGAAGGAAAATGATCCAGTTTTAGCAGGAGGCAAACACAAGACCACTCAGCCAGGGAAAGGTTTTAATCAAAGCATGCCAACCCTCAAAGAACCCTAATCATCAATATTGATATTCTGGAATTCAGGAAAAATATCTCCACTTCACATGGAAGGAGTCTAATCTATAGATTTCTTGGCACACAGCTATCCCTCGAGAACCTGTACTCTTGACTCAATAGAACTGGAAAAGAAATGAATCTAAAAACTACAATCATGTGCCAAGGGATAATCCATAGCCATTTTTGCTAATGAACCTACCAAGAATGTTGTCTTCAGCAGGGGACCCTATTTCTACCAAAATGTTGGTCTCTTCATCAAACACTAGCATGTGAGCTTCAAACCCTCAAAGGGAATGCCCACTACAGCACCAATATGGACACATATGTATGCCCTTCCTTAGGAGATCTGGTCCCAGTATGTCTTTAAGATGATTGGTAGATCTTTGGGGGTGAGAATTAACATTTCCAGGTCATTCATGGTAAGGGTCTTCTATTTATGCCAAAATATGTGTGGAGCTCGATCTTACATCTCCCCTTCAAAAACATCATCTTGAAAGTTTGAGAAGTGGAATGGATCCAAACCCTTGAAGATAAAACTTTTCCTTTCAAATATTGAGGGTGCCAGGAGAATGGTCATCTCATAAGAGAGTGCCTAAACCTTTAAGAGAAAAAGTAATCGACAAGAAATCCTAAGGAAGCCATTAAATATTCTAAAGGTTTTATCAAACAAATGGAAAAGCATATGGCTAGGAAAAAAAATCCATAGAATAAAGGGAAAAACGGAGGGGAACAAGGGGCCACAACTCAAGGAGGAGTAGAGGTGTTAAGGAAACTCAATTCCAAACAATAGACGCAAAGTCCAAATAGAAAATAAAGGTATGATGGAGGATTATAACTTCAAAGGGGATCGGGAGAAGTTGTTGTTGGACCTTGGAATAGTTAAAGGAATTATAGCTTTGAAGAGGAAGGCATCAAGTTTAGTCCCTACAAGGAACACCTCCTTCAAGTGGATGGATCAAGAAAAAAATCAATGCCTTTACAAAAATCAAGGAGGATCTAGCTCTAAACAAGAAGGCCATGGCAAATCCACTATTCAAGACATTTAGAGAAAAGGAAAGAAGACTTTAGAAGCTCTGAGGTTGGCAGACCTAATAAGTATGCCACCTTACAATCGACAACCTTAGCAGATGCGGCTGTTGGAAACCAACCCAATCAGAGGATATCTTGTCAAGCACCAAGAGATCAAAGATTACCCATTAATAATCCTATAGTTATCAAGGGATTGAACTTGCCCTCCAAGAAAAGGATCCTTCAAAGATTCTTGGAGATATTTAATCCAAATGTTGTTTTGATCCAAGCGACTAAGATTGACTCTAAGGAGGAGCTTCAAAGTTTCTCTCTTTTCCATGGGAAATGGAGGATAATTAGGAAATTCGCTTGAGGTTCTCCAAGAGACTTGGCAATAATTTGGAGCCACCAAGAGGTTATTCTATAAAAGGCCCTATTTGTGGATTTCTAAAGAGTTGATTAGGTTCAAGGTATTACTTCTAATCTCAATTTTCCCATCATCGATATTTATGATCCCCAAACCAACTAGAAGGGTCAATGTTTGTTATGAACCCAAGGATATGTTATTATAATGTATATAGGTGGATGGAGATGACGACATATGGCACACATCCCTTAAGTTAGTTATACCGAATCATGAATTATATTAGGTAATTAGGAGGCCTACATGGATATATAGGTGGATGGAGATGCCAACATATGGCACGCATCCCTTAAGTTAGTTATACTGGGTCATGAAATATATTAGGTAATTAGGAGGCATGCATGGGTTTAGTGGTTTACCTCTCCATAATGTTATTACAAGGAGGTCTATATAAAGAAGGTGGATATCATTGTAAGCATGTGTGTTGAGTATGATATTGTGTTTGGTATCTCTTTGAGATATAGCATGGAGTGGCTTCATCCACAAGGAGTATTGTACAATGTTACCATACCTTAAGGGTTTATTATATTTCTTCATATATTGGATATTAGAGCATATTGGCTTGCATACATCTCTTGTGTGGCACATGATCTATCTTCTAAATTATCTCATTACAATCTCTTATCAAGTAGTATTAGAGCTACAACTTGGGCAGAGGTGAGGACAAAACCCTAATTTTTTAAGATTCCCCTATATCTACCAAATAGCTACAATTTTTTCTATCATCCTTCATTCATGAGATGTCAACAAGTGGCACACATCCTAAGAGTTTGTTATATTGGATCATGAATTATATTAGGTAATTAGGAAGCTTATATGGGTTTAATGGTTTACCCCTCCATTATGTTATTACAAGGAGGTCTATATTAAGAAGGTGAATATCATTGTAAGGATGTGTGTTGAGTGTGATAATGTGTTTGGGACCTCTTGGAGACATAACATGAAGTGACTTCTTCCAAAAGGAGAATTTTACGATGTTACCCTACCTCAATAGTTTATTCTACTTCTGCATATATTGGATATTAGGGCATCTTGGTCCATTAACATCTTGTTTGTGGTGTGTAATCTATCTTCTATATTGCCCTATTGCAATTATTGTATGTGTGGATCTTATCAATGTTGGGACCAAACCATGGAATTCATGAGATAAAAGAAGAGGCAAAGTGGATTGTAAAGGGATTTCAATGCCAAAATTTATTCTTCTAATAAGCAAGGAGGTTCCCAAACCTTGAATGGCAATGGTAGCTTTCTATCCTTTCTTAGGGATTTCAATCTTTGCGACAGTAATCCCCATAAGGGTTGGTTTAACTAGACCAATAGAAGAAAGGATACTAATCAATTCTTGGCCATGATTTACAAATTCTTAACTTCTACTTCTTGGTTAGATAACAAGATAGTTTTCAAGTCTAAGGTCCTAACTAAGGCTAGATTTGATCATTGGCCTATATCCTTTATCATGCAAAGAATAATTTCCCTAAAATAGTGCGCTTCAAATTTGAAAGATATATTATAACGCCTTGACTTTGATCATGTTGTTACCACTTTTTAGAAAGATAAGCATGCATACATTGGTATTAAGACGTATGGCTTCAATAGGAAACTTAGATTTCTTAAACTCAAACTAAAGGACTGGAATTGTCACAACTTCAAAACAGAAATTCCAAAAAAAGGCTTGCTTTGAGAATAAAATTGTTGAAATTCAAACTCTCCTCCTTGACAATGCAAACCTAGACTTCTTATGGAAGAAGAAAAAGAGGTTGCTAGCAAATTGGATGAAATGTACAAATGTGAGATCATTTGGAACAGAAATCTAGGATCAAATGGTCAAAAGTGAGGAATAGGAATATGAAATTCTTCCATGTTAAAAGAAAAACTTTAATCATGTTGTTACTACTTTGTGGAAAGATCAACATGCATACTTTGGTACTAAGATGTATGGCTTCAGCAGGAAACTAACAGCTCTTAAACTCAAACTAAAGGAGTGGCATCTCATGACTTTAAAAAAATCTAGAAAAAGTCAAGCTTGGAGAACAAAATTGCTGAAATTCAAACTCTCCCTCCTAACAATACAGACCTAGACTCTCTTATGGGATATGAAAAGGAGGCTGCTACCCAATTGGATTAATTTACAAATATGAGATCTTTTGGAAACAGAAATCTAGGATCAAACGGTTAATAGAGGGGTGGTAGGAATATGAGATTCTTCGACCTCTCTTGTAAAATGAGGAAGCGGAGAAAGTACATCTCAAAGATTGAGACAAAAGATGGTAATAACACTGAGGACCTTAGGATTCTCATGGCCTCCCTTATCTTATTCTAGGAAAAAATGTTAACTAGAGAGACTGAAGAGAGGGAAGAAAAATAGGTTATCTTCCTTGGGCTAATACTTCTTTTGTTGGAGCCAATGAGAATCTCAAAAGTAAAAGTAAAAATTGCTGTTTTTAAAATGGTTAGAGATCAGGCTGAGTCCAAATGGCTTTTTGGCTCTCTTACAAAAATTTTGGAATATAATAGGAGATAATCTTTTGGGGAATCGTTCAAGAATCCAAGGATTCTAAATCAGTTTTAAAATCTCTTAATGCCACTTTTCTTAGTCTCATAACAAAGAAGAAGGAAGACATGAAGCTAGATGATTTTAGACCTGTTATTTTGTGTAATACTATGTACAAACTCCTACCAAAAGTGATTACCAATAGACTAAAAATTATTTTTCCTGTCCTCATCTCAGAGGACCAAGGAGGATTTGTGAAACAGAAACAAATTATAGTTGGAATTGTTATTGTTCATGAGTTGATGTATTCTTTACATGTGAGTAAGAGAAAAGGTATGTTCATCAAACTTGACATTTCCAAAGCTTATAAGAGAATCAATGGAGTTTTTCACGTAGAGCTTTGGGAAAATTTGACATTGGTTCAAATTGAAGAAGTTGGTTCTACCTATATGCCAATTTTTGTGTCATTCAATGATTCCTCTAAAGGCTTCTTCCCCACCTACTGTGGGCTAGGGCAAGGTGATTCGCTTTCTCCCTATCTCTTTACTCTAATGGTGGAATCTCTATATAGATATATTGGTCTTCTCATGAACAAAGACTCCTTGAAAGGTTTACAAGCTTCCTTCATGGGTAAGGGTTTTACCCATCAACAATTTGTGGATGATACTATGCTCTTTGCTGCCCTTTCTATCAAAGAAGGCAAAGCAATAAGGGGACCTCCTTGGAGATTATGAACAAGTTTCATGTCAAAGAGTGAACAAAGAAAAATAAAATCTTCTTTCTCAATATTAAAAGCTGAGAACAGGATTTCATGCGTAGGTGTCTTCCCTTCAAAAAGAGGTTTTCTACCTAACTCTTATTTGGACTTTCCTCTTTTCATTGGGGGATACAAAAAACACTTCTAGCCCTCTGATTTAGAAGGATTTAATAAAATCCTAGATGGCTAAAAGGGTAGATGGCTTTCTACCATTGGTTGATTGTGCTTCTAAAGGCAGCCTTTCAAGCTATCCCTATTAACAAATTTCCCCTCATGGTTGCCCCAAGGAGCATCACTTCCAAAATCACTGTCAGTATGTGGAAGTTTTTGTGGAGAGGTACTAGTGCGCATTTTATGTACCCTCTTGTCTCATGGAATAAGGATTGTGCCAATATTAGTAAAGGAGGTCTTTGTCTCAAGGGTACTAGACTCTTCAACCGGGATCTAGTGGCTAAAATCATTTGGAGATTCATAACTAGTGATTCCATCTATTGGGCTACCATTTAATATCTCCAGGGGAACAATTTAATATGTATTCTCTCACACAAAGATCTCCCCAAAGGCTTAGTTATCTGAAAAAGGAATTAAGGAGGTTAAATATCTTACAACTCTATATGGTTTCTAGAATATCTAAAATGGCAGAAACACAACCTTCTAAGATGATTGTTGGATCTATAATGAGCCCCTTAAAGAAGACTTTGAGCTCAATAGGTTGGTTATCCATTTCAAGAACAAATGGGAGGAAAAAGAGGCAATGTATGGAATCTCCAAAAAATGGAAATCTCTTCCAAAGATTCTCAACATTACAACTGAAGCTTCATCATGGCTCTTGTCTCTTCTCCAATCTAGAGCCAAAAAGATGACTTCTTTGGTTAGATCTAGAATGGCACGAGTATGTACTTTATTAGGGAAGGGTATTGAAAGTGACTTAGAGAGATAACCCACCTCTTCTTTTCTCCTAGGGAAAGATTTGGACCTCCAAGGATTGACCCAAGGGTAAGTACTTTCTTTGGCTAGTGTGTCAATCTAAAATCCTCACCTAGGATAAACTTAAGAAGCGGGTTTCCTTGAGACCTAGTCAATGTCTTTTTTGCCAAATTGAGGAAGGGGGTTGTTATCATTCGATCCTCCATTATGACTCTGCCAAAGGTATATAGGACCCCTTTTTGACAATTTTAATCTCTCATGGGTGATCAAAAGATCTTTCTAAGATTTCTTCAACTTGCAGTCATCTATTGTTACTCTAAACACTCTTCAAGAATTATAGGACTTGGCCCCAAGTCTAAATTTGGAAATTATGGTATGAAAGGAATTGTAGAATATTCAATGGCAAAGAAAAAAAAATAGGACAACTATAAAAAGAAACGTATGTCACCATCTCCCAAAGTATTACAACTCTAAAAATGGCTAAAAGGAAGCAAATCCAAGGGAAATTGCTATTTTGAGGAATTGATCAAAATTTTGGAAATATTATGATAGTATTCTAGCTTAAACTTCAATCAAAAAGGATTTTGGAAAATGGTGTCCTGTCCAAATGGATGGTTTTTAACTAAATTTTAATGGAGCTTCCAAGGTGAATCCTAGATTCTCTAGTGGAGGAGCTCTTCTAAGGAATCACAAGGGAGGTGTCCTTACTTTTGGGACTTATTTTACTAGAATTAATTTGAGCAACATAGCAGGGGCCAAAGGTTTAATCTTAGGACCCAAACTAAGAGTGCATATAGGGGCCCATTATCCAATTATTGAGGGCGACTCAAGTTTCATCACCAACGGACACATAATAGAGATTGCTACAATTGGTGAATCAACAGAATTCTTGAGAATGCCTAGATTTTGTTAAAAATGTTTAGAAACTTCAATTTTATGCATTAACATCGAGAACAAAATAAATTTGCCAATTGGTTGGCAAATCTGAGCCTGCAAGAAAACTTCCACTTCTTTTCTCAAGTTGGCAGCAGCTTCAAAAAAGATGAATCTTTCCCTCCTTTTTCCCATTTGGTTAATGAAGATAAGCTTTTCTTTCAGTCTTCTTAAATCGGCTTTCCATGCATGGACCTGCCTGGTCTCTTGTCGCCAGTTGATCATTTTGGAAAGAATTCCTCCTTATTCTCTTTCATGCTTGGTTCACTCAAGTTTTTTGGGCTCCTTCCTTTTCTCCTATGGTCTTAACCATGAGCATGGTACAAGGAAGGGAAGACCAACCAAATTAGTATATACGAGTAAATGAATAAGGGGACTGCTATATTATATATAAACGTAGTCACCAGAAATTGTGAATTCGAGGGCAGGTAGACAGTCCATATTCCTACAATGAAGTTTACTGGCAACTATGTTCTAAATGTACCAAGTACCAGAAATTTTCCTTAGTACATGTGCATCTATAAATTTGAAGAATGATTTTTGAGATGCCTTAATCTGTGTGACCATCTTGCCTGCCTTGTAAACTTAGCACTGAAATTGCATTTGATAAGTTTACTTTGATAGAAAACTTGCTCGGAAAACTCACACACAACAGAAGACAACTGAGAGGAAAAATTTTGTTTTCATTTATAATTCAAACATGAATATTAGTTATAGAAAAATATAAATTTTTAAACCTGTATTGTATGTACATCAAAGTCTCAGACCCACCTTATACCCAGTGTCTCACACCCCTGTAACCCAATCTTGCATAACCCTGTACCTTGATTCTGAAAATGGGGTACCCGTACCTCCTGCTGCCAACAATATAAATATTCCAGGGGCAAACTGCAAATGTATCCTCTGTTACTATATGACAATAAAACACATGAGCAATAGCTGCATATCTGCTGTCCCCATTTAGCCCAATTTGCCCCAATCGAGCTGCAATTGCTCAAATTACTAAGGATGCAGTCCCATTAAGGGGTCTTCCGCTTCTAAAATTTTGCAGAGAAAGATCACATGATATGAGGAAAAAATTGCAACAGGATTAGTTGATATTTTGTCCTGGAAAATTGGAGCCCCCATTATTTTGGCCTCAGACTTTCAATGGCAGCATGTGGGGTGAGGATGAAAATGTCCCCAAAATTTTAGGGGGATTTCAATCTATGTGGCCCCATTGCAAGGCATCTGCATTTTTAGGATTCTCGTCAATGAATTATGGATAAATTTTGAAAGAATGTACGGCATCGCAGTAAGCTGCTCTTATAAAATCGATGGGACCACCTGATTGTATAAGGCTCCTAAATTTATCCTGTAGCAGCTTTTCCCTCATCTCATGGGACCTTCCTCCCCATAAAAATCAATGACGGAAAAATTACTAAAGGATAAATTCAAATCTTATCTTATGAAATAGGAGCCCTTAGTTTTTAGTTCTCAGACTTCCAGTGGTTGCCTTTGAGGTGAGGCTGGAAACTTCCCCCACCAATTTAGGATTTTTTTGCCACATGGGATCACTAGAAGGCATGTACAATTTTTTAGTATACCTACTGCTAAAAATTTCCATAGGACCACCAGCTTCCTAAAAAATCTCAACTAAAAATTTTAACATTGCCTCTGGACTACCTGATTGACAAAACCTCCTAACAATTCTCAGCAGTACCCACTGAGAAATTTTAAGTAGCTCTCCTCCATGGGACCATAGCCTAAGACCCAATCTTGGAAAATTGTGGAATCAAACTGTTCCCAATTTGAACAGTTGGAGCAGAAGAGTTCAATACTAAGCATGACCTACTCTGAATTTTCCTGGTCGTAACCTTTTTTTTGGGCATTTTTTGAATAGGCAGTTTCCATCAATTATGACTGAAATGGTGTAGTAGTAGTCCCCCCCTTCCCCGACTTTATGGAAACTCCCTTTGTTAATTTTTTTACATAGGTAAGAGTGTGACCCAGGCCCAAATCTTCCCACTGCAACAAACAGCCCATAATTCCACCGGATGTTATTTAAGGTTGTGGTATAATGGTCTTATGGTGCATCTGAGCAATATTTATGACTATAAATCTTTAAAATCGGATACATTCCAGCATGGCCCTTCTTTACAAATCTTCAGCATGAGGTGAATTCATTACCGAACTAAACAAATCCTAAGAATAGGTACATACAAGCGTGATGCATGTTTGTTAATCTTCAAAACGTAGTCCAGAGCACATCCTAGAACAAGTTAAATGCAACCAATAACCTTGCCCAAACTGTTTTTTTTTGGTATGAGTACTCCCAAAGAGAAGCCATCTTTTAAAGGCAATCCATAGCCTTGCCCAAAATATTTCTTTTAGTACTGGGCACTTAAGAAGAGACGCCATCTTGAGGAGTCACACTGAAACTCAAACCTGTTTCAACTACAATAAACTCCCAGATATTTGGGACTGGCCCACAGCCCTCATGCAAAATTTGCATTGGTTTACTAAGTAAAATAAATGCACCTCGATCTTGATTGTTATTATGTACCTTGGTGAAGGGAATCTTTAAAGTCTATGTGACATTTTACACAAATTTATACCAAATTTGCACTGATCTATGAAAAAATTATCATTAATAACTTAAGAAATTTGAAAAGTATGCTGCATTACAGCCAGATAACAATGTAAAGTCGAACTTGTCAATTGGGGTGAGGTCAGGCAAAAGGCCTTTCTTAGCAAAAAAAGGCCTAATCGCCCAAGGCATCTTAATGTAGAATATTAACTAACATACTTCTTTCAATTCTGTGTGGCCTGTCCAACAGATAGGATCAACTTTAAGGTAAATTTGAACCCATAAATGTACTTCCCCTCCCAACAACCAAACCCAATTTGAGCGAAAAGAAAAGGGAGAAAAAGAAGAGAAAAGAAAAACACTTCACTTCAGATCTATCAGGTCAAACAAATAATTGAACTTCATATGGAATCACTAAGCTTTTACGACAGAAAACATTAAATTAATTTTACGAATTGGGTTTTCTCTTTTTGTTTTCAGAATTTATGACACGCCATGCTCAATGTTAACAGTTTTCTCAGCATGTAGTTTGAGGAATTGCCAAAAAATGGGAGGAGCTTACCCTCATTTCCTTGTTGCCGAAGATATTATCGAATAATTTGCGAAAGGCTTGCCCCATTGCTATCTCTGTGTGCTGTAAATCTGTGAAGCACAAATATAAATTGATTTTTTCAATTCAAAAGTAGTTGTAGAGGCATTGTCTTCTGTGGAAAAATTTTTTGGGATAAAAAAATTAGCAGAATTGACCTCCTCTTTTTGCAAGAGGGAAACACGCAACCTGAAGAAGAACCGTTCAAGCTGATGGGTGTATATAATACTAGCAATCGCACCTTGGTGTGCAATGGGTACGCCGAAGAGGTGTGTAAGGTAAATTAGGGAAAAATATGATTTTTTTTTATTTATTTTTTTATATATTTGTGTAATACATGAGATCAATTGGTAGGTCATTTTAAAAATATTATTAATATAATTATTTATTATTATTATTATTATTATTATTATTATTATTAATTTTATTAATTTTATTTTATATTTTTATTTTATTTTATGTAGTACCTATAGTTTTCTTTTTTCTAATCTATCCAAAGATCAATAAAATATGAGATTTTTTATAAATTAATTTTATTTGATTAATATAATATAGTAATTATTAATGAAAAAAATGGCGAGGAGCGAGGCATCTACAGGCTCAAAGAGCGAAGGCAGAGAAAGCTGGGTGGATGAAGTGATTCGAGAAAAGCCTGAGAAAGCAAAATTGTAGAATGGAAACCACACTCCACAATGGGTGTTTGTCAATGGTGAATGGATCGAACATTGCTATTCAGCACACCGTAAAATGTCTTGCGAAGGTCAGGAGGCGCAGGGTTCTATCTGAATGTGGCATGATTCCCCTTCAGTCGACATGAGAAAAGGGTGGCCGGGCGATGCAGGAAATAGGATCAAGCAACCTGGTTTTCGTAATCATAAATCTCAGAATAGAACAGCATGGAGGAGAAAAGTACGAATCTGCAACGAAGCTGGGAACGCAGATACTAAGAACCTGGATATAAAGCAGGAACAAAACCCTAACTCAAGAAAAGTGCAAACATCACCGTTGATTGATGTTTCACAAGAGATAAAGAACGATGCGGAAATCCTAAATGATTTCGCAATAATTTGTCGATTCATTGGAGGTTGTCCCAATAGGGCAGAAATCAGAGATTGGATAAAAAAGGAATGGCGGACTGAGGTACACTTAGGTTTCTACCAAAAAACTTTTTTGTGGTGGTTTTTGCAAATGTAGAATCAATGAAAAAAGTAACTGAGGCGGGAGTTTGGCATCTGGGCACACTTTCGTTATACATGCAACCCTGGGAAAAAAATTTGATCCTACCCGGTTCAAGCCATATGATCATCTGGTCTGGATTCACCTTTTCAACCTCTCGTTTGAATATTGGAATGGTGATTGTTTGGAAAAAATAGGAAGATCGCTGGGAACCCTACTGGACATCGACATGGATATCATTGATAACGATTTATACAAATATGCAAGGTTGCAAGTCGTAGCGATAAACACCATACCTTAGTCTTTAAAACTACAGGTGGATGGGGAAATATGGTCCCAGGTCGTCGAAATAGAAGAGGATAAAAGATTCTGCCTAAAATGCAATTCAAGAAGGCACAAAGACGAGTCTTGCAACCTGGGTAAGGAAGATAGCGATCCTAGGCAAGCGGTAAGAGAGAATAATAGTTGGCAACTAGTTCCTTATGAGTCAAGGGAGCCAAAATCAAGGCTAGTGGAATCCAAGGAAAAGGAAGCGGAGGGAGTAGGCACAACTCAAGTTGGCATGGCTCAAGTTGGCACTATTGGGATCAATCCTTTCCAGCCATCAAATGAAATGGCAAAGTTGGACAAATCAAAAAATGATCGGTTGGAAATCTACAATCCTCCCACAGATTCCGAAGCCGATTTAGAACCTGAAGATGAGTTAGACATAATTGACGAAAGATGCATTTCTCAAACTGCAATTTCACATTTGGGTATGGGTAAATTCGGCAAACAAAGAAAACTATGGGGCAGAAAATCATTCAAACAACTAAGAGAAGAAGAGGCAACATTCAAAAACTATCCTAGCATCAAAGAATTTTTGAGTACTAAGGGAGGATCAGCCTCCCTTGGGAAACGATGAAGCTCTCCACCTGGAATGTCATGGGCCTAATGGCCCCTGACAAAAGACACCTGATTAGGCATCAACTGCAGAATAGCGCAAGTGATGTAATCCTCATACAAGAAACAAAATTATCACAATCAAAAGCTGGTTCATTTTTGAAATTCATCAGATCTTGGAATGACTTCTTCCAAGAATCGGGCAATGCCTTAAGTGGTCTTGGGCTAATTTGGAAGGAAACTATGGTTTCGATAAAAATATTGTGTTCACAAGCAAACTGGTTAGCAGCGGAAGTATTTAGCTTGAGTCTCAACATCCCATTCATCCTCGTCAACATATATGGCCCTACTAGAACGAAGGAAAAAGCCCATGTTTGGATGGAGGTTTCGAGCTTCATCAAGGATCATTCATGCACCAACATGATTGTTGGTGGTGATTTTAATGTGGTTCTTGAATTGTCAGAAAAAAGCGGCGGGCTAAGGTCTAAAACACAAGTAATGATAGATTTTAGGAAGTTTGTTGCTTGCTCAAAACTAGAAGATTGTCAAACATCGAACAGTGTATTCACCTGGACCAACAGGAGAAAGGACTTTACGGCAATATCGGAGTGATTGGATAGATTCATATTATTTGCTAGTTGGCGCAATCTCTGTTCTACCATCGAGGCTTGCATTTTGCCAATCTCCATTTCGGATCATTTCCCTGTTGAACTAAATCTCTCCACAGGCTTGGATCGCCCTAAGTCAACTTTCAAATTCATGAACATGTGGTGGCGTGATGACCAACTTCTGAAGTTGATGGAAATTTGGTGGAAGGAGCTTCGTGTGGGCAGTTCGGTCAGTTTCAAAGTCATCAAAAAATTGCAACATATGAAATCCAAACTCAAAACCTAGAACAAGGTCAATTTTCAGAATATTTTCGCTGAAAAGGCAAGAGTCGAGTTAGAATTGCAAGCCCTAAATGAAAAAGTAATCAGAGATGGTATGAGAAATGAGGAATTCATTAAAGAGAAGGCATTGAAGAATGAATTAGCAAAATTACTTAAGAGGGAAGAAGTATTTTGGCGGGACAAATCTAGAGAAGTCTGGCTCTCTGACGAAGACTCAAATTCAAAAAATTTCCATGCTTCAGTATTGGCGAGGTGTGCGGCAAACAAAATCGAGTCTCTTTATTCAAGGGACGGCTCCTTGAAAAGCAGCAACCAGGAAGTGGGGTTGGAAGCTAAGGCTTTCTTTAAAAACTTACTAGGGGAAGAATTTGGTCCAAATGGGGAGGGAAACATCTTGGATGCAATAGACAAAAGGGTGGATGATGTCGATAATTCCATGTTAACAGAGCCAATATCATTGGAGGAAGTAAAGGTGGCCTTATTTCAACTACACCCTAACAAGGCTCTTGGGCCAGATGGTTTCCCCGCTCGTTTTTTCCAGAATTGTTGGGACTTCTTAGGGGCGGACTTGTGGAAAATGATAGAAGACTTCAGGAAATCAGGGAGATTCGTTAAGGACATCA
The DNA here is from genome assembly GCA_007258455.2 of Sequoia sempervirens. Classification (NCBI taxonomy): domain Eukaryota; kingdom Viridiplantae; phylum Streptophyta; class Pinopsida; order Cupressales; family Cupressaceae; genus Sequoia; species Sequoia sempervirens. The sequence goes on from VDFB02353493.1 coordinate 377,018,741, forward strand.
ATAATTCAATCATTGCCCTCATTCCCAAGAAAGTTGAATGTAGGACATTTGGAGATTACAGGCCAATCTCACTCTGCAATACCGTCTATAAGGTACTAGCAAAATTATTAGCAAACAGACTCAAAAAGATTTTAGGCAAGATCATTGCTCCCGAACATACTAGTTTTGTTCCAGGGAGGGAGATATCAGACATCATACTCCTCATCAATGAGGCTGTGCATTCGCTAAAAGTGGAAAAATCTACAGGTATGATAATAAAGTTGGATGTCTGCAAAGCATATGACAAAGTATCATGGGACTTTCTAATCAAAATTATGCAACATATGGGCTTCAACAGCCATTGGTGTTCACTCATCAGACATTGCATCTCCTCGGTGAGATTTTATGTTTTGATTAATGGTTCTTCGCATGGCTTCTTCAGTGCTACCAATGGTCTGCGGCAAGGGAACCCTATTTCTCCATCCTTATTTGTGACAATGTTCGAAGCATTGAGTTGTGCAATCAAAAATCGCCACCTTCGGCAGGATTGGAGGGGGATTACTGTTGCTCCAAATGTCGAGCAAATCACCCACACTTAATTTGCTAATGATACAACCTTGTTTGGCGAGGCTAAACTGTGGGAGGCAAAATGTATCAAAGAAACATTAGAGGAATACGAATCATAGTCAGGGAAAAAAATGAACAAAAAAAAGTTGAGAATCTATTTCTTCAACACAAAGATCTTTCTTCAGAAGGATATTGTAGCATGTCTGGGTTTCAAAGTTGACAAGCTCCCGGCCAAGTTCCTTGGAGTTCAAATTTTTGAAGCGGCTTGTAAATTGAAACACTGGAACGAAGTTTTGAACAAATGCAAAACAAAGGCGTTATCATGGAAAAACAAATGGTTAACCCTGGTTGGTAGATTAACTATGACTAAATCATTGCTCTCGGCAATCCCAATTTTCACACTCGCCTGTTATGAAGCCCCAAAGAAGATTGAAGCATGTATAGAGAAGGTTCTAAAAAGATTCTTATGGGAAGGGTCAAATGAAGAAAAATGGATCTCTCTCATTGGATGGGATACTGCCTGTAAGTCGAAAGTCGAAGGGGGTGTGGGACTAAGGAATATCGAAAGACAAAACCTTGCTTTGGGTGCAAAACTAGTCTGGAAAATGTATAGACATCTGGAGAAACTGTGGTGCCGCATAATGCAAAGTAAATATCTAGACAACGACTCTCCCTCAAGGATCTTAACAACAGATTTAATAAGGGGCAACTCTGCAATCTGGAAATTCATTAACAAAAGACGTCCAGTAATCACAAGTCATATAACTTAGAGAATTGGAAATGGAAAACTGGCAAGGTTCTGGACTAACTCTTGGAACAGCTATAGGAGCTTGGCTGAACAATTTGATTTAGAAGTGGAGGTAGGACAACTGGAAAGTGTGGGAGGTATTGAGTTTGCTAGGTATCTCAACCCTACAACGTCCTCAGAAGGCAAAAAAGTGAGCTGGATTAATCTACAACATTTACATCTTGACCAAATTAAATTGAAGGCAATCACAGAAGAACTAAACAATCGTGTAGTTCTGTTATCCAGTGAAAATGATTCCATTGTGTGGTGTGGGGAAAAATCAAGCGAATACTCTACCAAACTGGGATATCAAATTCAAGTTGAGATTGGTTGGCAAGATTATGTTGGGATCAAGTCGTGCTACCCAAAGTAGGGGCATTTCTATGGGTGGCATTCCACAAGAGGTGCTTAACAATGGAACGTTTAAAAAGAATGGAATTTGTTGGCCCAACTAGTTGCATCATGTGTGAACACAATGAAGAGGACACTGATCATTTATTCCTCTCATGCCCGACTGCAAGGTTCTGTTGGGATTGGCTTCAAAACTCTTTTTCTATACCTGGCCCGAGACAGAAGCACTTGCGCAAATTCCCCAACTCACGGAAGTTGGGTAACATAAATAGTTATTGGCAAAGCCTTTGGGTTTTGGCTCCATCATTGGTAGTATGGCACATTTGGAAAGAAAGAAATAGGAGAATCTTCAGAGGTGAAGCTCTCCATAATTCCAAGTTAATTGAAAAACTGAAGGCAGCAATCATCGAAGTAGCAAATTGCAGGACAAGAGTGAAATCCTGCTCGAAGTTCACAAAATGGGATGAAGATATTCAAAAAATGTGGGAAAGCTTAAAATGACCTAAGGCACATATGTCAGCAACAGATAAGGTAGATAGAAAATCAGTACACTGGCAAGGGCCAGTGGATCTCCTTGGAAATTGAATTTCGATGGGGCTGCAAAAGGGAATCTCGGGGCTGGGTGCATAATTAGAAATCACCTGGGTGATTGTGTCTGGGCTGCCTCCAAAAATTTGGGGGAAAGAACCAATAATGTTGCCGAATTTGAAGCTCTACTGATGGGAGTTCAACTATGTGTCAGTAAGGGAATAAAGTCAATTGAAATCGAGGGTGATTCAATGATTTGCATTCAAGCTATTACGAATGGCAGATCACCTAACTGGTATCTTGACGCCTGGGTTGGCCAAATCAAGGAACAAATGGGAAAATTGGAAAATTTTAAAATCGGGCACGCCTTTAGGGAGGCAAACAAAGCAGTCGATTGTCTAGAAAATGCTGGGGTTGGGCAAGTGGATGAGGTAATTATTGACTCCAAAGTTGAACGTTGGAACAAACTCATGGAGTTGGTGAGAAGTGATCAGAAGTGGTACCAAAGGCCACCAGCCTAGGGTTACGAAATACAAATAGTGTTGTGCTGGACTGGCTATGGCAGAGGGTAGTGCATCTTGGTACGATTGCAAATCTACCCATATCATACATTGGATCTTCACACTTGTTACCCCGTACAGGTCAAACTGGAAATGGCAGCCCTCTATCTCTTTTGTGTCACGAGTTGTCTTGGTTTCAAAGCTTCAGCTGTGTGTTTTCCAGTCTTGGCAGAACGGACCAGTGAACCTCTCCATTTTTTGTGGGGTACAAGATCCTACTCGGCTATATTTGGCCCAAGGTCTGGGGTTCTTCAGCGCCAAAGTGAAACCATAAAACCATGGTTTTCCAATTTGGAGTTGCATGCGCGTGTGCTAAGGAGAACATAACAAGCCAATGTGCTCGCCTCTTCATTCGCCAGAACAAAGAGGTCCTCGACGCAACGGTAGCAATTGCTACAAAGGTATTAGGTGTGCGTCAACATTGGTGCGACAACAGAATCTATGAAACTATTTGCGGTGCTCTGGTCGATGTTCATGAATCAAAGGAGTGGGTTGCAGTGCGGCTGAATAGGATCATTGTTGGCTTCAATGTTTTTGCTATCGCTAACGCAACAATGGAGTTGTCCACTCAAGGATGGGTGAGTTTCCTAAGAGCTTTTTTTGACCCTGAACTGGCCCTGGACGAGGGGATGGAGGAGGCTGAGGCTGAGGCAACAAAAAACTTCATGGCGGATGCCTGGGAAGTCTTCCGCGCTAGTGTCAAAAACAACTTGAATGCCTTCTCCCGGTTCATGAATTCGGATCGTGCATGGATCGGTTCTGATAGCCTAAGGCGCTTGACAGATTTGGGGGGCCTTTTGGCAATCCTATATCATAGTTTGGAAATCTAGGTGGTTGTTTCGTGACGAAGTATTCCCTGAGTATTCAATGTATGTTTTGGTAATTGTCTCACGTCTACATGATGTAAAGTTGGGGTTCTTTCTGGCATCTTGGGTGCCTTTCTTACTGATGGTAGTCACGTTGCTTTTGAGTGACAACATGAAAGGCTTGCGGGCTAAATGTTTTTTGTTGAACTGTAATCGGGAGTTACCCCCTATATCTTGCTAACACTCATCTATTAAAAAAAATATAGTAATTATTAATTATAATAATTTCATATTTATATTTAATATTTTGTATTATAGAATATAATATATAGTAATAATATAATCTATATATACTATTATATATAATAATAAATATAATTATATTATATATAATTTAATTTGTACTATATAAAATATATAATATATTATTTATATTTTGTATTAAATAAGAATATAATATTTATTAATTAATAATTATAAAACATTTATTTATATATTTAATAGTTTTGTTAAAATCTAAATGTGTTCATTATTACGATCTTGGCCGTAATTTTCATTTTAAGAAACATACTCTAAAACCTTCCCCAAAATCTTATTTTCAAGGTGCAGCTTTCAAATTGGAAAAGTTAATATAATGTAAATTTTAAATTTTAAATAATAAAAAAATGATTATAATTATATTATTTATTATTATTATTATATATTATATTTTTTAACAAAATTATTAAATATATAAATAAATGTTTTATAATTATTAATTAATAATTATTATATTCTCATTATATTCTTATTTAATAGGAAATATAATTAATATATTCTATATTTTATTATGGTAATATATACTTAATTACGTAGGGTAAAGGATGCTCGGTCAAAACCTTATTTTTAGGGTGCAACTCGCCAAATTGAAGGAGTCGTCAATACCAGTGAGAAGAGTTTGGAGGAGCGAAAACCAATAGTAGCGAGAAAGCAGTGAAAGGCAGCAAAAACAGCCAAAATTTTGGCAAAAAATGATGAACGGCTGAGATTCCTTGAAACACTTTGTTGGGCTTCTTGGGACTTTTCATTTGTTGATGGACAAAATGAGTTCGTAGAAATCATATAGGACACGCCTTCGGCATAAAAATATATTCTTGTGTAATGTTAGAGAAGGAAAATAAATTTTCCCTATGCTTTATCTATAGTAATCAAATAAAATACACGCTATTTGTGAATGGATATAATAGAATAGAAGATTTTTAACTTCAACAAAGTGAAAGAAAGTCTATGGGAGAGTAGACTCTATTGTTTTAGCATTATGCATGTTGATCTTTATGGGAGAGTAGCTCTCTCATTCTCTCCATCCATTCAACATTGAATAAATCTTTGAAAAAAGTCGTTGCTAAATCACTTATGTAGTTGTCTCTGATGTCACTGTATGTATTGCATTCTAAGATAAAATGTTTAAATTTTCATAGTCCTTGTTGTACACAAGATACAAACACTCTTTTTTCAAACCTCTTTTGGCCTTTTTTACCTTCTTCTTTCATATTGAAGATGATGTGAGTTAGTTCTCAACTAGACAATGAGAATCTTTGACCTTGAAGGAATATTGGCCTCGATATATGTCTTTTGTTGATGGTTCATGTTGGCATTAAATTCTTCAAGTTAATACCTCTTTCTCCCAACCACCTTTGTCCACATAACCTTGTGAAATTTCTCAACCACATAAGTCTTTATTTGATTACTTTTATTAGGACATGCATTCAAGTGAGTGTGCCACTTTTGTTCATCCACTTACAATTTTGTTTCATCCATGTCTTCTTTCTTTCACCCAAGACATATTTAAATAAAACATCGGACAAACGATGTGTTTTCATTTGCTCAACTTTCTTCAGATATCTCAAAAGATGCACCATAGTGATAGCCTCAATAGGAATTACACTTGTTTTAGCTAGAAGAACCTCGTAGGAAATCAATGCTTGTAGTATGAATTTGCTTGTGATCAAGCGTTTTTAAATTCTCTCTATATGTGTCCATTTGATGTCAAAAGTACTACAAAGCCCAAATCTCACATCCATAAAGCACCATCAAAATTACTAAAAGCCCAAACAAAATTTGAATAGTTTTTTGAACCCATAACTACATCTAAGTTGATCTATTCCATAATCCATTGGTTTTAAACTCACAAGTCTAGTTTAAAATTCAATATATACTCATCAAAATTTCACTCATATAATCCAAAGATCTAGATACACTTTTTTGACTCTTTTCCATTCCATCATTCAAATCACCCAGCAACCCATCCAATTCAAAAGGTCATAAAACTTTTATATGCTAGTAGAAATAGGATCACAAACTAAGAAGAAAATGAAACACCGACAAGAGTTAGAAATGCTACCCACAAACTTAGATTCTTTCCTTGAAACACCAGGAGAATTCACAAACACATTCATAAAAAGAGGATTTGAAACACCGCCCCACTGAGTCCTAGACACAGTCCCAACATTAATGGATTAGTAAAGATGTAACACCGAAGGTTGGCCAAATCCCAACAAGATCCTAATATTATGAAACTATTAGACTCAATTCTATGAGCCAATCATGACCAGTAACATGTATTTCTTATTACTCACCCAACAAGGGGCTAAATTACCTTCTTCATTTGACACAACACTTATTTGGTATGTTGCCAATAATATTTCATCCTTGACCTTGGGGGAAACAAATTCCAACAACAAACATGTATTTGGAAAAATATTAAACATTCTCACAATAGAAAATGGAGAGTGGGAACAGTCATGGGGGTGCTTGTTTGAATTTTGAAGTCGTTGGAGATGGTGAAGCAGGCTCTGAGGATGGTGATGGTGATTCGGGGTCTGAAAATGGTGCATTTTTCCCTCCTTCTCCTTTGTGACTCGTGTTGTGTGTGGAGTGCATGAATTATGTGCCTTCTCTTTCCCTAATTCGGGTGTTGTGTGTTTGACGTTTCTTGGTTACGTGGTCTTTGCAGAGTTGCAATCTTTTTTGGTTAGGTTGGCTTGTGGGTCTTGGTCCTATGGGGGTCAAGGTTGTGGTTGTTGTGAGAAGTGAAGTGTGTTGCTTTCTCTAGTGGGTGCTTTTTCTGTGCGAATTGTTGGTGTTCTATGTTGGTAGCCCTGTGTTTGTCTTGGGCATTATTTTTGGGTATGCTCTATGTCTATGTTGTGTGGAGGATGCCTTTATGGTAATTTTTTCTATTGTGTTTCCCTCCTTCATTCCTTCTGCCTTTGAGGGGTCAAAGTCCTTTGTTGTTGGCATGTTGATGGTTGGTTGGGAGGCAATTTCTCGGTGGTTTTTGGGTTCATCATTGTTCTATTCCCTTAGCCTCTTCTCTGCTAGGTGGGATGGGTCTCTTATTTGCTTGGTTTCTCTTGCTTCGTGTTTTCCTTGTCTCTCTATGCTCTTGGAAGCCACTCTTTTTCCTTTGGAGCTTGGGCTTTGGTGGGGTTTCTTTCTCCTCCCCTTGGCTAGTTGTCTTATGATTTGTTTGGTGTTTGCCTCTTGTTGGAGTTGGAGGCTTGGTCTCGCTTGGTTGATGTTGGTCCTTTATTTTGGTGCTTGTTGTGGTGGCATTTTTTTTTTGCCACTTTTTCTTTTAAAACCTAGAATCTTTCTTTCAAACCTTGGTGGTGTGGTTCTCCCTGTGGTAATGGCTTCTTCTCTGGCCAGACTTTATTTTGTTTGTGGGATTCCTTTTCCCTGTGAGTGCTTGTGCTTGGTCTTTCTCCTTTGTTCGGTGGGGATGTTCCTCTTCAGTGCTACAACCCCCCTTTTTTGGACCCCATAATGATGGGGACATTGGCAAAGTGGTGGTCTGTAGTTTTTTGGGACTCTATTCCTCTTTGATGGAGTTAAGGGGCTTTCTCAATGCTCTCAAGTTGGAATTTTCCCCTTTGGTGCTTGTGCTTGGTTGGTGGTGCCCTGTTTCAGTGGTAGTGGTTGTTTGGATTCATGATGGTGTTGTCCTTCTAGCTTTTTTGGACATGGAGACCTTTATTAGTTTGCTTTTTCTATCTGTGGGTCTAATTCAGTTAGGGCTTCATTTAATGTCCATCTCGATGGTTCTGATGTTTTTGGGGTATGCTTTCTCTTTGGTTGTTGCTAATGATTTTTGATTGGCTGACCTACCTCGTACTGCTTCCTTATTATACCTAAAGCTCATGTTGCCTTGGGATGAGGTGTATTTTCTTACTACTAGAGTGTTGGCTTCCTACTAGGTTTTATAGTTGGGGTATCCTATGGAGGTGGAGATTGCTCCTATTGAGGTGGAGCCCTCTCCTATAGAGGTGGAGATAGTTGTTGCTGTTGTGGGTTGTCCCCTTTCTTTCTACCAGTTCCTTTTGAGGTGGAGCATGTTTGTGCAGGAGATTGGTGACTCTCGCAATTTTGATTCTCATTTCATCCTCTCCTATAAAGGGGAGCTCTCCCTTATTGAGGTTGATATTGATTTGGTGTGTTGGGTGGAGTGGTGTGTTAAGCTGGCAATTGATCCTCAGAGTTTTGTTTTGCTCACCAGCTCCCTAACTATGGTAGGGAGTCTAGATGTGTTGGACCTACACATTTTTCAGGAGCTATTGTTTTAATGGTGTTGTTGTTTGGAAGATGTTGCTTCATGTATACCTTGATGTTTAGGGCATCTTGACCACCTTGAGGGTGGATGTTGTTAAGGGTTGTTGTTCTTAAAGCCTGGTGGGTGGCTTGCAGGCCTGTTATGTTTGTTGGTTTGACTTTTATGGTGAGTTGTCTTTTGGATCTGTCAAATTATATGGTTTGATGGGTTACTTGTTGGCCTATTTGTAACCTAAAGAATTCTTAGATGAACAGTTCATGAATATTTGTGGTTTAAATTCTTGTATTTGTTGGTTGGGGCCCTCATTTTATTAGTCCACTATAACCTCGCAAGGACCATGTTTTCTTGGTGTACTATTTTCTTGATGTTACTTTTTTGCCACAGTATTCCTTTGTCCTATTTTTGTTTGGTATTGGGTTCATGGTTTCTTGTTAAATTGTTTCATGTCCTTGTGTGCTACTAAATATTTGTGGTGGGATGCTGGCCATCTCAAAAACAGACCTTCTTCCTTGGCCTAAATTTTCTCCTAATGTTGTCAATTCTGACAATTCTTTGCTAATTTTCCTGGTGCCTCAGTGCTCTAACCATCGCTGACATCGTGTCATTCACTTCCATGACAAATCCACAAACCTCATTAATATCATCTCATTTTTCCCATGCACCTTCACCTAACTTGAATACTAGTACAAATAACATCTAAAGTCAATACTGCTATTACCAATCCACTATATCAACATAACATTCCACTTAATAATCCCAACATCTCAAACCAAATATACAAATATGCAAGAACATTCATATGCATTCTAAAATTCTCAACCACTTAAATCTAATGTCCATACTCACATACTCACAATCATCAAAATTGTAATCCCATATCACAACATCCACATACTCTCACCTTAAATCATAATCAAAACATGAATCCATCTAACCAAGACATCAACCCACCAAATTACCATCACCAAAACTACTATGTTAACCCATCCAACCAAAAATTTCATCAACAATACCAAAACTACTACATTAACCCATCCAACCAAAACTTTCATCAACAATACCAAAACCCTCAACAACAAATGGCCACATCTTCTTGCACCTACATTCCACCAAACTATTCACATAACTACCAAAAAAACTCATCATGACATTTCCCCTGAGGTCAGTCATCATCACATCCCATATCTGGCTACAATGTACTCACTTTCACCCATCTAAATGATTTGACACTTCGAATCCAATATTTACAACAATAGATCTCCAACATCCATATGAGACCAAAGAAGAGCTACACACTAGAGGACATATGCCCCTATCCTTTCGATAAGACTCTACCCATGCCACCTTTTCTGCATAATTTCAAAATGCCTAAGTTTGATAAATACAAAGGAAAAGGAAACCCTAGGGAACACATTAGAGAATTTTGCGTAGCTTGCCTAAAGGTGGTCCATAATGATACTTATCTTATGTGCCTTTTCTCAAGAAGCTTAAGAGGGAAGTCTATGGAATGGTTTTCTTGACTACCTACTACCATTAGGACTTTCAATGAACTGGCTGAAAAAATTATCTCACACTTCTCCTACATGTAGAATGGGAAGTCTCAATGACCGACCTATGTACCACAAAGCAAAATAATGGAGAAACATTTGCCTCCTTACATAGATGGAGAATTTTGGCTAGTAAATGTTTGTGCCATATTCTTGAGAAACAACTAGTTCAAATACTCATTCAGAATATGGACACAGAAATAGGATTCCATCTAAAAGTGCAATGCTCTAACACCTTTGACGAGGTTATTAAGAAAGGAATTACCATAGAAAAAGATCTTATTGCCAAAGGAATTGTCAGGATTTTCAAAGATAATAAAGACTATCTAAACTCCTCAAATGTTTTTTTTTTTTTTAGAATAAAAATAAAATTGTGGTCAATGATGATGTGGTTGACACCGAGATGGCTCAATATGTTCAATTGGACCTTATAATTGCATGCACCACCCAATCTCCCAAAATCAACAATAATCCAAGACAACTCATAGAGAGGACCTCCTAGATAAAATAACATACCACGAATCAACACTCTATAAACTACTCCAGTCAAATTTAGTCACATTCCTAGAAATAAAGTAGTACAAACCCCAAGTCAAGCCAGGAAGCATTGCTTCCTCAAATGCCTAATTAATTTCATCACTCAAGAGAGGGCTTCATTAAATCATCAACCAGGGAGTCATAAACTTCAGATAGTGTTGGCAACATATATGCATTCATGAATTCTGCACATCCTACATTGGCTAAGTATAAGTAAATGAAACACATGTAAATATAGTAAAGCTTTTAATTAGAATAAACTTCTATTTCTTGAAACAAAGTAAAGGAATACAAACAAATACCTTTTGCTATAAGTACTTAATGCTTATAACTATAAAAAAAATAATTGTTACATTGTAGTATGTCCTAACCTAATTAACCTCTAGAGTACTAAATAAAGTATCAACTACAAATTCTAATTTAGAATTGATAATGCATCATTCATAATCACAAGAACTAAAAACTATCAATTAAACTCACAGTGCATAATCTAATTTATTGATCTAAATTGAAGTGGTTTAGCAATACCTCAAGTGGTCCTTGCTTGAGTTGTTGAATCCACAAAATTTCTTCAATCACTTACTTAGAAAAACATGTTACCAAAGTATTTCTTCTTTATTGCATCTTAATCACACACAAAATTGTGAACAAAATCTATCAAGAAATCTTATTCAATATAACACACATACGATCTAGATCTCCTCCTCGACAAGGTACCCCACTATATAGAGTCTGTGAGGGAGTCCATTTATCTATGAACTGAAAACAAACTGAAGATAGATGCCAACTCTTCGTCAAGAATAGAAAGAGGTTTGAGTTTCAAAATAGAAAGTAATAACTATCAAATAGGAGTATAGAAATCAAACAAGGACTTTGTACTTAATAGATTTAACTATTATAACAAAAAATGTGCCCAGGTAGAGTAGTTTTCGTTATAACTCATAGTCATATTGGGAACAAAATTCTTCTCATGCTCGTCTTGTTAAAAGATAAAAATAATGTTGGTGATTCATGATATGGTCCTTAAATGACTGCCTCCATATTCTTTTGAAAGTGGTCACACTATAGTAGGTTGACTCCTTCACATCAAATTATAATCCTTATGCTACGAGTTGAGAAGCCCGTTGTTATGGGTTGACATGTTTCTTGCTGCAAATGCTATTCTTTATTCTTCAAAGCATTTTCATTGTTAACAACCATAATTTAAACATAAAATCCTACTTAGCTTTATGGACATTCATAACTCATACATATGCATATTAATAGAACATGGTTCAATTCTAAATGCTTTAAAATAATTAAAGCTATATAAAAGGTCTAGTAATGTGTAAGAGTTTTTCAAAAATAAAGATAAAAGTATGAAATTGCAATAGGAAATTTAGTCAATTCTATGACTCATTAGCTCATTGGTGAAAGGACATTGATTTATGTGAGTAACATAGGGCCAAAGGACATATAAATCCATTTTTTTTCAAGCTAAAAAATATCATTTAGGATTTTATTGATCAGGGTGACATCACTATTGAAGATAATCATGACAGTTCATCTCAAAATAATCACATTAATATTATTTTTAGCTCACATGAGGAGAAATTAGACATGTAGATCAAGATAATTTTCTTGAGCATGATCAAAAAAATCTATTTATAGCGATATCTCATCCCAAAATAATTACATTAGTCATGGCCATAACATATCCACCTCATTTGACTCCATAATAGGTCATATTGAAGAACCCTACCCACAAGAATCCTTCATCTCTCCTCCCATTCCTTCATCCTCTACACCTTCTCAACATCAATCAATATCATCCCCATCAATCAAATCATCCAATAATAACACCTTTATAGATTTTCCCCAATGGTTATCCATAATAGATAATCCATTGTTTGATGCAAGTCCAATATGTGATCATAAAATCATAGATCAAATACCATCATGCATCCCATCACCTATTATGCCCACTCTAGAGATTCCTATTCAAATTCCATTACCACCATGCCAACATTAAGAGGCTACCCAAGAGTCCTTTATTCCTACCACATTATCAGAACTAGATCTATGTCAAGAACATAATCCAAAGTATAAAGGATAAAACCCTAAAATAAATCAAGATCAAGTTACTAAAATCCTCCAATCTCACCTTGTCATTGACCAAAATCACATTCCTCTTAAATTTCATGATGATCCCATCATCCATCTCCATTCTAGATCCATGATCACAAAACTAAAGTTGACCCCATCGATGTTCCAGTAACCTCCATTTCCACATATGTGACACTTTCTTCCACTAGACACATAGATGATCCCCCCCTTGTTCATCCAAAACAAGAGTCCTTATCTCTAGAAATATTTGAAAATGAGGAAGCTATAGCTTAATTCACAAGACTCCATGAGTATATCTCACAAAATGACGATGAAGCAAGCATAAAGATGGAGAAAGCACCAATATCTTATTAGCTCAAATCACTTACTTTCGTTAAGGAAAGCTTTCTTACTAATGAGAAGATAACCACCATTGATGATTCCCAAGGACATAAAGAGGAGTTAGCATCTAGTTACCAAAACAAAACATATCCTATTGCAAATAGAATTTGTCAACAAATGCAACATCAAGGAAAAGGATTAGGCCTACATGAACAAGGTATTCTTGAACCAATACATTATGTGGGAAATCCTAAATATCAAGGACTTGGTTATTCATCAATCAAGAAATATAATGATGTCAATGGTACCTCCGTAGTATTAGGGGGTAACTTCATCTAATGCACACCTCAAAAGAGGGGTCATGAACAACCCTCACAATAAGATTGTTGTCGATACTCCTCCAATCCACATCATAGACCATCATTCTCAAATCCTCCAATCCACTAATTGGGACCACCAAAAGAATAATGTTTACAAATAAAAAGATAAAATTCAAGACATCGAAGCTAATAAATCCAAAAATCAAAGTGTAAACATACAATTAAAATGGATCCCAATGAAAACTAGATCATGCAAAGCATCCAAATCCAAAAGTCCATGAAATTATGGAGTCATCTCAAATAAATCCTTCCATCACTCAAAAGTATCCACCTCCTTTAAAATTGTATTCAATACCACCATGAAAGGAGCATAAAATAATTGGTCCCCAACACACTCAAAATCTCACATCCACACTCCATCACCCACCATCTCAAGTTTGGAAAATAAAAAATCCTATAGTCAAACTATCAAGTAATTCATCCACATTTCATATCCACCACCAAAATCATCTCTCCTAAAATAAAATAAAAATATAAAACCCCACATTCACATGTCTTAGTAGTAACACTTTATCATATGGACTCTAATGACACTCTATCATGATGTGTGCATTTGTATAAATCCATGTCTAGTATGAACACGGATGACAATAACATCCATGGTCTATATACAAGTGTCCTTATCTTGGCAAAGAAACTCCTCAAGACAAGAGATTATTGGCACATGATGACAACATCATCTCCATCAACATCAGCAAGGGGTCCTGCATAGTTGATGATCATTCAAAAACAAAAACAAAAAGTAAACGAAAATAATATGCCCAATAGTGAAAACCATTCTCATGACACTTTGGACAAGTGTCATGATGAAAACCCATTCATTGGCATCGTTGCATAAATTTGTTATCTATGTATACCATTCTAGTTGGGAGCATCTTATCTCATACACAATTCTATTATATCCTCGTTATCCATCTAATCCATTCCACTTTCATCCATCTTCCCTATCCATCTTGATCTTGATAAATACTAGGGGCATATACTTCAAAACATGCTTTTTTGGAAAAATATTGACATGGTCATATTCCTTTGACCATATACTATCCCACGTCATACCATCATCTACATAGCACTATCTAAACATTTATCTTGGGTCAAACATGTTATCCTATTATGAGATGATCCTTGGAAGAAAATATCCCTTATCCTAGATTTATTTTCCGAATGCCCATCCTTCACATATTCACTTCCATCACACTAGTCCATTCACTCAACCATAGTGTCCTATACATTGCTAGACATTGGGGGCAATCGATTACATCCTTCTTTGGAACAACTCTTGATATATGTCTTCTAGCTCACTTTGTGACCTAGACACCATAAAAAATCCAAAAAAATAAAATATCTTGAAAAAAAACACTTTCAAGCATTTTCCACCATCTCGTGAATAAATTTTTCCATCAATCTCCTTCATTAATATTAATCCAAACAAACCCTATCAATTGCATCTCGCCTACACTCCAGTGGTTTATCAAACTATCTAACATTTTTTTTGCTAACATGGATACAAATCTTGATCTATCTTATCCAATCATCATCATCAAGATGTATCCTTCCTAGCCATTGTGTTGATCTTATCTTAACAACAACTATCCTTGTGTTGTTCTTATCGTCAACAATGTTGTCACTATCATCAATCAATCAATCAGATCAATCAACTTTAACTTGGCTAGTGACAAGATCTCAAAAGGTATTTGATATCCATACACATCCAGATCTCTTCATCATTATCATCACCTGAAAAAAGAAAAAATATTCCAAAAACATCAAATAATCCCAAAAAATCCAAAAACATTAAAAAACCCAAAAATTCAAATCATAACATTATCGACCATATCCATAATAATTTTCCATTGCCTAGACAAGACATCCAAGCAATAAAAAACTATGCAAGACTATGCAATGCCCAAAGCCATCGAGTGTTCACAAAACAACCATGAATAAAATAATCCTATTAAATTATCTATAATATACTGATCTATTGCCAAATCAACTGTAAACATCTTATCCAACCTATCATGCCTTAATAGATGCATCCTTCCTATATAGGCATTATCTACTTTAAGCAAATACTTTTTGGAAAGAAAATTTGATGGTTGTTGATCTGTTTGGTCACTGAGTCTTTTTATTGCTTAACTTATCATATTTTCCTATTCAAATGTTCCTTGAGGATAACTTAAAATAATTAAAGGAGAAAGAATGGGGAAAAGTAATTATTTTTGTATACCATGTTTGTGGAATGTTCATATGCATTACCAAGGCATGTATGTTCCTTGTGTGTGTTGGAATGGATTCTAGAATTGAAAAACTTCCTTTGCATATAAGATCATTTAATACCTTTTTACACTAGGGATATAATGCTTTAAGATCATCTCCCTAACATATTCCAACAAGGTTCTATTATGTTTGGTATGAATGAGGACAATCCTTCTTATTTACAGTGGCAATATCATGCAAAGGATACCAAAGTCACCTTGGTTTGTCATACCTTGGTGTGCATATATCCATTTTCCACAATAAGCTTTATAATAATAAAAAACATAAAACAAAAAGCACACTATCTATAAATCTCTATCCACATCAACCTATTTCCACTCATCTATCTCATTTATTATCCATCCAATTATGTGATATCAATCAACAATAACCATCTCATCACTATCTTCCACCATACTAACCCATAATCTCTTACCTCCTCTCACCCACACCTTCCTCCTCACCCAAATATTTCCTATCCTACTCTTTCCATTTTCTTCACCTATATCACATCTATCCAACCCTTTTCGAGAGTTTGACCTTAAAAAATAATTTTTATGCCAACCTCTCAAGGGGGAATCCTACCTTGATTTTGTTGGAAATTCAAGGTGAAACTTACAAAAATATAACTTAATAATGTCTACCTCTCAAGGGGAATCCTACCTTGATTTATCAAATGGAGATTGTCTCTTTGCATACCTTATAGTGGGTCTTTCGATGCTCTAATGTTTTTAGCACATTCCCGGCTTATTTTGGACTGAGCTTGGCCTTTGGCTTGTTTACTTCATCTCCAAGCAGATTTTTGTATCTCTTTTGCTTCTTCTTTTATCTGGAACATTTGGCGAATTGTTGCTTTCTACAATGGTTTTGTTAGTTTTAAATCATGTTGCAGGTCTCTTGCTTTTGTTCGTTGTTTGGATTCTACCACCGTCTACTTGGATTCCTCTCCTTTAATGGGGCTTCTTTCGATTTGACGTCCCTATTCATAAGTTGGGGTTATTTTGCTATTTCTTCTTACAATCGAATGATCTCCCTATATCCATCTTGTTTCTAGTTCATGGATACATTGTAATGCTTTGTAAAACCAATGTGGGGGTATTTTTCTTGGTGAATGGGTATTCTCTCTATACTTACATGTGTTATAGGTTACTGCAAATGTCTATAATGATAGTTTTTGTTCTGCCTCTACCATATCTTTCTACGTACTACTCTTTTTCATAAATAAAAGTTTGTGGCTTTGCCACTTTTTTTAAAATGTCTTTGCAAATTTAAATTTATGTATCCAAGATTACCATAAAATGATAATGTGATAACAATACCAAACATGAAAGAAAAAATAGAAATACCACAAGTAGAGACTAACAAGTGACACAAGATATACATGGATAAACCCTTGGGAGAAAAACAACTCCACACTCAAAGAGATCTAATGTTTGTATTAATCTTCAAATGATATAAACCGATATAACACTCCTCTCTAAGTTTTTACGACACTTTGTTACTCTGACAATTTGCAAAAAAACTCTACAAACCACCATCTCAATGCTCCAATGTATAGAATTTTATGGGAGAGAATACCACAAATGGTATCCTGAAACAACAAGCAAAACCACCTAGAAAAAGCCCACGCCCACTTAGTGGACAATCCATAAGCATGGTGAAAAATATTAAATGATCGCATGGCCTTCACATGGGTGCTTAACCCACAGCCAATCAAAATTGGTCAATACCAAGTGCTCCATAGCTCTTTGACGACTCTGACAACTTCATGCAAGAACACACTCCAACATGCAAACTTGGGCACCCCACCATGCAAATAACATGCAATGACATGCATTGCAAAGTGGTCCCTGCCTAGAAGTTGGGTGCCCAAAGGGAATATGCTCCTAGGATGCTTTATAACCATCACCATAGTGGGTCCACCTCTTTGAATGCAATTGTAATTTGTCAAAGGAAAACAAATAATAAATATTTTCCCCCTCATGTCCTCTAGAACACTTTCCAAAGAACGTGGAGATGCATAATTATTGACTTAGGATAGTGATTATAATGTCACCTATCCTAAAATTCTCCCACTTGACAT
Organism: Sequoia sempervirens; assembly: GCA_007258455.2. Classification (NCBI taxonomy): domain Eukaryota; kingdom Viridiplantae; phylum Streptophyta; class Pinopsida; order Cupressales; family Cupressaceae; genus Sequoia; species Sequoia sempervirens. The sequence goes on from VDFB02353493.1 coordinate 377,036,140, forward strand.
TATACATTATAATTACATCCATGAGATACAAATAAAATATATAATCAAGTGCAATTATCAAGGCCCATGGCCTTCATGCACCAAGAGAACTTTATGGTCACTGGCTTCATGATAGAATCTGCAACATTATCCAAAGTGTCAAGCTTCTCAATCAAGACCTTACCATTCTCAAACATTTCTCACACAAAGTGATATGAACATCAACATGCTTAGTATGAGCATGATACATAGTTATTTTGGCTAAACATGTGGCACTCTGACTATCGCATCCAATCCTCATAGTCTTGTAATAAAAACCAATGCCATTACCAAGTCTTTGTAACCAAACTGCCTCCTTAGAGGCATGTTTAGAAGCCATATAATTTGCTTTAGTGGTGGACAATGCAACTGTAGACTGAATCTTACTCATCCAACTCACTGCACCTCCAAATAAAGTAAAAACATAGCCACTAGTGGACCTTTGTCTGTCCAAGTCACATGCCCAATCTAGATCAAAAAAAATTTGTATGTCCAATGAATTAACCACATCATCAATAACATGATAAACCAATTAGTAATTTGAAGTACCACACAAATATTTAAACACCCTCATAACACAAGTATAATGCTCTCTACTAGGGTTAGACATAAACCTGCTCAAAACTCCCACTGTTTGGGCTATATCTGGTCTAGTGCAAACCATTTCATACATCAAACTACCAATGACACTAGCTTAATGAATGCTAGACATCTCTTCAAAATTATCATCAAAATTAGGACACATGTCTAAGCTCAACTTAGTACCAACCATAAATGAAATATTTATTGGTTTACAATCATACTTACTAAACCTCTGCAAATGGTATCAACATACTTACCCTAACTTAACCAAATATTTCTATGAACCTGATCCCTATTGATCTCCATCCCAAGGATATATTTTATAGCCCCCAAATCCTTCATATCAAATGTGCCAAAAAGTTGAGTCTTAAGCTCCGTAATCATCACCTTGTTACCCATAAACAACATGCCATAAACATACAAGACAATGATTAGTATTTGATCATCAATAACCTTAATATAAACACAATGATCTTCCTCATAAAAAAAATCAACTTCAATGCAAAGGCATCAAAATTTTGGTAGCACATCTTGGGTGACTGTTTCAAACCATATAAAAATCTCTTTAACCTGCAAACTAAGTGTTCTTTTCCTTTCACAACAAAACCATCAGGCTATCGCATATAAATCTCTTCCTCAAGATCCCCATGCAAGAAAGCAATTTTAACATCCATTTGCTCTATTTCAAAATCATAAGTAGCAACAATATATAATAGGAATCTAATAGAAGTTAACTTAGCAACAAGAGAGAAAATTTCACTAAAATCAACTCCCTCTATTTGGGAGTAGCCCTTGGCCACCAATATGGCCTTGTATCGCTCTAACCGACCATCTACACCAAATTTATTTTTAAATACCCACTTGCACCCATTGGGCTTCCTTTGGGAATACTCACAAGATCCTAAGTATCACAACTATCCAAAGCCATCATCTCCTCCTGCATGGCCTGCATCCAAGACTCACTTTCTTTTGAAGAAAGAGCCTACCTCTAAGATCTAGGTTTATTGTCAATACTCAACAAAGAAAATACACAATGGTAATTAGATGGGTTATACCAATCAATTGGATTTCATTGTTTTATGGATCTTCTCAAGGTAAGAGTGATGGGTTCTTGTTACTCTTCTTCTTCTACATGCTCATCCTACAGATCATCTAAACTCTTTGAACCCTCTTCTTCTTCTCCATCCTCAAATACACCTGATTTTTCTTCCACATGTGCATCTACTTTCTTTTCTATCTTTGTCTCAAAGTGCACTATTTTTGTCTCATCTTTCTCCTTTGGTTTTTCTTCACCTGAGTAAGATCTAAACTATCCGAAAATCACATCTTTAGAGAGAACCATTTTATGGGTTAGAGGATTCCAAAGATTATAATTTATATTCTCACCATATCCAATAAAGATGCATTTTTGTACTTTTGGATCAAATTTAAAATGCTTCTCTTGAGGCACATGAACAAATGCCTCACAACGAATGAACCTTAAATGTGAAATAGAAGGCTTTCTACCTATCCACACTTCATAAGGAGTTTTATCAACAAGAGCTAAACAAGGAGATCTACTAACCAAATAACATGTAGTACTTATAGCTTCCACCCAAAAGCATCTATCAAGCTTAGCACTGCTCAACATGCTCCTACCTCTTTCTGTCAAGGTTTACTTTATTATTTCTTTTACCCCATTTTGTTGGGGTGTATATGGAGTAGTCTTTTGTCAAAAAATACCTGTATGCTTACAAAACTCATCAAATTCCCTAGAATAATATTCACCCCCATTGTCATATCTCAACACCCTTATCTTATAATCCATTTGCTTCTCAACTAAGGCTTTAAATTCCTTAAACTTAGTGAAAACCTCATATTTTGTATGCATAAAATAAATCCAGGCGTATCTTGAGACATCATCAATGAAAGTAACATAATAATGAGATTTTTTAAAAGAGTCAACATCCACTGGTTCAAACACATCCGAATGAATGATCTCTAATAGTCTCCTAGCTTTGTTAGTTTCATTAGGAAATGAAAATCTATTTTGTTTACCAAACACACAATGCTCACAGAATCATTTTTTTCCAACAGAATAATCAGAAATATCATCAACCAACTTTTTATTCAAAGTGGTCTTAAGACCCTTTTCACTTATGTGACCCAATCTATGGTTCCACAACATACATGCATTTTCAGTGCTAACTACATTGAAAAGTTACAAAAAGTGGAGGCAATAAGCCTAAACAAAGTCCCTATCTAAGATACTTTAGCAATCACCAAAATCCCTCTTACCAACCTACAACCAAACTTGTCAAAAGTCACATGCATTCCAAAATCATTCTGTAGACACCTAAATTTGGACACTTAATTTATCCAAATTTATCCCCTTTCGTCTAAACATCTTTTTATCCACATTAATTAAGTAATATCACTATTATTTAATTAATCCCTCTAAAGTTCTTCTAATCCCTAAGGTATCTAGTTAAATAATTAAATACCTTCCCCTTTCATCAAATGAATTAAATAAATATGTCATTTATTTAATTTCCTTTATGTCACATCCTCCATCTTTTATTATCTAATCTTAATCCATCTTCTAATCTCATTATTAGGATGTGCACATGCCTAATCCTTGATTAGGAGGTGTCACATCCTCCAACTTTTGCAAGTTGGCCTCTAATCTTTCTTAGCCACCTAACCTTACCCTAACCCCTCATCAACTTGTCTAATCACCCCTTTTAGTCAACTCTTCCCATCCCCCAAGGAATTTTTAATTCCTTTTGTCTTCCCAAAGTTCTTTGAATAATTTTTAATTCTACTCTCATCTTTCAAGAAATATTAAATTCCTTTTCTCTTCCCCATGTCCTTTATGACATGTGTCCTTGGTCAACCTTATTAAAGGCCTTCCCCTTTTGGACAAGGCACTTCACTTCCCTATGTGAATTTTTAATTCACATTTAATCCCCCAATGCACCCTTTAGAATTTAAAATTTTTTCCCCTCTC
>VDFB02353493.1:377039828-377091973 GCA_007258455.2 Sequoia sempervirens
TTGTTGTCACTAAACAGAGTAAATGTTGCAACCCAATTCAACCAATAAATGTTGCAACCATAACATTTCCTTAGCACCTTTGGTGAGGGCAATGTATTATGCTTCAGTAGTTGAGAGTGCAACCACTTGTTGCAATTTAGAAACCCAATTGATCGCTACCTAATAAATGTGAAAACATAACCAATAGTTGACTTCCTTTTGTCCAAGTCACTGGTCATATCAGAATCAACAAAACCTTGCAACTGTGCATCTTTTTCAAAACACAATTAGAAGTTCCCTTAAAATACCTCAAAATTCATTTCACAACTTGTCAATGATTTTTACCTTGATTGCTCATGTACCTATTGACTACTCCCACTACATGAACAATGTTGGGTCTTGTGCGGACTATTGCATACATGAGACTCCCAACAACAAAGGAATAAGACACTTGTTCTATAAGCTCTTTTTCTTCTTGTGTCTAAGGACACATCTTTGTTGAAAGTTTGAAGTGATCAACAAGAGGTGTGCAAACGGGCTTAGCATTCTTCATGCCAAATCTATTCAAAATTTTGTCAACATATTTTCCTTGTGACAACTTCAACTCTCTTTTCTGCCTATCCTTGATGATAGACATTCCAAAATTTTTCTTGGTAGATCCTAGATCCTTAATAGAAAATTTGTTAGCTAACTGTTGTTTCAAGTTGCTAACAACAACCATGCTAGTTCCAATCACTAGCATATCATCAACATATAGATATAACAAGACAATTTCATCATTCTCCAAAACCTTGTAAGAAACACACAGATCAAATTCACATTTGGAGAACTTTTTTTTTAGCCATGAAGGAATCGAACTTGAGGTACCATTGTTGTGGAGCTTGTTTTGACCCATACAAGCTTTGTTTCAATTTGCAAACTAGATTCTCTTGTCCTTTCTCGAAGCCTTCCAGTTGTTACATATATAACTCTTCATCCAGATCACTATGTTGAAATGTGGTCTTAACATCAAGCTGCTTTAGTTCAAGATTGTAAACAACAACTAATCCCAACACTATCTAAATAGTAGTCATTTTCACTACATGTGAAAAATTTCGGTGAAATCAACACCCTTCTATTTTTGATAAAGGAAAAAATAGATTTTGAAGGGACCCAGAACCCTTTAACAAAAAAGAGCAAGGCTGTAGAAAAGACAACAAGCAGCTAGCGAGAAAGACCAGCTCCAATACAAGACCAATTAAGATTTACATTTAACATTTTTCTTGTGGGAGTGGAGAGTCATGTCGAAAAATGACAGAGAAGATTGATCTTTTTTGCCCTTAACTATGATCCAATCATCTTCCACTTGCGCCACCTTACCGTTCCACGCCAGCTCGCTACTTTCATGAAGATGAAAGCCAACAACCAAAGTATTAGGGGTTATATCATGATTCCTATGCATAGATAAAGACTTTTTTGAAGAGCCACCAGCAAGGGAAGCCGAAGCACATTCCTTTGAAATGGCAACCTTTGACACAAAAGGGTTTGCCTTAGTGACCCCACCATTTGAAACGACTGGAGGGGGCGTCCCAAGACCCAGTGAATTAGAAGCAGCCACCTCACGAACTTTAGGAGTTTCAACAAGATGTTCAGTTTCAGCAACCCCACCAGAAGAGACATCCGAAGGGGAAACCTCACGAGCTTGTGATTCCAAGGCAACCACATCAGAAAAGCTCCTATGTTGATTAGCATTCTTCTCAACCATATAATGTTGTTGAGAGGCACCTTTCCACCAAGAAGTTGAAGCATTTTTCTTGAAACCACATTGTGCAGCAGCGTGACCTGTTTTAAAACATCTTCTACAGCGGAAGGGAATCAACACCCTTTTGTTGGTCATATCCTTTCACTACTAATTTGGCCCTGTATCGCTTCTTGCCACCATCCTCTTCTTTCAACTTGTATACCCACTTGTTTTTGAAAGCTTTTTGGTTGAGTTGAAGAGGAACCAAATCCCAAGTTTGATTTGTCATCAACGGATCCATCGCTTCACTCATAGCCTCCATCCATTTTGTACAATTTCTATCATTACAAGCTTGTTCAAATGTTGCAGGTTCAACTTGATTAGAGATTAATAAATAATGAATAATAACCTTAATGTTGCAGGTTCAACGCTTACCATGGCAACACCTTATATGCACCTGTATTTTATTTAATCAATTCACTATAATTAATAATAACGCTATATATTGTGCTTTGTGAATATCTTAAATGATTTCCACTTATATATATGTATATATACATACATATCTCTTGAAATATATATACACACACACACATATATGTACATATATATTAATATATACTCATTTCACAAGGTTATCAAAATACATTAATTGTCGATTATCAAACATATATAAATTCATATCCAATAACATTATGTATATATATATATATATATGCAATTATATAAATATATTAATATATATATATATATATATATATATATATATATATATATATATATATATATATATATATGAAGCTAAATTATTTATTCATATATATATAATACATACATATATACAAAATATCATGTTAATACTTTTATAAAAACACTCATACTCTCATATGCATCAATCAACATATATACATGAAGTGTGTGTGTATATATATATATATATATGTCACCTTAGTCCAATTGATATTCCCACGCATATGGGTAATTTGTCCATGAGCATGCGTAGGTACGTCTACCTACATATACTCATGTACGTATTCACTCACATGTACGAGTTTATCGTAGACACGTAGATATAAACATATATATACATTTTATGCATATAGCTCATTGACATAACAATAAACACACAAGGAAGGACTTCCACTCGACATCAAGACTTAATCACATTCCTCAATCCAAACATTCATGAAACAAGATTACAAATCAATATTCAAATTCACAACTAAACTGAAGATCACTTACCATTTACCCGAACTAACTTGACTCAACTAAGACCAACTAGGGTGTGAGTGTGTGAATGCTCGATAAGGCTGAATTAAAGGTTACTAGACCAAGTTCTTCTCCTGAGTGATACTTCCCTCTCTTCCAAAGGTTTGGATTGTTATTGTATCTAGTTTAGTGCATCATAATTGTTGTTAGCCAAATCAATACATTCATATGCATCACATATATTTCATATACAAAAACATCATAAAACATTAAATTGAATCAAACATTCATTCATCATATTTCCATTAGGATTCATATATAAAACACATTCACATAAATTAAAGCAATTTACCAAACAAGGTAATAGTAAATAAGTAATAATACACGGGGTGTAACATATTTCCCCCCTTGTGAATCATCGTCCTCGATGATTTTTAACATAAAGCACATCACAAAACACAACATCCCAAAACATCATTGTTTTCAAGAGTTTTCAAAATCTAGCAAGACTTGTGGAAATTTTTGCTTCATTTCAGCATAATCTTCCCATGTGGAAGAATCTTTTGCATACTAATCCCACTGGACCTTGCATTGTAGAACCTCTCTGTTACGCAAGTGGAGCTTACATGTTATGAGCACCTTGAGAGGCTTGATTGTTACCACCCCTAGGTCTTGTACCTATAAAGCATTCTAATTAAGAACATGGTTATTGCTTGGTATATACTTCTTAAGATACGAGACATGAAAGACGTTATGCATCCTAGCAAGAGTTGGTGGCAAGTCAATTGTATACACAATAGGGTTGATTTCCTGAAGAACCTCAAAAGGACCTACGTAGCGTGGAGCTAGTTTAGATCATGACTTTCCAAACTTGATAGAACTCTTGTGAGGTTTAACTCTTAGCAAAAGTTTATCCCCTACTGTGAAATTCCTGGGTACCCGTTTAGAATCAACATAACTTTTTTGCCTATCGTTAGCTTTTGCTAACCTCTGCTTGATAATTCTAACTTGTTCCTCCATTTTCAATAACATCTCTGGCCCAAGGCTTATCCTGTCTTCTAGCTTATCCTAGCTTATAGGAGTTCGACACTTCATACCATATAATGCTTCAAATGAAGCCATCTTGATTGCAAAATGATAGGAGTTATTATATGCAAACTCTACCAAAGGTAGGTACTCCTCCCATTTGTATTGTTGATCCGTGCAATACATCCTTAGTAGACCTTCTAATACTTGGTTCACCCTTTCAATTTTTCCATCTATTTCTAGATGATAAGAAGAACTTATGTTCATTTGAGTTCCAAGTGAAGAAAACAAGGTTTGCTAAAACCTAGATGTCACATGAGCATCCCTATCAGAAATGGTCCTTTCAGGAATCCCACACAATATAAATATCTCTTGAATAAATGTCCATGCTATTACAGGAGCTCCATTAGTCAGATTCCTTGGTATGAAGTGAGATACTTTTATAAGCTTGTCAACTACTACCAAAATGGCATTGTGCTTGTTCCTTGACATTGGGAGACCTTGCACAAAATCCATGCTAATAACTTGCAACTTTCTTTTCGCAACTTCATGTGGATACAAAAGACCTGCATGATGATGATGCTCCACCTTCACACTTTGGCATTCTAAGCAACTTGCTAAAAATCTTGTTGCATCCCCTTTCATACCCTTCCAAAAATATAATGGATTTACATCGACCAACATCTTGGTTACACTAGGCTATCTTGAATATGGTGCATTGTGAACTTATTTCCATACCATGATCCTTAATTCCCAAGGGTTAGGTACATAAATCCTTCCCTTAAATCTCAATAAACCATTAGGTTCAAAGTGATATCCTTCATACTTTCGATCTTACAGATTGTCCAAGAGTGCTTGCTTGACTTGTTGATAGAACTCATCACCTTTAGATTCTTGTAGGACTTGATCCTTGAATTTAGTTTGGATTGATATCATAGAGGAGATATTCCTCCTACGACTTAGGACATCGACAACCCGATTCTCCTTCCCCTTGACATAACTGATGTTGAAGTCATAGTAAAATATCAATTCCAACCACCTTCTTTGTCTTGCATTAACATTAGGTTGAGTAAACTAATACTTTAGACCATGATGATCAGTCTTCAGCTCAAATGGCTTTCCCAACAGATAATGTCTCCACATCTGTAATGCATGAACAATTATCGCTCTCTAAATCTTATGAAGCATAATTTTTTCATAGGGCTTCAACTTCCTAGACTCATAAGCTATGACTTGTCCTTCTTGCATCAATACTCCACCCAAACCTTCTCCTGATGCATCTGTAATAACTATAAAGTTACCAGCTAGATCTAGTACCTTTAATATTGGTGTCATGGTTAATCTTTCCTTAAGTTGGTCAAATGCTACTTGACATTTCTCAGACCATTCAAACTTCTTCCCCTTCCTTTGCAATGACGTGATGGGAAAAGCTATTCTTGAAAAGTTAGCAACAAACTAACAGTAATACCCATAAAACTTCTAACTTCTGGCACATTCTGAGGCATTGGCCACTCTAGCACAACTTTTATCTTTGCTGGATCAATTGAAATCCCATCAGCTAAAATTACTTGACCCAAATAGTGTACTTCCTTTTGGAAAAAGGTACACTTAGAGAGTTTTCGGTATAGCTTATGCTCTCTCATGTTAGTGTAGGTTTTTTATTTTCCTTATGTTAGGGAATATTTATTTTTCCTACACACATTATTAAGCTTGCTTAGGTTATATTTTAATGGTTAGGAGGAGGACATGTGGCATAATCCTACAATCACATGTGTCATTCACACCCACCTTTGGGTAGTTGAATGTCACACCCTCTTTTGGATTTATTTGCCACCTCCCCATAACCATTTTTTGTCTTTACTTGAGTTGGCATAACCATGTATTTGGCATTACCAAGTAGGTAAAACCTCCCACCTATTATGGGTTAAGGGAGTTATTATTCCTCTTGGTTTTATATGCCTATATTTTACTATATAAACAAGCCCTCACCTCTCCCTATGCTAATGAGAACACTAGCTCAAATTGTGAGTCTAGTTCAATGCTAGGAGAGTGTTGAGTTTTGTTCATCTTTGAGTTCTTATCTTGCTTTCCTTTAGTCACTTTGATCTTGGGTGGTTTCACAAACAAATCTTACATGGTATCAGAGCAGGCCTCTTGCCCTTCGTTCCACTGAGAATTTTTTTTTGCATCTGGTGTTTTAGCATACCTCCATGTGGTTAGTTTGCACCAATTTTTTTTTTTTGCAAAGAATATTTGCAGAAAAATATTTCTGCGATTTGATTATCTGGTCACTAAATTTGGGGCAAATTTACAATTTTATTTGTAAATCGGGCTTGTACGCTGGTCAGATTGTCACAAGTTCCACAGTCACCATCTAGTGGCGTCATCATCCTCTCAGCCTACGTTCAGTACTCAACACTCTTATCGGCTTGTGATTTCGGTGGTCTAGTTCCATCGGGCATAATTATCCCTGCGTTGCCAGTGCCATCACATAGGCGTACCCGTGTGAGTTCGTTGTAGGGAATTCGTCGGTCATCTCTGCCATCTTCTGCAAATTTTATCGGTGGATATTCATTTCCCAACACATCATTGGTGTTGTCTATTCCCTCATGGATTGGTGTAGTTGTCTTTAATCAGGTCTATAATATTAGATCTGCATCGATCAACATTTACTAATTCGCCAAGCCTTGGAGCTCAAGGTATTCATTGTTCAGTCTGAAGTTAATTCATTGAGAGTCAGGTGTTTGGACGAGGCTAGTACTCTCCTGTTTGCGTACGATGTCCTCTCTACAGTCTGATCTATCAAATCGGCATCCTCCCTCTTCGACATACTCTACCGGTCATCGACATTCATTGATGTTTTTCCGGCACCCGTCTTTTCTCTTGGCCAAATCCATTGTCATCGCCATCTCTTCAATTGGTGGGAAACTTATTGTTTTGAGCAGTCCGCAGACTAGTTGTACCTTCCATCATCGGCAACATATTCTCATACACGTTGGCTATCTCATCATCGGTTGAGTTTGGTTTGCTGGTACCTTCTTCATCGGCCTTGTTCACTATACAATCAACATTCCCTGCGTACTGCACAACATCGAAGGGTTTGAAGTTATTTATATTGGCTATTTCATAATATTAAAAGTTTGTTTTATATAAACTTTGTTATAAAAGCCGACATTGTATTGGTGATTCGGGTGGGTGACCCGCGGGTGGCATGGCCACCGGGGCACCACCCCCACTCCGCCAGTGCCACCCGTCCACCACCAATGGTGGCGGGGTATTAAAATCAGGTTTCTAAAACTTTTTTTTAATAAGGTGGTTATATGTTGCAACTAGGGGTAGTTTTTCTGCACTCAGTTAGTGATGGTATTTTGCTCCTATTTAGAATAAAGTGCCTTTTTATAGGCCTTTTTTTGTTTTTGCATAACTTTTGTTCCAGATGGAGAAATTTTGCAAATGAAATATCGTCGGAAAGGTGGTGATCTCAACTTTCTAGTGATGCTGATGTTTCTTCAGAATTTTGTCATTTGGCTGCATTTATTTTTCATTGAAGTCTGAAGCTCCATTTGCACTCTCGTGCTCTTCAGATTTTCTCTGCACTTCAGTTTAATTCCAGATCATCTTTTAATCGACTGTTGCTTCATAGATTCCAGAGTTGTGCCAGTTTGTGAGTTTTCCAGTATTCCTTGGCATCGGGTCCGCTGTTGCTTTATCATGATTCCGACTTGAGTCTTTGAGTGACTCTAATATGGTTTCAGTAGCAAACAAAAGTATCTTTCCTTGCTTGGCGCATTTAGGATTCCAGTGTTACTCCATAGTGTACTTCTAGTGCTTCTTCTTGCAGCAGGTTATCTCTTATAAGGGGGTCCTATTATCTCTTTTATCATCCTTTGTATGGATAGAGATTGATTGGAATTGTGATGGATATCATTATTGTATTGTATCTCTCTTTTGGGGAGGAGTTTTGTCCCACTGGGTTTTCTCCTTTTCTCCGGTTGTGAGAGATTTCATTTGCATTTGTACATGAGTACCTAATATGGCCTCGTAGCCGGGACTCATATTTGCATTTCATCTTGCATAATAATCTCCCTAAGTTTGCACTTAAGGGGGGATGTTGGTGTAAATAGGTTTTTACCTTTTACACATTGTCTTAAGCTTAACTTAGGACACACATATTTAATATTTTCTAATATTTGTCTCGGGTAGTTTCACCTGTGACTCATCTTGTTTTATGACGGTGAGTTTTTTCACCACATTTCTTTCCTATTTAATAGGCTTCTATGTACATGATTATTCAATCATCTTAGCTTTAATTAAGCTTATCACATTATTTTGTGATTATTTTTTCTCGGCTGTGAAGGTTGAGTTGCAGGTTGCTCCTGGGTGATTTGGAGCTTTTCTCCTACAATCATTGGAAAACAATCTCTAGGTTCTTGAGATGTTCCTCTTCATTCTTGGAGTAGATTAAGATGTCATCCAAGAAGACCAACACAAACCTATCCAACAGTCCCTAAATACATTGTTCATTAGGTTCATGAATGTTGTTGGTGCATTCGTTAGCCCAAATGGTAGGATTATGAACTCATAATGACTGTATCCAGTCTTGAAAGCTATTTTGAAAATGTCTTCATGCTTGATTCTTAGTTGATGATATCTTGAACATAGATCAATCTTCAAAAACATTGCCGCTCCTCCCATCTAATCAAAGAGATCGTCGATGCGTGGCAACATATACTTATTCTTTATTGTTGCTTTGTTAAGTAATTGATAATTAATAAATAAGCATAGTGTACCATCCTTCTTCTTTATAAAGATCACTAGCGCTCCCCAGGGTGAAACACTGGGTCTTATTAGTCCTTTAAACAACAAATCTTCTAGTTGTTCCTTTAACTCCATTAATTTAGTTGTAGTCATCCTATAAGGTACTTTCAATATAGGTTTTGACCCTAGTACTACATCGATGGAGAAATCAAATATCCTCTTAGGAGGTAATCCAGGTAATTCTTCTAGAAATACATCCACAAATTTTTCGTAAAATAGGATATTCTCCATATTTGTTTATCCAAATTCCAACACCTCACCTTCTTCGACATCTTGGGAGTCTTGAGGTCCATAATATACTACATCATCTTGAGAAATGAATTCCTTGAATTCTTCAAGTGTCTCCATTTTTATTGCAAAGAGTTGTTAACCTTTCTTCTTTTCTTTATGCATCTATACAGCAGATATCTGGCGTAACTTAACTCTCTAGGTGTTCCTTGTAATGACACCTAGCTACCTAGATCGTCTAAGCATTCAATTGTTTTTGCATGACAATCTACTTTGGCCCTATGTTTCCATAGCCAATTCATCCCTAAGATGACACTATAAGATCCTAAGGGAGCTATGTACAGATTCACTTTCGTAGAGAAACTCAAAAGTTCAACTCTTGCTTTGAATAGACAATGAGTTACTTCAACTCTTGTCTGGTTTGTATATTCTACAACCTAGGTGATCCCACAATATTGGTTTACAATTTTGGCCAAACTGGACACTGAACTGATTTTTTCTAACTAAATCTTCACTTTTAGGCACTTATAGCAGCTAAACCATGATGAATTTGAAGATGATGCAAACTAGTGATTTGTGACATTTTGTCTATAGATTCTAAATATATTTTTTTCAAATTTTTTGGAATCAGATTGCACATATTTTTCCATTTCCTTTGAAAGCTAGTTTTTATTAGTAAACACCAATTTTAAGGAGTGATGCTCACTGTATACAACATAACTTTTTTTCTATGAAGGATAAAATTATATTTTTTTTTAATTTAGATTTGTAATTGTGATATCTAACTGGTTCATTTGGTTACATAGTGTTTTATTGAATATTTTTTCCTTAATCAAGTTTCGAAGTCAAACCAATTACAATTCAGACATAGGCAGATCGTATACAACATAACATTTTGTGTATGTATTGAAATTCATTTTTTTTTATTGGATCAAGGAAATCAATACCTAGCCTAAACATATTTTTCAAAATTTTATTTTGATAATCTGCTATTTTCCACATGTGTATAATAGAGAGCTTGATTTTTAGTGAAAAACCTATGTTTGATCAAACTAAAAAACCAAATACATAATAAAACCAAAACATATTAAAATTGTATTTGATGGATAGCTCATTCTGAGGACTACCATCATCTAGTTGGGTTTGTGAAGTCTCCATTTTCAACCTCAACTCGAGCTTTGAAGGGAAAAATTATGCAGAAATTTGGTGCTAGAGGGGGAGAAGAGGGGAGAAGGGGGAAATGGGGGGTTCGAATGAACCCAAGTTCGAGCGAACCCCCTTTGGAGGTTCACTAGAACCAGGGTTTGAATGAACCCAGGTTCGAGTGAACCCCCTCTTGAAGTCAATTTTCCATTGTCTTTATCTAAAAAAATACAAAAAAAGTGAGTCCCATCATTTAATATGATCCGCTCGAATGAGGGTCCATTCGAACACCCTAGTTCGTGCAAACCCCTAAAAAGCAATTTTTTTTTTTCATAGGAGCGTTTTTGCAATTTTCCTTCCTCAATGGAATTGTAAACTAGTTTTGTGGGTTTACTCACCCAAGAATTTTCCATGTAGTTAACTTTTCTAGACATTTGACTAGCTATTCTAAGAGAAATAAAATTTTTGTGGCACCAATATCTATTAAAATTCAAATGGGAATTCCAGATAAAGTACCTGAAACTTCCACTGGAGTAATTTGGTACTCCACTTGTTGATTATCCACTGCAATGTGAATCTTTTGCTAATATGCAACTCTTTGAGGTGGAAGAGAGTTACCATGTGGTTGTGACCCTAATGGCTTTCTTGGACAATTACTTGCATAATGATTTCCACTAGACATGTATAACAACCTTTCACTGGTCCCCTCCTTTTCACATATCTCCCAAAATTACTTTCATTTCCACCAACATTGCTATTAAAGTTGTTATTGAAATTGCTATTGTTTCCCCTTCGATCTATACTTGGTTCATCCCAATTATTTTGGGGTCCCTTGTCCCCTTTCTTTTGAATTTTTTTCCCTTCACTAGGGTTCCTTGGTTCTTGATTGGTCTACGCCCCAACCAAGCCTTTTTATTTTTCTCTCAGTAGTTCGAGATAGACTTAAGTCTTTGTTCCTTCTTACCTGCCTTCTCGTACACCAAGTCCATGGTAGCTGGATCGTGCACATCTACCTAACCACCTATTTGTACATTAAGACCCATGATAAACTTCCTTATACAAAATCACTCATCCTTCTAGTACATAGGTACATATGTCAAGAGTTGAGTGAACTTCTACCAATACTCATTCACTGAGGAGTCACCTTGCCTTGGGTTCTGGAAGTTAGTGAGATTTTGGTCATAGAAGAGTTGGGGCAACCATCACGTTCAAAAAATCTTTGCAAATTCACTCCAAGTGAGACTTAAGGAACTAAGCCCAAGTTCCATTTTCTTATTTATCTACAAGTTGGATGCTTCACCAATCAACTGAATTCTCCCCAAATGACTTTAGTGACCTTAGAGTAATTTTTGATTTCAAAATACTTCTCCATCTCCATAAGCCATGCTTCTACCACATCTCCAGTAGTACTACCTTCAAAATTAGGTGGTGTGATTTTTCTCATTTCTTGAGATAACTCACTTGCTAAACGCTTCCTTTTGGCTCCCTCAGACTGCGATTGTGACTTATCATTCTCATGATCACTAGATTGAGTGCGATCATGGGAATTCTCCCCTTCATTGTTGGGAGCTTCTTCTTCATTGTTTGGGACTTCTTGTTCCTCTCTTTCCTTTCTCCTAACTTCATGTTCAAGGTTTCCTATTCTTTCCCTAGTTTCATCCATGATAGCCAAAATACGGTCCAACTTGGCTTCAACATTCTCAATAGCTTGACCTACTTCTTGGATTTTCCCAAAATTAGTTCTTGTCCTAACCATATTTTCCCAAGAACGGTTATACATAGAGGTTTCATTTTAATTAGATCTATGAATTTTTTCCCAACGTTAACAACTTTCAAAATATCTATCATTCACATAAGAAATTTTATAAAAGAGCTCATTCACAATTTTTCCAAAACATATTTTTCAATATAATAAAAAATATTTTTAATTTCCTCGAGTTTACACAAAATAACTATTTAGATAGTCTAAGGGAGAGTATCCCTTAGATTCACTTTTCAATACATAACTTCATGGGGTATAACCCTCATATTTTTTCTCATACAAATCGTCGAAAGGGAAGTAACCCTTTGATCTATCCTCAAACACATAGTTTCGAGGTACATAACCCTTTGAGTCATCACTTGAGGATATTACAATAACTTCCGCTAATGGAAGAACACGAGGATCCCTAAATATCATGACTAGACTAAAACTACATTCTGAGGGCATATGCCTGGAAAGTGATAAAGAGTTTGACTTGGCCGGGGAGACAAAAGGAAAGAAGTTGAAGTTTGCAACCTCTTTCATCCTTCTCTTCTCTTGAATGATTCACGAAAGGGCATGACTGAAAGTATCAGTGTCACTTAGCCAAATGATGCTATAATTGGTTCCCTCAATTGTTCGAACAAGGATTCTCTTTCCTTCTTGGCCCATAGGTAGTGCTCATTTTTTATTATTGACTTCCTTGTAGTCATTTTGAGACACACCATCTTGGCACAAAAATTTCCAAACATTAGACTCATATAGTGTTGGATTGGAAACATAGCGAGCACAAAGGCTCCAAAGTTGAACCAGGTAGCTTTGCTACAACATGTAACATGCCCATTGTTCTACTTAGTAATTTTCTAAGTTTTTCCCACAAGTGAATAGTTTATGCATCTAACATTATGAGCAATGATTTTTTTTTCCTTTCAATAATAAATGCACCATTTGAAAATTAACCTTTCCAAACTTTTCTATTGCATAATCAAAGATTATTTTCATTAATATAAGTATGATTTCACTTTACATAAATATATTCAAGATAACATTTCACATTACAATTTTTATATAGATGGACACATGAATACATACATAGCTTCTACAAGCTCACATGAACTAGAAATACAAATGGTCCAAAATTTCCTCCCAAATCTTGGCCACCAATTGCATGAGGAGAAGCATCACTCAAGCGCTTTTCCACCAACCATGGACTTACTGTGGTCCCCCGCACATCTACCAAAACTTGGTAAGATTCCCCTCCCTTCGACGAAGAGATTGGTTTGGAAACCTCATCCTTCATATAACATTTCTTGAGTAGAGTGATGTGTCCTACATATCTAGAGCTTACCATAAAGTCTACTTGTATATCTATGATATTACCAACCTAGTATGTACTTGGATCTTAGTGAATTGACAGTGTAGACAATGGCTACCTAGACTACTTTGGCTAAAGATTCATCACCCAATACTTCGAGTGAGGGTCATCTATATTCACCACAATAATTGCTTGATTTGTATTTGACCATTAGTATTTTATTCTAAGGTTATCCCCTTTCCTGTGGATTATCCTATGACCTTCCCATTAACTCACATTAAACTGAAATTGCTACTAAGTATCTCAAAACAACTCTATCTTATGCTACACACCTAGAGTATTGTCATACTACGTATAATACTAACATTCTACGTATATTATAAATATTATACATTCATATAAAGCCAAATATATTATAAATATCTATACATGTATAAACCAAAAATAAAGGTTCACAAATACAAGAAACAACCGAGAGACATGCAAGCATATCCAAGCATCATAGCACACATAGAAGATAATCTTTCCAAACATGGCAACTTAATAAACAATATTTCCAACATAATAACAAATAAGTAGAAATCAACATGCCAGTTTAAAGTTCCGACCAATTATTCCTCTCTCCTAGCTTAATGGCTCAAGCTCACTTGCAACTTCCTCCAAGAACAACCCAAATCCCACTACTAGCTTCTCACCAACTCTCTCAACAATACTAATGCAAAACAACTAAACAATTCTTTAAATTTCAAGCTCTCAATACAATAGAATAACAACAAGGTAATCACATTGAAAAGTGTAGCAAATGGTAGAATGAGCACCTCTATTTATACTAAATTGTGAGCAACCAAAGGCTACAAACAAGTTAATATTTCTGCCACCTTTCTATCCCCATGCAATGAGTCATCAAACTAACAGGTTTGCAAAACATAACAGTCCTCACCTTTCAAATGGTTGATTCAACTTGTTTCAAAGGACAACAAGACTCTTTTGCTAAGTCAAAAGAACAACAAGCTTCAAAACAAGTTTCCTATTTGGTTTACAAATCAAATTACTTCTTATATTTCTACCAGGTTTACTTTGATTGAGTTTCATGGCTAAGATGTTGCTTTTCTAAAATTATGCGCAATAAGGAGACTTCTTATGCATTCCATTTACTTCTATATATGTGCCACATTTCATATACCGTCACCTCTTGTGAAAGCATGGGTTTGACTACTTCCATATTGCTTAAAAACTGCACTTACTTTCTATTGCAATGTTTACACAACAACATTTTATTCCATATGTGCCTTTCAATCTTTGTTGACTTGGTCTTGGTTGCTTATTGCGTAGGTTTACCATGCAGTGCTTACCATGGCATCACCTTATCTGTGCCTATATTTCATTTAAGGACTTCATTATTAATAATAGTGCTATATATTGCGCTTTATGAATATCTTAAATGATTTCCACTTATATATATATTAATATATACTCATTTCACAAGGTTATCAAATACATTAATTTTCTGATTATAAAACATATATAAATACATATCAGATAACATTACGTATATATTTATATATATACAATTATATATTAATATATATGAAGCTAAGTTATTTATTCATGTATATTAATATATATTAGATATACATAATATCATGTTAATACTTTTATAAAAATACTCATACTCTCATATCCATCGATTGACATATATACATGAAGTGTATATATATATATGTCACCTTAGTCCAATCAATATTCCCATGCATATGGGTAACCCATCCATGAGCATGTGTAGGTACATCTACCTATGTATAATCATGTATGTATTCACTCACATGTATGAGTTTATCATAGACACATACATATATATACATTTTATGCATATATCTCATCGACATAACAATAAACACACAAGGAAGGACTTCCACTCGACATGAAGACTTAATCACATTCCTCAATCCAAACATTCATAAAACAAGATCACAAATCAATATAAACATTCACAACTAAAATGAAGATCACTTACTATCTACCTAAATTTACTTGACTCAACTAAGACCAACTAGGGTGTGAGTGTGTCAATGCTCAATAAGGCTAAATTAAAGGTTACCAAACCAGGATATTCTCCTTAGTGATACTTATCCTTTTTTCTGGAGGTTTGAACCCGTTCCTTCATCCAGCTTTGTACATCATAATAGTAATTAGCCGAATCAATAAATTCATATGCATTACATATATTTCATATATATAATCATAAAACATTAAATTGAATCAAACATTCATTCATCATATTTCCATCATAATTCATATATAAAACACATTCACATAAATTAGATAAATTTACCAAACAAGGTAATAGTAAATAAGTAATAACACACGGGGTGTAACATGTTGAATCTTTTGAATTTGCTTAATGAATTGAACAACTTTGTTAACTTCCTTTCAAACTAAAGGAGTTATTATTGGTGGAGGAACATCATAACCTATGTCAACATGTGCCAATGGTTAAAAACTTAATCAAACTTGAAAGGGCCGTGCATTGCAGAGCTATGCTAAATGAAAGAAAAACTTTCATCTCAAGTGTGGTGCTTTTTCAATTGTTAGCACTATCATCTTGGTAACTACCTTCATTTGACATCAATCTATGGATGGAACATGACAAATTTTCTCAACTTTATCTTTATCACAAACCAAAGAAATTTCTAAAAGCTATTTAGAAACCTACTATCTTTATTCGAAATGATAAGTTTTGAGATTCCAAAGTTGGATTGAGACATTCTAAAAATATTGAGTTGTGAAAGTTGTGATGGTTTTCTTGTAAGAAATCAAGATTTCCATTTTAGAAAATCTATTAACATTATAAAATCATAGTCATTTCCATGTTTGGTTGTAGGCTAGCCTAAGTGAAACTCCATGGAAATAGATTCCCATGGTCTCTTTATAAACAACATAGGCATGTTCATACTTGGTTACTGTTGGCTGACTTGGTAATTACACATGTGGTACATGACCTAATGTATTTCTTGACACTAAACTTGATATGTAGCTAAAAGAAACATTTTACAACACCATAATTGTTTTTTCTATTTCATAATGATCCTCCGTAATCAATATACCTTTCTATCTCATGTAGATTGCACACATGTCCAAGGTGCATCTTGCAAGTAGAGATCTTGAATTGGTTTATTGCAATGAAAGTTTTGATAAATTTTTAAAAAATGCTATCTCAAGGATGTAATTTTGAGTATGTGTTGACTTCATGTCTACAATGTCAAGAATACAAAGAAGAGATTGGGTTGGTGGATGGATTAGATAACCTACTAGTGCATTGGTTGTTCCCTTCACATGGTTGATGTTCAAATGGAACTACTAGAGATATGAAGACCATTTTTTTATTTCATTATTGCTATAACTTGTGTTTTAATTTTAATAACTAGAGTGACTTGTGATATGTATGGATCATAGTTTCCTTGCCCAATATATAATTCTTATATGCTTGAACAATGGTGTAAAACTCACAATCATATATTGGATAGTGTTTGATCAATGGAGTGAAAGCATCATTGTGGTATGTAGCGAGATGGCTATGTTGAGTGAGAAATACTCCAAGTACTACTTAGATCCATCAAGCTTGATCTCAAATGGTTGTTGAAGATTTAGTAGCACAAGGACTGGCTTATGACAAATTTTTGAGTTTCAATTCTTTGAGTGCTTTTAGTTGTGCTATCATCTAGATGAACCCTACTTTGGTGTAACCTCTTGTAACCCAATTTAGTGCCAAGTAAAATATGAGAAATCAATTTAAAATATCCTATAGAATTTTTCTAATCTAGGAAGTTGTAGAGCTCTATGAGATTCTTTGATAATATGGTTGAAGGTTGATTAGGGTTGAGGTTCCAATGTAGAGGGTAGAGGGTATAGGGGTTGAGGGCTTAGGGTTTAAGAGTTGAGGGTTGAGGGATTAAGGGTTGAGGGTTGGGATTTGAGGGTTTAGGGTTTAATGCATTGGATAGATTAGAGGGTAGAGGGTAGAGGGTTTAAGGGTTGAGGCTTGAGGGTTTAAGGTTGATGGTAGAGGGTTGAGGGTATATGGTTGAGGGATTAGGGTTGAGGGTATATAGTTGAGGGATTAGGGTTGAGGGTCCAATATTGTATAGGGTAGAGGGTATAGGTGTTGAGGGTACGTATATGGTATGCTGAGGGATTAGGGTTGAGGGTCTAATGCATAAGGTAGAGGGTATAGGGGTTGAGGGTACACATATGGTACGTTCAGGGATTAGGGTTGAGGGTCCAATGTATAGGGGAGAGGGTATAGGGGTTGAGGGTAGAGGGTAGAGGGTTAATTAAGGGTTGAGGGTTGAGATATTTGGGTTGAGGGATTAGGGTCAAGGGTAGAGGGTATATGGTTCAAGGATTAGGGTTTAGGGTCCAATGTATATATAGGGTAGAGGGTAGAGGATTTAAGGGTACTTTAGGGTTTAGGGGTTGAGGGTTGAGGGTCCAATGTATAGGGTAGAGGGTATAGGGGTTGAAGGATTAGAGTTTAAGGGAACTTACAGAGGGTAGAGGGTAGAGGGTTGAGTGTTTAAGGGTTGATGGTTAAGGGATTCAGGTAGAGAGTAATTTACTTGGGTTTAAGGGTTGAGGGATTAGGGTCAAGGGTATAAGAGGGTATTGGGTTGAGGGTAGAGGGATGTAGAGGGTTTAACAGTTTAGGGTTTAGGTATTAGGTTGAGGGTATAGGGTTGAGGGATTAGGGTTGAGGGTAGAGGGTAGAAGGTTTAAGGCATGTTTAGGGTTTAAGGGTTTAGGGTTGAGGGATGTTAAGGGTTGAGGGTAGAGGGTTTAGGGTATAGCTAGGACATTTGAGGGTATAATATGGTTGAAGGTCGATTAGGGTTGAGGTTCCAATGTAGAGGGTAGAGGGTATAGGGGTTGAGGGTTGAGGGTTTAAGGGTTGAGGGTTGAGGGATTAAGGGTTGAGGGTTGAGAATTGAGGGTTGAGCGTTTAATGTATAGGGTAGATTAGAGGGTAGAGGGTAGAGGGTTTAAGGGTTGAGGCTTGAGGGTTTAAGGTTGAGGGTATATGTTGGTTGAGGGATTAGGGTTGAGGGTCCAATGTATAGGGTAGAGGGTATAGGGGTTGAGGGTTGAGGGTTAATTAAGGGTTGAGGGTTGAGGGATTAGGGTAGAGAGTTTAGTAATTGGGTTTAAGGGTTTAATTAGGGTTGAGGGATTAAGGTTGAGGGTAGAGGGTATATGGCTTAAGGATTAGGGTTTAGGGTCCAATGTATATATAGGGTAGAGGGTGTAAGGGTACTTTAGGGTTTAAGGGTTGAGGGTTGAGGGTTGAGGGTTTAAGGTTGAGAGTAGAGGGTTGAGGGTATATGGTTCAAGGATTAGGGTTGAGGGTCCAATGTATAGGGTAGAGGATATAGGGGTTGAGGGATTAGGGTTTAAGGGAACTTGCAGAGGGTAGAGGGTTGAGGGTGTAAGGGTTGAGGGATTAGGGGTTGAGGGATTAAGGGTTGAGTGATTACGGTAGAGAGTAATTTACTTGGGTTTAAGGGTTTAAGGTTTGAGGGATTAGGGTCAAGGGTATAATAGGATATTGGGTTGAGGGTAGATGGATGTAGAGGGTTTAACAATTTAGGGTTTAGGGTATTGGGTTGAGGGTATAGGGTTGAGGGAATAGGGTTGACTAGGGTATAAGAGGGTAGAAGGTTTAAGGCCGGTTTAGGGTTTAAGGGTTTAGGGTTGAGGGATGTTAAGGGTTTGGGATAGAGGGTCTAGGGTATAGCTAGGATGTTTGAGGGTATTTAATATGGTTGAAGGTTGATTAGGGTTGATGTTCCAATGTAGAGGGTAGAGGGTATAGGGGTTGAGGGTTTAGGGTTTAAGGGTTGAGGGTTGAGGGTTGAGGGATTAAGGGTTGAGGATTGAGAATTGAGGGTTGAGGGTTAATTAAGGGATTAATGTATTTTTCTCCAATTTTTTGAAAAAGTTGCTATTTATCAGGATGGCGCTATATATTTTAATCACCATCAACAATAAAAATAATATTAAGTTTGTAGTTAATTAGTGTTGAAACCATTTTAAAAATTTATTTTCACTCCTAACAAGTAATATTAAGCCTTATTATTCAAACCACTCAAATAATTTAAACCATTTAAGTCTTGAATACATGCAATATATATAGATCACAATAATGCCATGAAGGTATACATAATGTCTTGAAAATGTCATATAGTGTTATAAGGTCTACAATGTCATATGCATTTGATGAATGTCTAAATAAATCCATATAGGAATACAATTGTACACATTGGTAAAATAAAAATACATACATATAAATCCATATAGGTATACAATGATATACCTCTACATTTCATGGAAATTGAAATCATGGTTTGGTGGCACTAGCAATCATAGTTTGGTGGCACTGGCAATCATACCATATCACCTAGAGAATTGGGCACATTATGGCCATAACCCTAGTTGGCATTACATGGAGGCAAGCTAATGGGTAGTTGGATAGATGGATGATGGATAGTCAATCTGATTGGGAACGATGGTTAATGCACAACTTAATAAACTCTTGGCAACTGACTCTTTATTAATACATGCTGGCCAAGTTTCTTTTCACCCATCTTCATCTAAGTTTGTCTTCGGCTTGCTCTACAAAATAGCTATGGCAGAACATTCTAAATTTGTTGTGGAGGTTATGGTGGATGGTGTGGTTAGTGTTGGATTGGACACTCCAATTCAACTAGAATGCAAGGTGCGACAAACAACCTTCAAGCACATTATCGATCAACGGTTGAAGCAGATTATGCTGAGGACCGATACTTATGTGGTGGTGGTAGTAAAAATGGTGTTGGGGAAAGATTTTGTGTAGAACCGGGAGTCCTTTAGGGTTAACACCCACATTTTCTCCCATTTTCTCGCATCTCTCTTAGACATGAGAATGCCAAAATTGGAGGCAAAGGCCATCATTTGCAAATTGTTCAAGAACGAGATTTTGGGTGGTTTGGACGAGGTGCTCAAATTGGAATTGCTAGGGTAGGGCGCGCTTCGGGCTTGCAATTTTCCTTTGGTGAAGGTGGCGGGAGGATTCATCCACGTCTATCCTTTTCTATTGGAGATTAAGGGTTTGGCATTGTTTTGTCACCGCTAGATTGCGGCCTATGGGGTCAGCTTCCTAAAGAAGTTTCTTGGGATGGTGATGGTGGAAGGTCTGAATTGGATGGTGGAATTTGATCAATTCGTAAAGCTGAATGGATTTTTATAGCATGTTTCTGTGGGTTGGGTATGGTGGCTCGCGTGGTGGTTTGTCAGGTGGTTTGTAAGTATATGGCTACAAATTGTTTCGATGCTTCAAGTTCTTTTTTTGGTTGGTCGCACTTGCGGTGGGAGTCGACTGTTAGTCTTGGTGGCCAAATTCTACAATTTTGTGGTTAGGGTTTGGGTTGCACTCTGATATGTTCTTCCCTACTTTGCAGACGTACTATAAATTTTTTTGATAGTTAATACAATACTCTTACGAATAAAGAAAAAGATCAGTGACTCTTTCTTTGTTAAGAATATGGAGCATCAATATCATAATTGGTAGCTCTCAATAATTTTTTTAGCTTCACCTATTAATGCAATTAAACCATATTTACAATAGTATAGAGATCTTGAAAAAAATGAAATAAGTAATGATCTACCTACTTTTTAGAATAAAATGGAATTTCCCTTTTGAAACGTAATTTATTTTAGTGGAACATGAGTTGTCTCTTTTAATTTTTTTTTTTTTTATAAAATTCCCTTTCATTTAAGAAGAGTTGCTTTTACAAAAGGATCAGATATAGATTGGAATTATCCTTATATTTTTTATTATCTTAATTTAGAAATTATATGAAGATATTTCCATTTGCAACTTAGAATTTTTTAATATATTATATAAAAAAGTGGATAGTATCAATCAAACAAATCTTTGAAAAACAATTAAACATTTTTTTTTAGCTATATGAAAAAGTGGATAGTATCAATCAAACAATTTTTTGAGAAACAATTAAATGTGTAGAGATTTTTTTTTTAGGTTTTTTTTTAAGAAGACAAAGTTATCATAGATACATTCAAATTAGAGATTTTATAATTAAAACACAATTAATTAAATGTAAAATAAAGAATTAAAAATAATTTAAAGATGATATCGTCTTGTTTGATGTTCATTTAATGAAACAATATGTCATAATGGAAAAGCAAGCACTACTAGAGAAACAAATGATAAAACAACAATCTTGGTTGACAATAATCAAAGGAAAAAATGATCCCTCAATTGTTGAGTTTGTAATTATAAGTTGAATTTGATAAAGACAATTTCAACAAGAAAAAACTTAAAAATGATCCCTCAATCACTTGCCATAAATTAATGATCCTCCGTTCTCTTCATTTACCTAGATGGGCTAGGTTCACAAAGTGGAGTTGCCTCCTCTTATGGAAAGAATGAAGTAACAAATCAAACTAAAAATAAATATCATTTATTTACAGTAAGTGGTGTTAGATAAAATAAAAATTACATAATGTTATTTATATTACTAGCTCATAAAAATGTGAGAGCCTTAGGAGATAAAATTTCCATAGCAATTCCCATATCCTAGAAGAGAATGTGTTGATGTTGTTGGAGCTAAAAGATCCACATTGGTTGTCCCGCACACCTCCATTTTCACTTATCCTCCCATATCCACCATATGCTCCATTTCCATTTCATAATAATTGGCATTAGTATAAAGTACCAAAATAAGGTCCTTGATCATTACAATAAAGTGAATTACCTGCCTAAAATTTTCTCCTAACAGCTCATGGCATGTCACCAAGACAATGCCTTATCAGAGAGAGTTTCACCATAGTCTCTTTGACACAAGTAGAAAAGGGATAATAAGAAATGTAGATGAGAATCGTGAATGTCTAAGAGACATATTGAAATGTCTTCCCACCATCCTAAAGAGAGACATGTGTAAGAGACTTGGGCATGTTGAGGAGAGAATCTAACATGTCTCATTGACAAATCATAGGAGTGTCAACATTCAAGAAATAGAAAAACATCTCTCAGACACCGAGAGGTTATCATAAACTAAATAGTAAATCATTGGTGGAACAAGCATTGATGAAACAACAATATCAAAGAGACATCAAAATGTTGAGGAGAGAAGAAAATAAGTCTCTTCAACATTCAAGAAGCAAAGTATCGATAAGACACAAAAATATCGAACATACATTGGATGAGGTCTCATCGATATCCTAAAAATGATATGTTGAGAAGACATAAAGATATCAAGAAGACATTATCAAAAGTCTCACTGACATTCTGGGACAAAATATCAATGAGACTAAGGGATGTCAGAGAGAGGTGACCTCGAGTCTCCTTGGCATAATAGTCACATAGACATCATCAACAACTATTACCACCGAGGAAAGAAATAAAGACATGTCGAGGAGACATAAGCTTTTCGGTAAGAGAAATCCACCAATCTCATCGACAAAAAAGAAAATCATCAGGGAGCAAACTAAGAAGTAAATATCAAGATGCCAGGCCCTATGATTATGTAGAGTATCTGTCAAAGGCCATTAATAGTGCTCTTAATGCTATTAAGAATAACAATGAAGCTATCAATTTCAAACACTATTCACTTCTTATGCATATGATACTGTACGAGGGCCAGGTGATGGGAATATGGGGAGAAGAATTAAGAGTAAAATATCTAGACAACGATGGTAATTCAAGACCAATGCAAATGTGGACACCAGTCTAGGATAGTAGATGCAGGAGATCCCACTACTTGTACTTTGAGGAGCATTTTGTCAAACCCTTGTATAAATTGCTTGGCCGTAAATGTGATTATAATATATCCCCCAAAGTATAGAGGTGTCTCTGACTAAAGGAGAAAGGCCATGATGGAAATACAAACCATAATTGGGTAGATTGGTACACTTTTTTAGATTGTACTGTCGTTAGGGTGTATGGATTTGAGGCAGAACCATATTTACTGCCTAAGACTATGTCAAATAGAGTTGCTTATCTTGAGATTATAAGACAATTGTCTTATTCAACCTTTATGCATTTGAAAAGCTATGGAAGGTAGACATTCATGCCTTCTACTTTATGCTTTGGTGATTTCACCATTATTGCTGATTTAGTGTATGAATTGGTTGGAAGCAAGTTAAATTATTATGGCTTTCAGGTTGGAAATGAGAGGAAGAATTTTGACCTTGAGAACTTTATAAGTGATGCCAAAATTTCTTAGAAACTGAAAGGATATGAGCATAAGTTTGATGTTGATGATGTTGTCAAGAATTGTGAGGATAGTCAGGTGATCATGAGAGGAAATACATACAATAGGATTGTTATGGCTGAGGCTTGGAGATTGAAAACTAACCAATCTTATGTAGAAGCTTTTTATGAAATTTAGGACCCCATGGAGAGAGTTGAATAGTTGCTTCTGCATGAAGAAGAGATAATGAAGGATGTACCTCTGGTGGCATTTGAGAGAAGAAGAAATGTTGGCTCTTGGAGGCAAGCAAAAAATGTAGGACCATTAGACCATTTGTCACCTCAACCTACTCTAGAGGTAAGCTTTTCCATTAATACACCAATCATGGTAGAAGATGATGTTGAAGAGGAGGATGAAGTCACACAGATCAATACTCCTATCATTCCTCCATATGAAATGCCATTGGAAAGTAGTGTAGTGAACTTTGAAGCTTCTGATGAGCTATTTGATGATGCGAGGCATCAAGCTAGTCAAGAGTTCATTGTAGATGATGCCTTTGTCTAGACTCCTTAATTGAAAGCTTTCATATATGAATATACAGGAAAGGTGGTAAGGGAAAATTTGAAGGGCATTGACCCTAAGAAGGAAGTATATGGTTTAAAAGAAATTCAACATGAAATTGAGAGAGAAATGAAACATATGATTGCTGAGAGAGGAAGGGCATTGTTGAAAGAGGATGGGGTTATGCTCCTTCTAGGATGGGAAATCAGCTCAACCATTGTATTTGATAGTTTTTTGAAAAGAAAAAAATAAACCTTGATCTTAACAGACAAAGATGGTGACAAGATCTACATTGGATCAAGATTTAATCCTAAAAATACTACCTTGTAGATATGGGCACTCTATCCACCAGGGAAGCTTTCCCCAATTGACCATGATCAGATTTTTGGACATCTTTTGGTGTAGAGAGTAGGAGAAACAGATCCCATGGAAATTGTCGATTTGAATGTGAATGTGGCCAAATTCATAAAGGATTAGATTCAAAAATTGGTAAGGGATAACAAGGGGTTGATAGAAGAAAATGAAAGGTTGAAACAAGAGCTGATCAACTACAGGGATAGACTACCTTCTTCTTCTTTAGGGCTCTATTCTTCATTGGTTGAACATGAAAGGAAAGTGCTTGAGGCAATGTATGAAACAATATATTGGAAAAGAAGGCATGAGAAAGTGTAGAAGGAACATGAAGAGTTAAAGGGAAAACTAAAAACCACTACCTTTGATATGGCATAAAAAATAGTCTGCATGAGATTCAAAGACATGTAAAAAAATGTTGAACAAGTTTGGAAAACTCATGATAAAACATTTGCAACATTACTGGAAAACACCAAATTGAGTGACAGGGTGAAGGAGGTAGAGTCTCAGATCATTGCAAAGAAAGAAGATAACTCTACTATGCTACAAGAATACCGAGAACTCATGAAAGCTCATAGGGACTTCCACAATATCCTGACACAAGAGTTGAGTGATTTCAGTCAACCGTTGAGTATGGCCTTACCCAATTTCTTTGAAGAAACATAATTGAAAGATCAAGATACATGGAAGGACAAAATTTCCAACTATCTACCCGTTATTCTTGATGCAATTAATGATGAAGAGGAAGTGCTTAAGAGGACATACCAACAACTTGGGAGAATCTTCAAATTGGAGTATGATATGAAAGACATCATACATAATGCAGAAACTCATGCTAAAAGTAGGTACATGGAGCATTTTTCAAAGGTCAACTTGTTCATTTCATGGGAAAAGAAAGAGAGAGGAGTGACAGGGGCTAGATTTTGATAGTTTTGGATACACAATCATGGTGCATGAGCCTTGAACAAGTCTTAGATGACCATAGGCACTTGTTGGAGATTAACGGACTACAATGCATCCACTAGCAAACTCTTAATATTTTTATGTTTATTCTAATTATGTTTTAGTTATGAAACAATGTGACTTTTTGTAACAGGCCTGAAGCTTGTTGGTTCCCATACAAATAGGGAAACCAGGGCCCGATTTTGAGATATCATATCATCATCATCACATTTCATTCCATTAGAGTAGGCATTAGTAAGAAAATAGATTGCATAATTCGCCCATCCATACCATATTTCAAAGACTTCTGTTGTAATGCATATATTTTGAAGTAATAAGCAGACTATTCATAAATCATAATTCATTTTCAGTGTTCAATTACTATGTTGATTTTAATGCTCATTTATTACTTTATTGTCTCCAAAGTGGTTTGTTCAAGTTATTTAAATCTATCCGACTTATCAGAGCACATTTGATGTTATTGTTTGAAAGAGTTGATTGGTTTCTAAGTTGATGTGAATTAAAATCCTTTATGATAGTTTACTTTAATTGGTCTTTGCCTAGGGTTAAAATCCTTTTAAAGAAGTTGTTTTGATTGGTTTCTATTAACTGAAGAATTAAAAATCCTTTCATACTTTCACAGTATCTTGAGGAGATATCACTGGGATTATTAAAGAAGAACACTATGATAAACATACTTGCACGTTTGCACAAGGTGCAGACATCTCAAGTGCCTAATAATTCAAGTTAAATTGAACAATATGATTACCTATCTTACAACTCTATGTCTATTCCATTAATCACCATTCACTCATCCACTCCATTCACCCAATAGGAGTAGGAACTGGTCATACTTAGGATATTGCATACAAAATACAACTCACAATCTTGAATTTTCAATTGATTTCAATAGGAATTAGATATCAAAGCTCTACATCTACTCCACCTTCACGTGCCATAGTGAGTAGGTTGCTCAATCTATGAACTATATCCAATTGAAAATCTTCCTTATTGTTCAGGTATACCTGCCTAGGTCTGGTAGAGCCTGAAGAGCAAAAGGTAATTAGTCTTATTTACCTTATTTATGGGCCAAAGGTGTATTAAGAGATTGACATCCCCTTATGGTTTACAAACTTGCACTTTTGAGATCTAATAGATGTCATTAACTAAAAATAGGAACAACATTATTTGACCAAAATATTTATAACATTATTTGCATACATAATGATTAAAATAAATAAAACTTATCCTTTAATGAAATTTGATAACTAAGTACCACTAATGTTTCATAATATTAAAGGTCTTGTTGGAGCCAAAAATCCACCTTGGTTATTTTGCATACTTCCGTTTTCACCCATCTTCCTACACTCACCATATGTCCCATCTCCATTTCAAATGGCTGACACTAATATAAACCTCCAAATAAGGCCCTTGGTCATAACACTAAAGTGAATTCCTTGTCTGAAGTGTTCCCATAGTAGCACATGGCATGTCACCAAGACAATGCTATATCAAAGAGAGTCTCACCATAGTCTCTTTGACGTGAACATAAAGGGATGTTGTGAAATGTAGATGAGACTCTCGAATGTCTAAGAGACATATTCAAATGTCTTCTCACCAACCTAAAGAATGATACGTCTAAGAGACTTGGACATGTTGAGGAGAAAATATAACATGTCCCATCTGGTAGTGCTGTTGAAATTTTGAAAAAACCCTAGCAAAATTTTGTCTCTTGAGGATTTCTTCCTTCTGCATCCATGAGTAGGGTTTAAGGTTTTAGTTCAAAAAACCTCACTTCATAGTAATCAATCGTAAACCTCCATTCTTATAATTTCATGTTGACCTACTGCATCCGATTATCAGTTGTTTAAGTCATGAGTTGATCCATTAAAATTGTTCTTTGTACTGGCCTTGAATCCTAAGTTAGTCGGTCATCACGTATGGTTAATCATTTAAATGCTCCCTATAGTCGGGCCATAATATTTTTCAATTGACTTGCATTTAAGTCATCTTCCCGAGGGTAAAATTGTCGTCAACCTAGTCATGGCCCCGTTTGGACTAATTTTATTGCGTGTGTAGGTTGGGAGATCCTCCGATCACGAGAATTGATCTAGGTCATTTCCCACTAGCTCGCAAGTTTCAAAGGGTGGCTCATTAAATGTCATGTGGTCTGCGAGATGTTGATGCGTGTACAACCATGAGTGTGGGGCCTGGTCTCCACTTTATCCATCTGACATCCTCAGTACTGTAATCAATGGTTATGATGTGACAATAGGGTCAATCGTTTCCTTTCTCCACCATCTCGTAGGATTATGTTGTGGGCTGGTTAAAAGCTGTGAGGTTTGAGAGAAGCTGCCAAGTGTTTTCTTCGGTCACAGGAAAATGAGGAAAGGTGGAACCCATAGATAGAAAAATGAGTACCCAGTTGGCAAGGTTTCATTGGCCAGTGGAATGACATGTGGCAATGATTGGAATTCAAACTTAATTGACTCAATATGAGTCATCCAAAAGGCCATCTCAATAGGAGATCAATGATGAATATTCAAAATTGAGAAGTTCGACCGTTGTAGCCATTCTTGCTTCACGCGAGTGAGTAGTAATGGCGGAAGTGACTTCTAAAACTACTTCAATTTTTCCCAAATTGGATGTAGATGGTCGGGTCTCGCATAATTAAGAGTTGCAAACATGTCTAGAGTGTACACGGGAAATTGAGAGAGGCTATTTGCAGAGTTTGGCATGGTCGACATTAGGGTTTTTCACAGGTAAAAGTCATAAGTAAAGTAAACACAATTTTTATGCTTTATTCAAATTCTTTGTACTAGAGTTGCTTTATTCAAATTCTACGGGACCTTTTAGAATTTGCGTTTTAGTTGAGCCCTAGGTTTGAATTGTGAATCTAGTTATTCAAACCTTTTGTGTTGAAAACCTTAAATTGTCCTAAGTTTTCCCCACTGCTAATGGCACCCAAAGCACAAATCGCCACCTCTACAACTCAATCCAGACTACTATTTGAGGATGTAATAGATTTACTGAAACCCTCCACAAATAAAAAGGCCAAGGGAAGAATGTTGTTTCATGGCCCAACAGTCAGGGAGGGGGTACTTGACATACAATATTTTATCAAAGATGTCAAAGTACCTTATAGTGGATGGCAGTTATTTCAACATTGGTTTGGGAGTAGAAATCTTGGGATTCCTCTTTGCAACCCTTGAAGACTAGACATGGGAAAACTAGTTGTTCCCAATGTGTATATGGATGTTGATTTGTTGAAGGACATTGCTTCAAGGTATGACCCGGTTTCAAGGGTAATCAGAACATTTGATGGGAAGGATATTGTGAGGATAGCTAAAGAAGAAATTGTAGGAGTTTTCCAGTTGTAGGAATGGAACACTGATATGGTGCCTCTTGATATGGATGTCATTAGAAATGAGTAAGTGCTGATCAGGACGAGAATGCTACCTAGACATATTGCTAGCACAAGCATTGGGAAAAATAGAAAACAAATAAGGATTGGTAAATTTGATTTAGAACCTTTCCCAATGAGGTATTTTACAAGTTACTTCAAGAAGACTATATATTCCTTCAACCAAATTATTGGTTTCTCTCTGCCTGAAACATTGTGAAAGGAATATAGTTACTTGGCAACACATATACAACATCCGGCCTTCAACATTGTTTATGAATATGCCACATAATTGGCAGAGAATATCCATAAAGTCCTAGTTGAGTTGAAAGGAGGAAAGAATTGGGTGAAATTATGGTGGTATTCCCTGTTGATGCATATGTTTTTATTTAAAGGGGAATTTTTTTTTGAGAGGGATATGATATTGAGAAAGAAGGAGGATGGTACTGATTTTCCTGTCCAATGTTGGACTCAAATTCTTGATAAGGATGACAAAAAATATAACTATGTGGTGTTCCAAAATTATTTTGCATCAAAATTGAGAAGATATTTGGTTTATGACCCACCAAGGATTCCCAAGGAAATACACGAGTTCTTGAGGCCTATGGAGAAGAGAAATGATTTGAATATGGGTCATAATTGGGGAGATTTAATCTTATGCCCAAATTCCAAAATCTTTAGAGTTTATGACACTAACATAGACCCATCTATCTTTCCAAGAGACATGCCATTGAGGATTGGGTTTCTTGAAGTCATAAGGCAATTGGGAGCCTCCCAAGTAGCACACCTGCTTGATATAGCAAAGAAGGGCTCATTTTTCCCAGAATGAATTGTGTTTGTTGAATTTGTTATATTAAATGGAGCATGGAAAGAGTTGTTACATCTGCTAGCACCATAAAAATTGGATCGTATGCACCCAAGGAATAATGATCCAAAAGGTTTCATTAATCATTGAGGATGGAGAAAAGGCTTGGTACTTTTGTGCATAATTTCTACTGCTCGAAGGATGTAATCATGAACATTTTTGACTTCCTAGAGCAAGATGAAAGGAAGTATAAATATCTTGATTTCAATAAGATGATGGAGAGGGCTCAAAGGAGAGATCCTAAGTATGACCCTATGCCCAATATACAAAGTAAATTCAATAGGATTATGCATGTTTTGAATAATTTTGAGGATATAGTGGGTATAATGAGATGACAACAAGTGGTCACATATAAAGGAAAAGTACTGGAAACTGAAGAAGGAACTACTATGGTACTAGAAGAGAGGCCTACTTATTAGCCACCCAAGAAAATAGGAATTTACTCTAGGAAGAAGAAGGAAACAGACAAGGAGAAAACATTGCCATCCCTTGCCACTTCTAGGGAAATGAGGGCAGCTTCTCCTGAGAGATTAGTGCCATCACCTCCAAAATGGGTCCCTACTATTGTGATCGATGTTGACTCAACTCCAAGAAGTCCTGCTCCATTGGAACAACCACCCCTTAAAAGGAAAAAGACTGAGGTAAGAGGAGTAGTGGATTATTCTGATACAGAGGATGATGATATCCTTGTCGCTTCTAAGGAGATACAACATGGAATGCCATCTCCCATAAGGGAAGTTGCTTCAAGCTCAAGTGAGGATAGCCTTAGACTAGGAAAGGCTGACCTTAGAAGTCTAAATAGTGCAAATGATTTGATAATTGAGGCCTACAAAGCATTTATGGAAGATGACTCCTTTGTTGAAACAAGTGCATTCAAAGATTTTGTATGGAGAGCTAAAGCTCCACAATATGCAAAGAAGGTTGCTACTGAGAGGAGCTTACATCCAAAACCCCTCGAAGCTATCATTTAGGAAAATGTAAGGAAGGCTATGAGGGTTGAATTCCAAAATATGACTACTAAAGAAGGTAGAGAGCTTGTGAAGAAGAGTGGTATATTGTGGTTACTTGAATGGGACATTGCTGATGTTGTAGTGCTTGATATTATAAGGAGGTCTAAAAGGCCCTTGCTGCAAACTGAAGAAGAAGCAAAGATGGCACTTTGAGGATCAACATTTAGTGAAGAATGGGATGCATTAGCAATATGGTCATTATCTTTGGGATCTAGGAATACGGTAGTGGCTAAACCATCAGATTTTAGTGGACAATTGTTGATAAAGAGAGTCATTAACACCCTAGCTTTAGAGGCAACTGATATGGATGTGAATGTTGTGAAGCTTACTAAGGAAATAGTGGAAGACCTCACTCTTGAAAGAGATGAGTATATGAACAAATATAATAATCTTATAGGTGAATATGATAAGAGTTAGCAAAAGGTGGCCATGTTAGAAACTGAGGTAGCATTGTATAAGTAGTAGGTAGAATTATTAAGAAAGCAAGGTCAAACTAGTTCAAGTCACGCATCACCAACTTCTCCAGCTGCACATTCTCAATCCCCCTCACCGGATCAATCTTTGGAAATAGTGCCTTATAATTTGGGGTAGGAGCCACTCAAAATTGAGAGGCTAAGCACATCAGGTACCATCCCATCAAATGATCCTACAAGGGCACAAATCCTCACACAAATTGAAGTGTATAAGGAATTACTTGGGTAGACATAGGACACAATGTATGAGAAAAATTCAAGGATTGTTCATACTGTCTTGAAACACCTAAATAGAAAGATTCAAAGTAAATTGAATAGAATTCATGCCAATTACTCATTGATGCTGAGAGAAATAAGGTTATCTTAGAGGGATAAGGAGTTGGCCACCCCACTCCTTGATAAATGGATTCCTAGAGATGAGAAGTTGAAGCTCATGACAGTTGGGGCCAATCAATAGGAAGATATATACCCAAAGGTTATCCCAACTTATACATTTGTCAATGCAATTAATGAACAAGGGTTTCAAGGGTATATTGCTCCACTAGAACAAGAAATAAGGGAATTGAAAACTAATTATGACTAGGTAGATTTATCATTGTTTCTAGGCATTGAACAAAATTATGATGAAGTAAAACCCCTACAGATGTGGAAGAACCAGATGGACAAAACCATTGCCTCTGAAGCAAAGTTTATTTGTGAAAAAGTTGATATTAATATTAAATGAATAACACTTTGGAGAAATTGTCTTTTGTTATTAGCTTTTTGGAGGATTTTGATAAGGAATCCAATTCAATAATGACAAAATATTCTCCATACAGGAAGAAGATGGATAAAATCATTGATTTCAATTAGCCATCTAATGCTGAATATGAACAATGGAAGAGAATATTTATTGATCAATTGGGTCTATAAGTACAAAAAGGGAAACATATATGATTGGTCAAGTATAACACAGGTTTGGCCTTTGAAAGAATAATGTGTAACAAATATATGTTTTTTGATAGCGAATATTATAGATAAATGTTAATTGGTGATGATATGAGTGTTGATGGTGATACTGACTCAATTTTTGGCCTTGTCATTTTGTCCAATGTAACAAATGAGTGACAACAACTTGAAGATTTTTCTTTCCAACATGTGCCTTTTGAAGGGCAGGTTTCTTCTCATTGCAAAGGCTAATGATCTTTGTTTCATATTCCCTCCAATGGAAAATGTAAATATAACTGCAATGGGAATGTGTCTTGTAGTGGTCATGTTACCTGATTTTCACCCATGGGCTCAATCAGGTGAAAATTATGTTTTAAATTCGATACATGGATTAAATGTGGCTCCCACAAGGGTTGAGCCCAGCGTGCAGGTGTTCTATTTTAGTGGGAGGGTCTTCATCTTATGTTTTTGCTTTGTTTTTCCCCTTTCTATTTTGTTTTCTTTCTGCCCTTTTCTTTTGTTCTGTTAGAGGCGGAGTCAGAACCAAAACTGATCCTGGAACTTTTCTAAGGTTCCAGTTCCGGTTCCGGTTCTGCGCTTTTGTGCGTTTTGTTTTCTTTGACCTTTTGTTTGACCGTGGGGTGGTTTTTTCCCTTTGTTTCTTTCTCCTTTCCTTTTTTCCCATTTTTGTTGTGTGCTGGCGGAGGCAGGATCGGGACTAGTTTTGAACTTGGAACTTTTCTGAAGTTCCAGTTCCAAGTTTTTCCCTGCTTCCGCTCCCGCTATTTCTTTTGCCCGGGATCGCTTTTCATTCCGATCCCGTTTGAGTTTTGTTTTGACATCCTTTGGTCTTTGTTTTTGTGTTCCTTGGGTTTTCTTTTCCTTAGGCACTTTCTTCATTTTTCCGGACTTGGGATCGGAACTGAAACCGAACTTCAAACTTTTTCAAAAGTTCCAGTTCCTTTTTCTATTCCAGTTCTGATCCCAGTTCCACCCTTCATTTCTTTGCTTTTTTGCTGTTGATGGTCACGAGATGTCTACTCCTCTTTGATCTTCCTTGTGTTTTCTTTCTGCCTTCTTGCTTTGAGTTTCTGGGGGCGGGTTCGGAACAAAATCCGAACTTGAAACTTCAAAAAAGTTTTAAGTCTAGATTTAGTTATGGTTCTAGCTCCGCCAACTCTTTGGTCTTTTCCCCGTTCCAGCTCCGATCCCGTTTTGGTTTTCATCCTGACTCTGACTCTGCTGGAGGGTTCAAGCTTGGGAAACATTGAAGGGCTCTCCAAGATGTCTTGCCAACCCGATAGGGTCTTGCCGAGAGGAAATGGGCTCGCCGAGAGATATTGCCTTCGGCATGAAGTCTGGCTGAATGAAGAGGGTCTTTCTGACAGCGGGGTGCCTTCGGTATAATATTTTGTGTTCGCTAAAGGGTATCCCTAACCTGATGGTGTCTCATCGAAGAATGAAGGGCTCGATGAAAGCTCTTGCCGATTGAAGATCTCTTGCCGACCTAATGTGTCTCTGACGATAGTCTGGGAGATGACGAGGGTGAGATCGGTATGACTTTTGCATTCGATATAGGGTCTTGCCGACTGTTGCGTGTCATGCCGATAGCCGCTAATGGGCATAATCACATTGGGGAGATACGGTCAGTGTCTCACTGACATGCGATTCTGGCTGAAGCAACCTTTGACCGTCGGGAATCTACGTGGCATAAGCTCGACCAATCAGAAGGTGCTAGCGAAAATCACGGGTAGTTTGATTGATTGAATCCACCTGTAAAGAATGATCAATAGAATGTGTGTGCATGGATCAGCTTGGTGAAGCAATGGCGCTTGAATCTAACAGGTAAATCTGATGCTGCTTCTCGAAGGGGGTCAACTTGCTGAAAGATCTGGAGCAAGAAGAAAGCTGAAGAAGAGGAGGCCATGAGTCACCGTGATAGATGGAATGTCTACTGGCACAGAGGGGATCAACATTAATGATAATGCTTTAAAGAATTCAAAGAAGCTCGACAAGGAGGTTCAAATGTGGACACGAAGGCTTGAAGTTAATGCGGTTGCTGTAAAGATCTAAAGACCATGCCTAGGAGCGAGCTTCCACCGACATGAGCAGGGCATGCACATTTAATGCCTCATTAAACTTCATTCTGAAGTGCTTCTAGGGCCAACATGTCCAAGCACCAACTCATTTTGTAACCCTAAGGCAGGGGCTGACACACTTTTGGTATATAGGGCATTTTTTCCTCTTTGTAAAGTAGTTCAGATTATGCATTTTGTAGAGTTAGTGATTTTTCCTCAAATCCTTTCTCAACTGATGTAGATTTTGTAACTCATTTGGAGTTCTCCTTATGCTTTTTGAAAGTTAGTGACTTTTGTAGTCCTTTCTCAGATTAGCAAACTTTAGTAACTCATTTTGGAGCATGATATATAAAATTTACCTTGGTTACCATTGATGGTTCAATTTTCCTTCTGGTTCTTTGCAAAATATTGTGCATTTTCAGGTGATTGATCAAGCTAATTCATGAAATATTTCTTTTCCTTATAGCTTTGTCTCATGTTAGCATGCCTTTCTTTGCAAAGGGAGTATTATGCAGGTTACAAACTGTGTTTACTTAATTGCACATGAGCTTTTAATTTGTGAAAATCTGCTTTTCCTTCTTGAAAGTTTGTGCATGTCAAACTTGTTTGTGAAATACTTATGCATAATCTACAGAAACTTGTTGTGCAGTCCCATATCCATCATCAATATTCAAGTGTAACCTAAGTATTCCATCGCTCTTATCAGTTCGGTGTATCGCCATAGTGTTTAGTTTTATTTTTATGCACTCCTTCTTCCTTTCCCTTTACAGAATTAGTAGTTTAGGTGATACCAAAGGAAGCCGGCCTTCTTCGGAGGTTGACCTCTGTTTACAAGTGACCCACAACTTTAGAGGTCTTCCCATGTTACACTGAGGTGTTGAACATCAGGTTCAACAAGGGTGCAATTTCAGGTGATAACAGGTTCAATTGGGATGTGACATGTGTACTCTTGGCCCAAAGCTTGTTTTTCTCCCTTGTTTCCATAAAAGGGAATTCAAGGCCATTAGTGCAGGTCTCTTGTTGAATTTTGGAATCAAATGGTGCAATTGAAAAACACAAAACAAATATGTTATAATTCCTTATCTTATGATTTTGTCAAATATCAACTCATTCATTGCACATGCCAAGTAAGAGAGGAGTAACAGGGACTAGATTTTGATGGTTTTGATACATGATCATGGTGCATGAGCCTTGAATAGGTCTTAGGTGATCACAGGCTCTTGCTGGAGATTAACGGACTGTTGTGCATCCACCAACAAACTCTCAATATTTTTTGTTAATACTAATTATGTTTTAGTTATGAAGCGATGTGACTTTTTGTAAATGGGCCTGAAGCTTGTTGCTTCCCATACAAATAGGGAAACTAGGGATCGATTTTGAAATCCTCATCATCGGATCATATTCCATTAGAGTAGGTATTAGTAAGAAGATAGGTTGCATAATTGACCCATCCATATCATATTAAAAGACTTCTATTACACATGCTTATATTTTCAAGTAATACAATAGAGTAGACTACTTATAATTCATAATCCATTTTCAGTGTTCAATTACTGTGTCAATTTTCATTGCTTATCTATTACTTTGTTTTCTCCAAAGTGGTCTTTTCAAGTTATTTAAGTCTTCAAGATTTATTAGAACACATTTTTTGTTACTGTGTGGATGCTTTGATTGGTTTTTGGTTGATGTGAATTAAAAATCCTTTCCAATAGTTTACTTTAATTGGTCCCTGCCCAGGGTTAAAATCCTTTTAAAGAGATTATTTTATGACCATGTATATTTTTTATACATACTTCATCATAAAATTATTAGACCCATTATCTCATATAGACCCACAAGAATGGTTAATGTGTCATGAATCCATAATGGAATTCCTAATTTGATGATTATTTTATGATGCAATTATGACATGTGGAATTAATATGCCATTTTTGTCCAATGAGCTCATCTTGGGATTTGGGTATTTATTTTCTAACTAGTTTTTTGGGTGCCACTTTTTTTGGTGGTTTTAGATCATGGTTTTGTAATCACTACTTATATTTATGTGATGCTTGAGATTTAATTTTATAGTAGCTAGATAAAAACCTATTGGAATGTCATAATAAGATAGAAAAAATGGAAAAAAAGATAAGAGTCTTATTAGACTCTATTTGGCTAATTCAATATTGTTGAATGTACATGAAGAGACCATTATAACACTTATTTTAAAGAAATTGGGAGATACATATCAAGCTAAATCTATAGTTAATAAAATATTTCTAATAAACAAGTTATGTACCATCAAAATGGAGAGTGACGGTTCTATAGTTTAACACTTGAATTAATATTACTGAAGCATTTCAAAGTTTAGGGCATAAGAATCATCCTTTTTAAACATGGATTGCAAATAATTCTAAAAATTTAGAAGTCTTGGTCATTAACATTATTGTCTACTACATGTAAAATAGGCAAAAATCATTATGAAGTTTGATCATGAAATTCAAAATAGGAACCTCAAAAAAAACGTAAGCCCTCCTAGTACAATATTCATTTTGATTTATTTTTTAGAAATTTTATGAAGTTTAAAGTTAAATTAAATTAAATTTCCACCATATAAATACAATAGGGTCTCGAGAAGGATATCTCTCGGCTTATTTTACATAGAATTTTCTAAATATAGGTATGCTAGTTCAATATTGTTGAATGTACATGAAGAGACCATTATAGCACTTATTTTAAAGAAATTGGGAGATACATATCGAGCTAAATCTATAGTTAATAAAATATTTCTAATAAACAAGTTATATACCATCAAAATGGAGAGTGGTGGTTCTATAGTTTAACAATTGAATTAATATAACTGAAGCATTTCAAAGTTTGGGCCATAAGAATCATCCTTTTTTAAACATGGATTGCAAATAATTTGGAAAATTTAGAAGTCTTGGTCATTAACACTATTGTCTGCTACAATGTCATCCAGTGTATCATTGTCAGTGTTCTTATGTTCTTTCAAGTATTTAATATTATCATCATCTTCATCTTGACCTACATCATCTTCATCATCATTGAAATTTGATTGTAGACTATCTATATTGTTACCAGATGTATTTGGATCACCATTTTCTATACCATCCATATTGTTGTCTTCCATAACATCATCTAACTCTAGATTGTTGTCTTCTTGTGCCTTAACATAACCATCTTCAAAATCATGATGGATGTCAATTTCTTCGATGTTCTCTAATCCCTCTCTCTCATTTTGTTTGCCATCATTATTTTGCTCAGTATCCACTAATGTTTCATCAAATGTACATGCCTTAATCTTGGATCATAATGTATGACAAACATCCATTTCAGATCCAAAATATCTTCATAGAAAAATACTTGCACATGAACGACATGCATATATTAGACGTATGTTATAACAATTTTATTGATTAATAAACACATTTATATATTCACAGTAAACTATGAATTAATAGATTAATGATCACTACCATTTCTTGTTTGAGTTAAAGAAATACCCGCTCACAATGAATTGGTAGAAAATAAGGCTCCTTATCCTCTGGTAGGAAGCATGAGGAATCTATAGAAAAAAATACACTATGGGTATCATGTCTTCGTGTCCTCTCAAATGCTTCATACCATCTACACTTAAAAATACAACATTTAAAAGAGTGGTAATCCAACTCAATAATTTCTTGTATTTTCCCAACATATTGTAGATTCCCTTCAATTATATTCTTATCTTTTGAGCTTGATTGACTGGGTTGCTTGAAGTCAACCATGATGCCACAATCGAAGGATCATCTCTTTACATCTACACTTTCTACACGATAATGTCAATCATATGCCCACATTGCTGGATATTTCCTCACCTATGAAAGACCATTTATTTCAGTGAAAACAAAATATAATGATGAATATTAAAATAGTTAATAGTGTCAAAATTGTAAGGAAACAACATTTTGTAAAATTCCAACTGTACCTTTCTTTCACATCCTCTAGACATGTTGAATTCATGTTCTGTTATGTTTGAATCTATACCTGCATCTTCTATTTGATTTTTAATTTGTTCAATTCTCATTATAGTGTGCAATCTTTACCCCATTCCCCAAAAAAATCAGTGGGAAGTGGGGTATTCCTTGGGTTCGATCTCTTAAACAGTTTCCTTGCTTCTAACACTTCTCTCTTTTTATCATACAAATCAATCCATTTTTTCATAAAGTCCATGTGGTATAGAATAAACTTGTCAAGTATAGCACTTTCGTTTACACCAATTACATGTCAACATGTTTATTTCAAACTCCAAATGTCATGCTATTAATTTGACAAATAAATTACAAAGTAAATTAATGATTGCAAGAAAAACAACCACATTGATCATGAATTTACTTACTAATTTCTACTTGAACACCATTAGATTGTGGTTTTTCTCCATCAATAATATCTGATGCTTGTTCTTCATCCTAGACATGTGTCCCATCTTCAAAATCCTTACCAAGGAATTCATATAGGAAGAAAAATGCTTCATTCGATACATACCCTTCAGCCATGCAACCCTCTGGATGTGTCTTTTGCCAGACATATCTTTTTAGAGTTTTCATATACCTCTCAAAGAGAAACATCCACCTCATTGATACAACACCCACCAATTCAATGTTATCAACTAGGTGCATAAGTAAATGGACTTGTAGGTCCATGAAACTTGTAGGGAGATCCTTCTCAAATAAACATACAATTTATACAATTTCCTTCTTCCACTTTGACACTTCACATTCGTGGATCTCCTTGGAGGTCATCCACCTAATATAAGAATGTAATATTGCAAAATTGCACCTAGAGGCAATTCCATATTTCCACATTCTTTCCTAGCATTTATGACACTCCAAAACATTAATGGAAAAACCCCCCTTAGTCAGAATGTCACGATTTTGAATTCAGAAGGACAAGTGGCCGAGCAACAGAAGCATGACAAAAGCATTTTCTAAGAATATAGGCTTTGGATGACTATGCAACACGCAGACGTTCGTGCAACATGCTAGCGTCTTGTCCATTTCTCAAATCTAAAATGTGGAATCTAGAAGGCTTACCCTTGTGACACGTATCCCAGCTGTTACATTCTGAAAGTAATGGCTCTTTGCAACCCTTGCAAACATAAGAACCTCTTTTTTCCTCTCATTTGGAGGTTGGGAGATTGGAAGACATCACTCAAGTTATTGTTTTGCATTAGCCACAGCTTTGAGACTTCTTCTTTGATAGCAACACATTCATAGGCAAAGCCATGCCGGATTGAGGTCCCTCCAACAACAACAGCCTCGAGCAAGCACTCAATAGTTGTCCATGTGCTCCAGAGAGGGCTTTGGCCTATTACAAAAAAGGAACTTGGAGTGAAGATTCGAGCATTCGAGAAAGTGGTAAGCTCTCTCCAAGTATTGTGGTATTTCCTTCAACATTTGGCTTTTTGGTTAGGTTAACAATTATGTTATATCATTCCTAAGTCTGAGAGTAGAATTACTTTCTTTCCATTGAGTTTCAGAGTCCTTTGTCACTCGGGATGTCAGCACGACTTTTAGACAATAGCGCACTACGCTAGCATCGTAGTTATGAGCTGACATCTTCTGGTCGAGAGCTCTCTCTTCTGGGACATAATACTTTCGATTTGGCTCTCTCAGGATCTCCAACCCTTCCTTCGGGAACATAACTATATCTTTGGTACTTTATCCTTTTTGTTGTCTTGAGGTGTATAAGGGTAGTTCGTTCCTTGGTGATCTCTCGAGAAAGGAGAGACCTATGTGCAACGAATCCCTCTTATATCACATTTTGGTGAACCCGACATGAACGTCGGAAGTTTATTTGCGATGTTGCACATTTGTCATGAAGAACTTTTTGAGGAATATTTTGATA
Organism: Sequoia sempervirens; assembly: GCA_007258455.2. NCBI lineage: Eukaryota > Viridiplantae > Streptophyta > Pinopsida > Cupressales > Cupressaceae > Sequoia > Sequoia sempervirens. The sequence goes on from VDFB02353493.1 coordinate 377,079,748, forward strand.
TGGTGGAGGATGCCCTAGATGATTTCTTAGAGGCATTCCCACCTACCCATAAATCTCCTAAACAAGTCTCTTCTCGAAAGGTTGAGGGATCAGTAAATGTGGTGGTAGTCTCAGTGGCTCCCTCGAGCGCTAGGAAACCCGTCATCTATGTCACCCCAACCAACCCCGTCATCTATGAAATTCTAGGCCATAGTAATTCACTGGATCTGTATTCAAGGTTTGTGAAAGCTATAGATTCCACATCTTATAATGTCATTGGGCACACATATCCTACAAGGAGTAACAAAAAAATCTTGGATCAACAATCTTCTATTCCCACTTCACAACCTACTTCTTTACCACCTTCCCAACTGAGCCTCCCTGCAACACCTAAAACTGTGATCAGAGCACCAGACGATTATGATCTTGTCAAGCAACTTCATGTTACTCCAGCTCAGATCTCACTTTGGGACTTGCTTGAGACCACCCCGGTTTATCAAGAGATGCTTTAGGAGGCCCTGCAAAGATTCTCTTGCCTGCCTCCACTAGGCCTACGAATGTTAATGTGTTGTTGGCTCATATTCATGTGGATTCGCCGAATATTACGTTCCACCCGCAAGAACTCTTGCCTCCAGACATGCAGAAGCAAGCAAAACCTCTAATGATCATAGTTAACGTTAATAACATTAGTATTAGGAATAATCTCGTTGATATTAGATCGACACTCAACATTTGGGGTATGGACCTACTACCTAAAATCAAAGTTGATTCACCTTCCTTGGCAACTTCCTCTTTGTACATTCATAGATTTGATAACGCTGGCCGCCAAGCTCTAGGTATGATAATACTACCTTTGCAGCTAGGCCTCGTTACCTTACCCACATTGGTTTATGTGATGCTTGGGCCTTTACCTTATAATCTCCTCTTAGGGAGACCTTGGATCCACACTATGGGTACAGTAACCTCCACTTTACATCATTCTTTGAAATTTGTTGCAAACAATTAGGTAGTCACGGCCAAAGCGGATCCAGAAGGCATTCACCTCTGTGAACTAGCCATTGCCAATCATGTTTCAACCATGTCTACCCTCAAAAATAGTATTCCTTCCTTAACTATTGATGCTATGGCGTGTTCTTCATCAATACCTTATGTGGTAATCGTCCCCAGAGCGAGTGTCAAAACTAAAGAAACACCTAAAGTGGAGGATCGTGATTCTCTTGTATCATCTTCTCAAACAAATGCCTTCCTAGGGGATGATTGTGGTTCCTTGAACTTTTCCAAATTCTTTATTGTGGAGTACAAGGTAGACCCCTCTTGTGTAGATTTTCCGCGTGCCCCTAGTACAAAGGTGGACAATATTCCCATGGAGGAGAAGAAGTGCAATCCTATTCAGGAAATAATTCGTTCTTGCGCTGAGAATGGTCCACCTATTACAAAAGAAATTAACATTTTTGAATCCGACAAAGGAGGTGAAAGTAGCCCCATAGAGATGTTTGACATTCATTGGTGGAACGAAGCACTCTATGTGGATCCATCGCCCCCTGAAGTTTTGCAAACTCGCTATGGATTCATATATGAACTCGCTTCTCGATATGGCTATAGGTAGAAGGGCTTGGGGCGTATCGAGCAAGGATTTCAAGTCCCCATTAATCATAAGCCACGATGATGCAACTTGGGGCTAGGTTGTTCTGTTGAACAATCTAAGCTAAAGCCTTGGTGGAGTGTTAATATGATTTCGACCGAACCATTGAACCTCATCCACCTTGAGTTAATAGAGGAGAAGGAGTAAGCCAAGAATATTCCTTTGGATATCTTCTCTTCTGATGAAGCACTAGAGGAATTTTTGGGCGCATACTCCTCACTCCCCCCTTATCATCACAAAAGACATTTCCCATACCGCTTGCATAGCCAAGCATATTTCGGGGAATATGTCCTGAATATTGATGAGGAGGACCCTCTATCTAACACTAGTGATGATATTCCAACACCTGAGCATGAAGATCGAAGTTCCCTCATAAAAGGGGATATTGTCGAGGTCTCCATGGATCCCGTATCCCCTAAAACGGTGATCAAAATTGGAAGGTGTCTTTCTTCGAAAGAAGCAAATGAACACTCTGATATCTTGCATTCCCATCCTGACATATTCACTTGGATATATGAGGATCTTCCTGGTATTGATGAATCTATAGTGGTTCATAATATCATCCTATGTCTCGATGCCAAGTTGGTTAAGAAAAAGATCCAAAAAATCAATCCTAGAGTGGCCTTAATGGTCAAGACTGAGATAGAGAAACTATTAAAAGTAGACTTTATCTGTCCCATCGATTATTCCCCATGGATTTCAAACATAGTTGATGTTAGAAAATTGGACGATCGTATTTTCATTTGAATTGATTTTCGAGACCTTAATAAGGCTTCCCTTAAAGATGATTTTCCGTTACCTAATATAGACATGATTGTTGACTCAATTGCAGGCCATGCATTTCTCTCCTTAATGGATGGCTTCTCGAGCTATAATCAGATCCGTATTAGCCCAAATGATAAGTACAACAAAAACTTTACTACCCCATGGGGTACTTTTTGTTATGTGGTCGTGCCCTTTGGATTGAAGAATGCAGGAGCTACTTACCAACAGGCGATGACCCTGATATTTCATGACTCCATTCACAAAATTCTAGAGGAATACATTGATGATATTTTAGCCAAATTTGTAACCCGTCAGGATCATCCTAAAAACCTTCGTTTGATTTTCGAAAGGCTTTGACTCTACAAAATGAGATTAAATCCCCTTAAGTGCATCTTTGGCATTGACACCGACAAGCTTCTGGGGTTCATAGTCTCTCATTGTGGGATCAAAATCTACACTAAAAAGATCAACACCATTGTTAACATGCCTCGACCAAGGAATATTACCAAGTTGTAGAGTTTACAGGGAAAGATTCAAGAAATTCGTAGATTCATATCTCAATTGGCCGATCGCACCCTTCCTTTCACTCGTTTGTTAAAAAAGGATATTCGCTTCATATGGGATGAGGGATGTCAAAAGGATTTTGAGTCAATAAAAGCCTAATTAGCCAACCCTCTCGTATTGATGCTAGCTATGCAAGATAGACACTTTCTGCTCTGCCTAGCTACATCACCATATGTTTAGCAACCCGTTTGGCTCAATATGATGACTATGGGAGAGAAAGAGCAGTCTATTACATTAGTCGCGTCCTGGTTGACTACGAAAATCATTATTTTTCCATGGAAAGGTAGTGCCTTGCTCTTATCTTTGCTACACAAAAGCTGAGGCATTACATCTTCCATGCCAAAATACACATCAGAGTAAAAATAGATCTTTTAAGGCATTTATTCTGTAGCACCGACCTAGCGGGGAGGTTAGCAAAATGGGTTATGTTGATTTCTAAGTTTGACATAAAGTTTGTTACTCAAAAATTGATAAAGAGACAAGTGGTTGTAGATTAGTTGGCATACGCTTCCTCATCTCGCTCCTTCCCTGACTTAGTTTTGTTTCTTGATGAAAACATTTTCTTGATCAACAAGGATTCCAAATGGAAAATGTACTTCGATGGGTCAAGGTGTCAGACTGGTTCTGGAGCGAGAGTGGTCCTAATAACCCTTGAAGGCAAACTAGTCCCTTTGTCCTTTCGATTAAACTTTCCTTGTACTAATAACATTGTCGAGTACGAAACCCTTATAGCTGGCTTACGCGCCGCGATAGCACTAAAAATCAAACACCTTTGTATCTTAGGGGACTTTGAACTTATAGTGAATCAAATAACGGGAGTTTATCAAGCCAAGAAAAGTAAGCTATCCTGATATCAGAGCTTTTCTTTGTCCTTACTCAGACAATTCTCTTCCTTCACAATAGACAATGTCCCTAGGCGAGAAAATAGACATGTTGACGCCATGGCAAGTGTCGCTTCCTTGGTACCTTTTGAAGAAAATATAAAAGAATACCACTTTGTGGTCCAAATTATGTGAACCCTTATAGTTCCCGAAGAACCCGAGGTAGAATTCCCCATCTGTTCCCACGTGGGCTCTGGAGAATGGTTTGCTGATGTCTATAACTATTTAAAAATTGGGAGCTTCCCCGACGATGTGAAAAAAAATGACTGCAATCATGTGAAGAAACTTTTAGTTCGTTATGTCATCTTATCATACATCCTTTATAGAAAAGCCTATAATGGTTTGCTCCTTAGATGTCTTACCAAAACATAGATACCCCTCGCCCTTAAGGAAGCCCACGCAGGCTCTGGGGGCAGACATTTTGGTGGTAAATCCTTGACACAAAGATTAATACACATGGGATACTATTGGAAAACAATGGAACGAGATTCCTTTGAATTTTTTAAGAAGTGCCCTCAATGCCAGCAACATAGCTGACTCATTCACGCGCCCACCCAAGAGTTACAAAACCAAACTTCCCCTTGGTCGTTCGCTAAATGGGGGTTGGATATTATCGGAAAGATATCACCTCCCTCTTCCAAAGGACATGCTTTCATCATTACCACCATAGATTACTTCAAAAAATGGGTCGAGGCTGTCCCACTCTGCTCCATGAATGTTGAAGTTATATGTAACTTCCTTACAAGCAACATCATTTCTCGATTCAGATTGCCTGCTACACTTGTCTCTGACAATGATACACCATTCAAGAACAAAGAAGTGAAGCAATTCCTTGAGAAGTTTCATACCCAACACAAGTTCTCCACACCCTATTATCCTCAATCTGATGGTCAAGCAAAAGCATCAAATAAAAATCTTGAGCTTTTTCTCTCAATGACAGTTAATAAACACGGTAAAGACTAGCACATTCAATTGACATATGCCGTATGGGCCTATCGCATGAGTGTCCGCACGACTATAGGAACAATGACCTATAACCTCATGTATGGTTCCGAAGCTATCATTCCTTTGGAATTGGAAATCTCGTCTTTACGAGTCTCCCTGAAAGGGTTAATTGATAATGAGACCTATTGAGTCAAGCACCTACATCAGCTAGAGATGCTTGATGAGTACCGTTTACAAACCCTTGAACATCTTAAAGCTTATCATTGGTGGTTATCTAGACAATACAATCAAAATGTACTCCCTCGAACCTTTAAAATAGGAGATTTGGTTCTTTATGAGAATTAGAGAAATGTAAACGTCACCTGACCAGAGAGGGAAATTCAGTCCTAACTGGTTAGTCCCTTACATTGTGATTTTTTTTTATGGATCAGGTGCCTATGGGTTATCATATATGGACGAAACGCCTTTGAAGGATCCTATTAATGCTACACATCTTCACCATTACTATGTGTAATGTCCTATGTGTCACCTATGTGGTGCTCTCTCTGCAAAAAAGGAGTAGTAGTATTGCATATGTTGACATTATTCATTAACACATTATGATAATTTTGTGTTATGAGTGACCATGTGCGTGTGCGTGTGTGTATTCATCAGATCATTATTGAATTTCAATTAACATAAAACCATTTGTGTTTAATTAAATCATATTAGCATCTGATATGAAGCATACATCCACATGGAAATATAACATCCATAGCATGAACATATGGGAAATAAAAAAAATGTACACATCTAGATAAACAATGCCATGAAACCAAAATCGATGTATCCATATATGTATATATATACGTAATGAATATATCCAAAGTCATATACATGTATCAGGCCACTACTACAAAAATGAGTGGCTATAGAATATATGTCTATACAGAAGGATCTACAAGTATGTACAAACATGTATGTATCTCATTGCAAAAATGATGTACACAAAAAATGATGATGATCCCCGATCACTGAGGAGCATGGCTCCTAGACCCCTCTGGCTCTGGTGGATGATTTAGAAGCTGAGGGAGGGCTGGAAGGTAGTCATCGAGTGTGAATGATGGGACTATGATGCGGATAAGGTTGCCCACATCCCTCTAATCTCCCCCTATAAGGAAGATATCGTCAGCTCTGCTTGTCATAGCTGGTCTCTTAGTCATCGAACCTCTGTTGAGCTCATAGCTGATGGCTACCCATTGAGGTCATTGAGACGGCTTTGAAGGAAGTCACATGCCTGCTCAACAACATTGACCCTCCTCACTACCAGGTCTCACTCGACAAGCGCTGTCCGTAGCTCCTTTGACAGCTGGTCGAGTTATCTCCGCATGCTTGTTAGCTCTACTATCAGCTGGAAAACTTCTACACCCCACTCCTCATAGGTAGTCTGTAGACGTGCAACCAAATCAAAGTTGGGGGAATGACGCTCCGCAGACATTGGCCAAAATGCCTCTAGGATTGACCCCTAAATCTGCACAGTGGGGACCACCTCTAATATACACTGAGCTATGAGCCCAGTCCATCCCTATGCATCCTCTACAACCACATAAAAGGAAAAGATATTAGTATCAGATGGAATATATAGATAAAGATACACATATCATCAGATCAAAATTACAAAACATGGAGCAACAAATCATGTATACTTGGATCCCCTGGCTGCCATGTTGGGTTAGGGTGAGGCTCGATACTCAGACCTGTGCCACTAGTCTCAGTGGCTGCTCCTAGTGCCGAAAGTGATGTAGCTGCAATGAAAGATGGTGGTGTCGAAGAGATTGGAGTCGCAAGTGGGGGCACTAACTCATTTGACTACAAAATCCAACTAAAATGTCTGACAAAATATGTATAATTTGATGTATCATCAGGTGCTTGTAAAATTTGATGTGTAATTTTCAATTTTTTGTAAGTTTATCCCCGACGTTCATCAAAATTTTGATGAACCTGGTTTCATCAAAATGTTGACTATTAGTTTCGTTGAAATTTCGACAAACATGAAAAATAGAAAAAAATCAAATTGTGGATGACAAAGAAAAGTGAGTTTGCACCTTATTTATATGTTTTGTTCTACTTGAGACAGTTTGTGGAGAACTAAGGACAATTTTCTTGGGAAAAATCAGAAAAAATTCAAGAAGATATCGCCAGGTTGAGGGTAGTCATTGTCTTGTTGCAGAATTTAGTTGTGAAGTTAGATTTGTAGTTCTAGGTTTGAAAATCATATTTTAAAGCAACATCTCATCAGATTTCATTTTTAGAGGTTTAGGGTTTTGAGAATTTCATGTCCAGATTTTGTTGTGTGGAATCACCATAAGATCACAACCAAGGAACATATTCTTGTGATTGTAATTATGTGATCCATAACTCTATTGGTCATGTGGCACAGTTGTGCTATAACAAATACAGGATGCATTCATGTGTGACCCAAGTTTAATGTGGCTATGTTGTTATAGAAATGGAGGCACTCATATAATGTAGTTAATTTTGTATAATGTAGGTGTCAATCATCATTGGGTGCATTAAGGTTGTCTCAAGTTTAACAGGTTAGGATGTAATTATAGCATGATTGAAGAGTGATTACCTCTTGCTGTAATAAAGAGCCTATAACTCTAGTTGATATATAGAGTGGTTGTGTTATATCAATTATGTAGTGCATTCAAGCACAAACCATGTTTAATGGGCTATTCTAGAGAGTGATCAAGATTTTCTAAACCTTATGAATGTTACTTAAAAGTGTATAGCTTAAACTACAAACCAAGTTTGTTACATTCTTGAATGCAATATTGGGTTACCACAAACTATTTTAATGTGATCTGCTAATAACCAATATGGAAAGTATTAAAGCAAGACCCATGATATATAGGATACATTTCCTTGATTAGGTTTACATACCTTAATGATCAAACAAAAGCTTCCCACACACTCTAGGATACAATCCAAGATCATACCACAACTTTGTCAAGACAACTAATTTTCTGACCCAAGATTTAAGGTTGTTTTTTAATACCAACAAAAGCATTGGTAAGAGCATGATTAGGGTACAAACCCTAGGCCTATGTAGAAACATAAACAATAACTATAGCGGATTAGTGAGGTTGCAATACCAGAAAGATTAAGACATTGTAGGTAATAACAAAATCTTGCAATCTAAAGATTGTAGCCAATAACAAGCACACTATGTAGCTTAGTGACATTTGTAAATGCAATCTACGGTAAGAAGAATGACAGTCACTTGAGATGTGATAGTCAAAAAGAGGTTGAGCAGTGACAAGATAATAAAGCTCAAACCTTGCATAGTAAAGTGGAGATTTTAACAGTGAGTTTCCTACCCCCTTGCTGACCTTAAGGGTTTTTCAAATGCTTTTGGTAGTGTTAGACAAGGAAAATGCAATCAGGGAATGACTGTCCAAATGAAGTAACAGTGGTAATCATAGGTTCAATGTTTCTTCTTAGCCATTAATGTATAATGGAGGTAGTGGATTGCATGTTTGAGCAGTGTTTTGAGACTCATCAAAGATGGGAGAATAGTGAATAATACCTTGTGGACTATGAAGTAGTGTCAATAAGGTTGAAGGATCTTAAGAACTACAATACCATGAAACAATGAGTCCCTGTAGTAAGTAGGCAGTCTATAGGGCATAGTTTGATTTTATAGAAGGATGCTCATGAAAGGAATCTTCAAGTGATAGTGAGTGAGTTGTTTTAGATTGCAGCTGAGGGTGCAATACCCAGTCTTAAAGGAAGTTAGCAAAGCAGTAAATGTGCAAGAAAATCAAATCGTACACAACAAACAATTCACAATGTTATCTTGCATAATGCATTGAGTTTGAAGACAAAAATCTCATTGTATCTTCATGATGAAAGTGGTGACCTTAATGGTCAATCACTGGCAACCATGATTTTAAAACATGCTATTGTGCTTATGGAGGCAAACATTTTAAGCAAGGCAGTGAGTGGTGGTTTGGAACAATGGCAGGTATGAAGGACTTGCTTTATATACATACTATGCAGTCTATCTTAAGACACCGGTCTTAGAAGAGATTGAAGGTGGATTATGGAACTCAAGGGTTACCATGAAAATGATTAAAGAAAAGACTGAGATCTATTTAAAAGCCACGGTCATGAAGATATTGAAGATATCACATGCAAAACCCTAGTAGCTGGTGTAATGAATACAGTGCCAAAGAGGATAGTGTGCTGGGGCAGATTTAGGAGATCTCCACATTATCTAATTATAGGGAAATACATCATTTATTTATTTTTTTAATTAAAATAAATAATTCTAAACCCTATATAGGATACATTGATACTTCAAAAGCCTCTGAAGGAATTTGAGATTATGCAAATATATATCAACTAAATACCTAGATTACAAATAGTAGCGAGAACAATGTAAGATTTGTTGAGTAGAGCAGGAATGAGATAAGCAGCAATGAATCCTATGCCTCCTTTCACGCACATCTCCGCACCATTCTCTGTCATTCTTTATGGAAACACTTCTCCATTTTGGTGGTCTATGCTTGAAAAGAATGTTTTGACGAAGGTTTTAGAGTATGTTTATTAAAATGAAAACTCCATTTTGGTGGGCTATGCCTAAAAATAAGATTTTGACAAAAGTTTTAGGGTATGTTTATTAAAGTTTTAGAGTATCTTGGCGGGCTATATTCTTGATTCCTTAAATGATTTATTCAAATGGATTGTGACTAAATAAATGACTAAATATTTAGTCATTTTTATTTGTGTGACTAAATAATTTTTAATCAATGACCAAACTAGTAATTTATTTACTCATTTATAGCTGAGTTGCAAAAAATGAGTAGAATTTAGTCATTTTTGGTTGTTGTGACTAAAAGTTTGTCACCTAGTCATTTATTTTTCAAATTCTGCTAGTGTGTGCTTCCTTGTGCGATTAGGGCTCTGTCAATGTTGAGGCCCCTAGGGATAAGCTCGTTATAAGAAGTGCACATTACATCTTTAACTAAAAGGATAAATCCGTATTGACATTAGCAATGATGATTCCGACTTGTTGCTCCTTAGGAATGGGTCACTTGCTCTTACTAGCTTGCTACCTCCATCGTTGTAGGAAGTTTGCAATCAAGTTTAATATTCTAATTTTAGGAGTCTTAACGGTTGGAAATCATAGTAAAATCAGAATTTAATAATTTTTGGAATTAGCATTTTAAAGTGTTTTTTGGGGTCATTAACTTCAAACTATCTTCTCTTTTGCAGGGGTGGTTGCATGCCAAATTTTTTTGGTGTAAAATATAGAAATTATTAGATTTTGTTACCTGTCTATGAATAAAAATTATTGGAGTGTGAGTTTGATATTTTTTGAAGATCTAAATAGTCAAGCTTGGTAAAGAAAAATCATGTCAGATAATATTAGTCCAGAAAAAAATGAAGAGACACTTGATAGATTGTGGGCTAGATTGAAAAGAAAGGGTGATGGGAAATGTTATTGTCCTTGCAATAATTGCAAGGGCTTAAAGACGAGACGACTTTTAATCACAACAGCTGAGAAACATTGTAGGTAGCATGGTCACATTGAAGGGGGGCATGATTATCGTCCATTGGTAAGTTGTTCATTATATGTGTTTATATTGATTGAATTTGTAAATGTTTATATTGTTTTAACATTTTATATATATATATATAATCACTTGATCATGATTATGGTTTATTTGTGTCTATCATTATTATAAAGGTGGGGTGCCCTAGGGCAGATGATATGGATTATCACAGCCTAGGAGAATGTGGTTTTGCAAGTGACGAACATGGAGCTGTGAATATCAAAGATGAAGTTAATGATCTTATGGAAGAAGATGATCATGTGCTAGAAAACATAGTTGAAGATGATGGTACAAATACATTGATCCATGACACATTTAGTGGCGTAGCTGATCATGATGATCAAGATGACTTTGATGATGTTCATGATCTACTTGTACTTGAGAAGGCATACGAGCCCCTTTATGAAGGCTCCCAAACAACTCTTCTCTCTGTTGTATTGTTGTTGTTGAACTTGAAGGTTATGAATGGTTTATCAAACATAGCAATCTCACGGATGTTAAGGTATGTCATAGATGTCATATTTTTTCATCTATTTTAATTGTTGTTAGTTCATCACTAGTAAATAAAGGATGAAATATGTACTATTAATATTCTTTATATTAACAATTTTTTTTTTTTTGTAGATTGATTGGTGAATTTTTGTTACCACCATCAAATATTTTACCTCGCTCATATCGAGATTTATCTGCCATTATGAAAGATATCAGAATGGAGTATCAAGCAATAAATGCATGTCCCAGTTATCATATTATATAGCATAAACATCAAGAATTTGCAACAGAATGCTCATAATGTCATATCAGTAGATATCGAACATATCAACTAACAAAAAAGGTGCCTCGCAAGGTTCTTCGTTATATTCCCATTATTCCACGTATGCAATGATTATTTAGGTGCAAAAGCTTAGCGCAATTTATGGATTACTATGCATGAAATAGAAGTGGAGATGACATTCTTTGAATTCCTGTGGATGGTTCTGCATTTAGGGACATGGAGGAAAAATGGCCACACTTTAAAGAAGAACCTCATAATCTCAGGTTTTCATTGGGAGCAGACGATGTCAATCCATTTGGAGAGTTGAGATCTATTTACTCGGTGTGGCTTGTTTTTGTTATCAACAATAACATTCTTCCATGGATGTCAACAAAGAGGGAGCACATAATGTTGTCAATGATTGTTCCAAGTATTTGTTTACATCAATTTTATTTAACATAGTAGCATCTCATTTGTCTTATTTGTTGCATAATGACTTATATTTTTTTCATTCAATAGTCATGTACATTAATTTATATATATTGTAGTAAAATGGTTATAATAATTATGTAATGTTTATGTTCATTCAACTAGGTAAGTACCAAGTTAAAGATATGAATGTATATATCGAGCCTCTTATCAACGAGTTACTAAAGTTATGGAATGGCGCCACTATGTATGACGTCTCCAGACCAATAGGAAAAAGACAATTTCAATTCCATGCAATGCTTGTATGGACAATTCATGATGCCCCAGGGCTAACACATTTTTGTGGTATGTTATAACGTTTGGATTTGCACTTTAACAACATTTAATTTGATGAAGTAGATATCATGCATGTTTTTTAAATAATCTATTCATTATATATAATTATAAAAATTGACATATTTAATCCAATTATATATGATCTTGCGGGTCTTCAAACAAAAGAAAAATTTGCATGTCTAGTTTGTGGTCCAAAGATGAAATCTCATTGTTCAACAAGTTTAGGAAAGAAGGTGTTTGATAAGTATAGGCACTTCCTCCATAAAAATCATAAGTATCGAACTACTGAAAACATTTTTTCAATAGGAAAGAAGAGACTACATCAAAA
>VDFB02353493.1:377092073-377127937 GCA_007258455.2 Sequoia sempervirens
GTTTCATACCCAACACAAGTTCTCCACACCCTATTATCCTCAATCTGATGGTCAAGCAAAAGCATCAAATAAAAATCTTGAGCTTTTTCTCTCAATGACAGTTAATAAACACGGTAAAGACTAGCACATTCAATTGACATATGCCGTATGGGCCTATCGCATGAGTGTCCGCACGACTATAGGAACAATGACCTATAACCTCATGTATGGTTCCGAAGCTATCATTCCTTTGGAATTGGAAATCTCGTCTTTACGAGTCTCCCTGAAAGGGTTAATTGATAATGAGACCTATTGAGTCAAGCACCTACATCAGCTAGAGATGCTTGATGAGTACCGTTTACAAACCCTTGAACATCTTAAAGCTTATCATTGGTGGTTATCTAGACAATACAATCAAAATGTACTCCCTCGAACCTTTAAAATAGGAGATTTGGTTCTTTATGAGAATTAGAGAAATGTAAACGTGTCACCTGACCAGAGAGGGAAATTTAGTCCTAACTGGTTAGTCCCTTACATTGTGATTTTTTTTTATGGCTCAGGTGCCTATGGGTTATCATCTATGGACGAAACGCCTTTGAAGGATCCTATTAATGCTACACATCTTCACCATTACTATGTGTAATGTCCTATGTGTCACCTATGTGGTGCTCTCTCTGCAAAAAAGGAGTAGTAGTATTGCATATGTTGACATTATTCATTAACACATTATGATAATTTTGTGTTATGAGTGACCATGTGCGTGTGTGTGTGTGTATTCATCAGATCATTATTGAATTTCAATTAACATAAAACCATTTGTGTTTAATTAAATCATATTAGCATCTAATATGAAGCATACATCCACATGGAAATATAACATCCATAGCATGAACATATGGGAAATAAAAAAAATGTACACATCCAGATAAACAATGCCATGAAACCAAAATCGATGTATCCATATATGTATATATATACGTAATGAATATATCCAAAGTCATATACATGTATCGGGCCACTACTACAAAAATGAGTGGCTATAGAATATATGTCTATACAGAAGGATCTACAAGTATGTACAAACATGTATGTATCTCATTGCAAAAATGATGTACACAAAAAATGATGATGATCCCCGATCACTGAGGAGCATGGCTCCTAGACCCCTCTGGCTCTGGTGGATGATTTAGAAGCTGAGGGAGGGCTGGACGGTAGTCATCGAGTGTGAATGATGGGAGTGTGATGCGGATAAGGTTGCCCACATCCCTCTAATCTCCCCCTGTAAGGAAGATATCGTCAGCTCTACTTGTCATAGCTGGTCTCTTAGTCGTCGAACCTCTGTTGAGCTCATAGCTGATGGCTACCTACTAAGGTCATTGAGATGGCTTTGAAGGAAGTCACATGCCTGCTCAACAACATCGACCCTCCTCACTACCATGTCTCACTCGACAAGCGTTGTCCGTAGCTCCTTTGACAGTTGGTCGCGTTATCCCCGCATGCTTGTTAGCTCTACTATCAGCTGGAAAACTTCTGCACCCCACTCCTCATAGGTAGTCTATAGACGTGCAACCAAATCAAATTTGGGGGCATGACGCTCCGCAGACATTGGCCGAAATGCCTCTAGGATTGACCCCTAAATCTGCACAGTGGGGACCACCTCTAATATACACTGAGCTATGAGCCCAGTCCATCCCTATGCATCCTCTACAACCACAGAAAAGGAAAAGATATTAGTATTAGATGGAATATATAGATAAAGATACACATATCATCAGATCAAAATTACAAAACATGGAGCAACAAATCCTGTATACTTGGATCCCCTGGCTGCCATGTTGGGTTAGGGTGAGGCTCGATACTCAGACCTGTGCCACCGGTCTCAGTGGTCGCTCCTGGTGCTGAAAGTGATGCAGCTGCAATGAAAGATGGTGGTGTCAAAGAGATTGGAGTCGCAAGTGGGGGCACTAACTCATTTGACTACAAAATCCAACTAAAATGTCTGACGAAATATGTATAATTTGATGTATCGTTAGGTGCTTGTAAAATTTGATGTGTAATTTTCAATTTTTTGTAAGTTTATCCCCGACGTTCATCAAAATTTTGATGAACCTGGGTTTCATCAAAATGTTGACTATCAGTTTCGTTGAAATTTCGACAAACATGAAAAATAGAAAAAAATAAAATTGTGGATGACAAAGAAAAGTGAGTTTGCACCTGATTTATATGTTTTGTTCTACTTGAGACAGTTTGTGGAGAACTAAGGACAATTTTCTTGGGAAAAATTAGAAAAAATTCAAGAAGATATCGCCAGGTTGAGGGTAGTCATTGTCTTGTTGCAGAATTCAGTTGTGAAGTTAGATTTGTAGTTCCAAGTTTGAAAATCATATTTTAAAGCAACATCTCATCAGATTTCATTTTTAGAGGTTTAGGGTTTTGAGAATTTCATGTCCAGATTTTGTTGTGTGGGATCACCATAAGATCACAACGGAGGAACATATTTTTGTGACTGTAATTATGTGATCCATAACTGTATTGGTCATGTGGCACAGTTGTGCTATAACAAATACAGGATGCATTCATGTGTGACCCAAGTTTAATGTGGCTATGTTGTTATAGAAATGGAGGCACTCATATAATGTAGTTAATTCAGGTTGTATAATGTAAGTGTCAATCATCATTGGGTGCATTAAGGTTGTCTCAAGTTTAACAGGTTAGGATGTAATTATAGCATGATCGAAGAGTGATTACCTCTTGCTGCAATAAAGAGCCTATAACTCTGGTTGATATGCAGAGTGGTTGTGTTATATCAATTATGTAGTGCATTCAAGCACAAACCATGTTTAATGGGCTATTCTAGAGAGTGATCAAGATTTTCTAAACCTTATGAATGTTACTTAAAAGTGTATAGCTTAAACCACAAACCAAGTTTGTTACATTCTTGAATGCAATATTGGGTTACCACAAACTATTTTAATGTGATCTGCTAATAACCAATATGGAAAGTATTAAAGCAAGACCCATGATATATAGGATACATTTCCTTGATTAGGTTTACATACCTTAATGATCAAACAAAAGCTTCCCACACACTCTAGGATACAATCCAAGATCATACCACAACTTTGTCAAGACAACTAATTTTCTGACCCAAGATTTAAGGTTGTTTTTTAATACCAACAAAAGCGTTTAAAACTTGCCTGTTCAAGGTGCAAGCCTAAGCCTATGTGAAAACATAAACAATAACTATAGTAGATTCGTGGGGTTGCAATACCCGGAAAGATTAGGGCGTGTACAGGTAATAACAAAATCTTGCAATCTAAATATTGTAGCCAATAGAAAGCACACTATGTAGCTTAGTGACATTTGTAAATGCAATCTATAGTAAGAAGAATGGCAGTCACTTGAGATGTGACAGTCAAAAAGAGGTTGAACAGTGACAAGATAATAAAGCTCAAACCTTGCATAGTAAAGTGGAGATTTTTAGCGGTGGTTTCCTTACCCCCTTGCTGGCCTTAAGGGTTTTTCAAATTCTTTTGGTAGTGTTAGACAAGGCAAATGCAATCAGGGAATGACTGTCCAAATAAAGTAACAGTGGTAATCATGGGTTCAATGTTTCTTGTTAGCCATTAATATATAAATGAGTGGATTGCATGTTTGAGAAATGTTTTGAGACTCATCAAAGATGGTAGAATAGTGAATAATACCTTGTGGACTGTGAAGTAGTGACAATAAGGTTGAAGGATATTAAGACCCACAATACCATGAAACAATGAATCCCCTGTAAAAAGTAAGTAGGTAGTCTATAGGGCATAGTTTGATTTTATACAAGGATGCTCATGAAGGGAATCTTCAAGTGATAGTGAGTGAGCTGTTTGAGATTGCAGCTGAGGGTGCAATACCTAGTTTTAAAGGAAGTTAGCAAAATAGTAAATGTGCAAGAAAATAAAATCGTACACAACAAACAATTCACAATGTTATCTTCCATAATGCATTGAGTTTGAAGACAAAAATCTCATTGTATCTTCATGATGAAAGTGGTGATCTTAATGGTCAATCACTGGCAACCATGATTTTAAAACATGTTATTGTGTTTATGGAGGCAAAATTTTAAGCAAGGGAGTGAGTGGTGGTTTGGAACAATGGCGAGGGTATGAAGGACTTGCTTTTATATATACATACTATCTGATCTATCTTAAGACACGGTCTTAGAAGAGATTGAAAGGTGGATTATGGAACTCAAGAGATTTACCATGAAAATGATTAAAGAATCTATTTAAAAGCCGCGGTCATGAAGATATTGAAGATATCACATACCCAAAACCCTAGTAGGCTGGTGTAATGAATCTGATTGCCAAAGGGATAGTGTCTTTGGGCCAGTTGTGAGATCTCCACATTATCTGGTAGCGGAAATACATCATTTATTTATTTTTTTAATTAAAATAAATAATTCTAAATATATAGGATCCACATTGATACTTCAAAAGCCTCAGAAGAGATTTGAGATTATGCAAATATATATCGGCTTCAAATACTGGGTACGAATAGTGGCGAGGCAATGTAAAGTTGTTGAGTAAGAGCCGAGAGAATGAGATAAGCAGCAATGAATCCTATGCCTCCTTTCACGCACATCTCCGCACCATTCTCTGTCATTCTTTATGGAAACACTTCTCCATTTTGGTGGTCTATGCTTGAAAAGAATGTTTTGACGAAGGTTTTAGAGCATGTTTATTAAAATGAAAACTTCCATTCTAGTGGGCTATGCCTAAAAATAAGATTTTGACAAAAGTTTTTGGGTATATTTATTAAAGTTTTAGAGTATTTTGGTAGTTTATATTCTTGATTCCTTAAATGATTTATTCAAATGGATTTTGACTAAATAAATGACTAAATATTTAGTCATTTTTATTTATAATGACTAAATAATTTTAATCAAACATTCAAACTAGTAATTTATTTACTCATTTATAGGTGAGTTGCAAAATGAGTAGAATTTAGTCATTTTTTGGTTGTTGTGACTAAAGAAGTTTGTCACCCTAGTCATTTATTTTCAAGTCTGCTTTAGTGTATGCTTACTTGTGCAATTAGGGCTCTCTCAATGTTGAGGGCCCTAGGGATAAGCTCGTCATAAGAAGTGACACATTGCATCTTTAACTAAAAGGATAAATCAGTATTGACATTAGCAATGATGATTTTGACTTGTTTCTCCTTAGGAATGGGTCACTTTCTCTTACTAGCTCGCTACCTCCATCGTTGTAGAAATTTTGCGATCAATTTCAATATTCTAATTTTAGGAGTCTTAATGGTTGGAAATCATAGTAAAATCAGAATTTAATAATTTTTGGAATTAGCATTTTAAAGTGTTTTTGGGGTCATTAACTTCAAACTATCTTCTCTTTTGCAGGGGTGGTTGCATGCCAAATTTTAGTGTAAAATATAGAATTATTAGATTTTGTTACTGTCTATGAATAAAATTATTGGAGTGTGAGTTTGATATTTTTTGAAGATCTAATAGTCAAGCTTGGTAAAGAAAAATCATGTCGGATAATATTAGTGAAGAACAAAATGAACAGAAAATTGCTAGAATGTGGGCTAGATTGCAAAGAAAGGGTGATAGGAAATGTTATTGTCCTTGCAATAATTGCAAGGGCTTAAAGACGAGAAGACTTTTAATCACAACAGGTGAGAAACATTGTAGGTCGTATAGTCACGTTGAAGGGGGGCATGATTATCGTCTATTGGTAAGTTGTTAATTATATGTATTTATATTGATTGAATTTGTAAATGTTATATCGTTTAACATTATATATATATATAATCAGTTGATCATGATTATGGTTTTATTTGTGTCTATCATTATTATAAAAGGTGGGAAGCCTAGGAGGCCGAGATGATATAGTTATCGACCCAATAGCCCATAGAGTGTGGTTTTGCAAGTGGGCCGAACATGGAGCTATGAATACTCCGAAGATGAAGTTAATGATCCTATGGAAGAAGATGATCATGCACCAGAAAACATAGTTGAAGATGATGGTACATATACATTGATCCATGAAACATTTAGTGGCAAAGCTGATCATGATGATTGAGATGACTTTGATGATATTCATGATTTACCTGTACTTGAGAAGGCATACGAGCCCCTTTATGAAGGCTCCCAAACAACTCTTCTCTCTGTTGTATTGTTGTTGTTGAACTTGAAGGTTATGAATGGTTTATCAAACATAGCAATCTCACGGATGTTAAGGTATGTCATAGATGTCATATTTTTTCATCTATTTTAATTGTTGTTAGTTCATCACTAGTAAATAAAGGATGAAATATGTACTATTAATATTCTTTATATTAACAATTTTTTTTTTTTTGTAGATTGATTGGTGAATTTTTGTTACCACCATCAAATATTTTACCTCGCTCATATCGAGATTTATCTGCCATTATGAAAGATATCAGAATGGAGTATCAAGCAATAAATGCATGTCCCAGTTATCATATTATATAGCATAAACATCAAGAATTTGCAACAGAATGCTCATAATGTCATATCAGTAGATATCGAACATATCAACTAACAAAAAAGGTGCCTCGCAAGGTTCTTCGTTATATTCCCATTATTCCACGTATGCAATGATTATTTAGGTGCAAAAGCTTAGCGCAATTTATGGATTACTATGCATGAAATAGAAGTGGAGATGACATTCTTTGAATTCCTGTGGATGGTTCTGCATTTAGGGACATGGAGGAAAAATGGCCACACTTTAAAGAAGAACCTCATAATCTCAGGTTTTCATTGGGAGCAGACGATGTCAATCCATTTGGAGAGTTGAGATCTATTTACTCGGTGTGGCTTGTTTTTGTTATCAACAATAACATTCTTCCATGGATGTCAACAAAGAGGGAGCACATAATGTTGTCAATGATTGTTCCAAGTATTTGTTTACATCAATTTTATTTAACATAGTAGCATCTCATTTGTCTTATTTGTTGCATAATGACTTATATTTTTTTCATTCAATAGTCATGTACATTAATTTATATATATTGTAGTAAAATGGTTATAATAATTATGTAATGTTTATATTCATTCAACTAGGTAAGTACCAAGTTAAAGATATGAATGTATATATCGAGCCTCTTATCGACGAGTTACTAAAGTTATGGAATGGCATCACTATGTATGACGTCTCCAGACCAATAGGACAAAGACAATTTCAATTCCATGCAATGCTTGTATGGACAATTCATGATGCCCCGGGGCTAACACATTTTTGTGGTATGTTATAACGTTCGACTGCATTTTAACAATATTTAATTTGATGAAGTAGATATCATGAATGTTTTTAAAATAATCTATTCATTATATATAATTATAAAAATTGACATATTTAATCCAATTATATATGATCTTGCAGGTCTTCAAACAAAGGGAAAATTTGCATGTCCAATTTGTGGTCCCAAGATGAAATCTCATTGTTCAACAAGTTTAGGAAAACAGGTGTTTGATGAGTATAGGCACTTCCTCCATAGAAATCATAAGTATCAAACTACTGAAAAACATCTTTTTCAATGGGAAAGAGGAGACTACATCAAAACCACGAAGAATGACACCTCACCTATGGAAGTTGGAATATAATAGAATTAATCGTCAAGGTTATACATCAGATCAAATTGTTTATCTATCATATATGATATGTTTTGAATTTATATTTTTATATTGTGTTGTGTTTACTCATGTTGTAATTGACAATGATTATCGTTGTTAATTTGTTTAACTTATATGCTTCATGAAGGTCATCAAGGGATTAATGGTCGGCTTCCATAGGGACCGAAAAGTTATCCCAGACAATTTAGTAGGTTGCCCTACTATGAGCAACTACAAATTGTGCATTTGTTTGATACAATGAATATCATAAAGAATATAATAGAAACGTTATGGAAAATATTTGATGGAAGGCATGACAAAGAAAAAATTGTCAAAATTTGTAGTGACATTCAGGAAGCCAATCATGCAATGAAAAATGTCATTCAATTAAATAGTGATGGAGACCAAATTAATATAAATGCCCTTCCTTGGTTATTAACAGAGCAGCAAAGCAATGCTATAAAAGAAGTCATACGAAAAATTCGATTTCCCATAGGATTTGCTACGAACATAAACAATATAATAGAAAAGAAAGGTGAATTTGGGTCAGGGATGAAAACGCATGATTGGCATACCTTCATTAAGGTAATTATTCTGGTATATTATATACACTTGTATAATGCATGTACTTTTCAGTGTATTGTGTTTACTACTTTTGGAAAAATAAGGAAAAGATCATTTTATAATTGTTGTAGTACATTCTACCTCTATCTCTCCTAGACAACTTTGAAAACAATGCCAAGAAAGTTATATATGATCTTGGAAAATACATGAGGTAAGTAGCGATATTTGTTCAATTCATTGTATACATCTTATAATTTCTATTTGTTTTACTTGTTATGTAATATAATGTATATTTTTGTTAAATCTCATTAATATATTTGTGTCTTGAATCACTTGTAGATGGCTGTCATCTAAAGAAATCCATAAAGAAGATATAAATTATTGTAAGAGAAAAATTCCTCGTCTAATGTGTGAAATGTAAAAGTGTCTACCTTCAACATTTTTCAATGCACAAGAACACTACCTCATACACCAAGTTGAGGAGATTGAATTGTGTGGACCTGTACACACAAGGTCAATGTGGATAGTTGAGAGGCACTTGAAATTTTTGAAGGCTTTGGTTAGACAAAGAGCACATCCTGAGGGTTCTATGGTGGAGGGATATATGGTATACCAGACCATGGTGTACATTAGTGAATATCTTCCTAAGTTTGCAGCAAAGATCCATGTAGATCGCATTTGGGATCCCAACTCCATTAACAAATTTGAAGGGGAGTACCTGATGGGGAAAGGTAGATTGAGGAAAGTGAGAGGTAATTATAAGATGGTCATGGAGATTAAATGGAATACATTTTACATATGGTTTTTATGTATATTGTACTTATTTAATTTTTAATCTTCAATATACATCAATTATAAATTAAGGTCGTATACTGTGGTATTTAACTAATTATACGTCGTTTGTGAATTTCAATTTTTTTGATACAATTGTTGAGAGTGGGATGCACTACATTTGTAACCAATCTTGATTGGATGACGGTATGGATTGAACAATGTCAACAATCTGGTCGGCATTAACATGGGAAGGTGTGGCTTCATTGGTTAAAGAAGCTCACCGTAATGGAGATTCCAATGTTACACAAAGGGAAATTGATTTAGCATAGGGTTTAAGAGATAGTATATATGATGTATATATATGTTGAGATTTTTTTCTTTGCATACATTCAGCCAAGAATAAATATGTTTATCAACTGACAATATTGCAATATTTTTACATGTTTGACATATTGCAAGTGAAACACCACAAGGCTATGAATGGTCGTAAATTTTGAATTAAAATGTTGGATGACATGAAGAAAACTTGTGATTTTGATATAACTACAGTCTTTCAGGTGACTAATGTTTCATCTAGAAGCGACATACATCCAGAAGTCTCAGAAAATCGATACTATGGGATTTTGGATGATATACTTGAGTGTAACTTTAAGTCCTTTAGATTAATTATGTTCGTCATCCTATGGTACATAATATAATTGAATGAAAATGATCCTGAGAGAACTATTGTTGAACATGATAATGGATTTACCATGGTTAATACAAGGTTGATCGAGCGAGCTGGAAATGAGCCCTATGTTCTTCCAAGCCAATGTGAGCAGGTATTTTACTTAGAGGTTCTAGGTAAACCAGGTTCGTCATTTGTTGTTAGACATGATCCAAGAGGAAGGCCAATAAAGTATAATGTGGTGAAAGAAGAAGATACCAAAGAACTAGAAGATGATGTAGATGATGATCAGGATCAACAGTTAGTTGATGATGTCCCTGACGAAGATGTCAAAGAGGAGGAACTAGATCATGATGATGTAGGAGTTAATGTTCATGAAGATGATATCCATGTGGATGATGACATGATATCGATGACGATGATGATGATATGACCAATCCTTACAATGTTGAATCTGGATCGGATGATATAGACAAAGAGTTGGATGAAGAAGAAGATCAATGACATTGAAATGTATGAGTTATGGGATCATATTATCTATTTGATATTAATTTCTTGATAGAATTATATTTGACTTATGTGGCTACATAATTAATTCATGATGTTTTTAATTTTTATGCTATTACATAATTAATTTAATGATGTACTTTTTAATGTTTGAAAGGTCAAAAAATTAAAACATTTTAATAGTGATGTTAACAACCTTGAAATTAGTGTGTTTTATGTTTCATCTGGTCATAAAAGATTAAAAATTTAGTTATAGAGGCGGTTGTTTAGTGGTTGAAGTGTAAAGGAATTTAAAAGGCATAAAGTGATCATTGTAATGGTTGTTGATGGTTGAGGATTTAAAATACAAGCTCTTGACATTCGAAAATTTGTGTTTCTCTTCAAAATTTATGTATTTTTCTTGTTATGCAGCACTGTACGGTCACATGAAGCCATATTTTGATGTGAAATCAATTCCAAGTCATGAAGATATGTGTTAGCTTTGATTTGAATATTATTTGAGGGCTTAAGGCGTTGATTTGAGTTAGAAAGCTTCATTTCTTTGCATACAGTCCCGATTACCCTATTTTTGAGGGTTTTGTAGTCCAAACATGATATAAAGGGGCTCTTACACTTTTTGTGATTACTGTAGCTTGTGTAAGAGGCCCCATGGATACTGTTGTAATTGTAGGATGCATGAATAGGGCGTAGGATGAGAAATAAAGAAGGTATAGCTGCTATCCTCAAGAGTTTTGTGAAGAAAAGCATGTGAAATGAGAGGTTCAAGCCTAGGTTTCAACAAAACATGTATGAGAGATTTGATTTTATGAATTTTTATCCATGTGTAGACCTAATGGGTTATTTCTGAACACTGAATATAAATGATATACATACACACACACACATATATATGTATGTATGTATGAATGCATATGTATTTTTAAATGTAAATATAAATGCAATTACTGGATGCTCTCCAAGAACAATAAATGCAACATATCATTAAAGAAATCTATATCTATGTATATAAATGTGTATTTCTAAATGCAAGTGTAAATGCAAAGAGCATATGGTTTTGTAGTGTTATAGATACAACATATCCATAAATTAATGTAATTGAAATTCTAAAGTCTTCAACACATATAATATGAAATCGATCAAACTATTAAACTACATGAGAAATAAATGAAAAGAGTAAATGCATATGTATTTGTATTTGTAAATGTAAGTGTAAAATAAATAAGAATAATGAAAATTATAAAAGAATACAAGGAAAGGTTTAGATTTAGAGTGGGAGAGAGATAGAGGGTAGATGGTTTAAGGGTTTATAGTTTAAGGGTTAATGGTTTAGGGTTTAGGGTTAAAGGTAGAGGGTGTTGGTTTTTTTTTTACACTATAACCAGGTTGGTCTTCTAACCTACCTATGGGATTTCCAATTCCAATCAAGGGCAGCTCGAAGGACCTGGACT
The DNA here is from genome assembly GCA_007258455.2 of Sequoia sempervirens. Lineage (NCBI taxonomy): Eukaryota > Viridiplantae > Streptophyta > Pinopsida > Cupressales > Cupressaceae > Sequoia > Sequoia sempervirens. The sequence goes on from VDFB02353493.1 coordinate 377,103,652, forward strand.
AACTAACGAGGTCTTTAAAAATCCTCCTACACTTTGGGCTCTGCAAGACCCAGGAGGGTGATCCCTTAATTTGTTTACAACCTCTGCACTAATATCATAAAAAAAATTAACACATAACATATAATCCCATTGAATTGCTCAACACAATAGGATAATATCGAATAAAATTGGCTGTTCATCGTTAATATCAACTATGTGGAGCATGAGATAACTACAACACAATCCATAGTAAAATATAGTCATCAATTTGCAATTTTTAGCAAGCTCTAGGCAAAGACAAACAATTATTGAACTACACAAACAAGTACAACTTAGATCAGTGCCATTTATCTATTGAAGGAGTCAAATTCATAAGCATCTAAAGGTTTATGACAAATTTAATACATAACATATAACTTATAAGATACCTGACAATATTGCATTACAATTTCATCAGTATGCATTCTCACCCAATACTACTTATCAAATCCTAATGTAGAACATATCCGCCTATAATCCCATTCAAGAATTTTAATTAATTCCTTGAATTAAAGCAAAAATAAGGATTATAAACACCACAACAGTGAGATGTGTTAGCTCTCAAAAATGCAGGCGAAATGCCTCAAGAGGTTGCCAATCTCTTGGTACGTTTTAGGGTAATAGACAAGGTCAAAAGGCTTAGACCTTCTACTCTTTAGGTGCTGCTAAACCTAGGTGGGTGTACCTATATGAATAAGGTAGAGTTGACTTATGCTTATTTCTTTTGAACTGTTTTGCCCACAATGGCAAATGGGAGTGGAAAAATAAAATTGGAATTTGGTATAAATTGTATCACAATATTAAAACTAAAACCTAATATGTTCAGTTAATAGATGTAAAAAATGAATGAAACTAAATAATGAAAATGCAGAGACTAGTGCCTTATTGGGTATGCAGAGTCAAATGAAATCTAAATGAGAAGCTTCTTTTTGGAAGACATTCAAATTGTTTGGCATATATTTTAGTTTATAACTTGTATAAACATGCAAGATTATGACTACCAAGTTCTTCTTAACGATCTAAATGAATTTCCCTAATTACTATGATCAATTAAAGGGATTTAATCTTTCCTTGAAAGAACCAATCAATTAACCACACAGATACAACAAATGCAAACTGATAAATTGAACATAAACTTGTTATATCAATTTAAATAACCAAAAAATATTAATCTTGGAGACAACTACAGTAATACTTTCAATGAACACAACAGATAATTGACACTAGAAATACGCTAGCACATTAAATGATTCTCATTGATATCTCCATAATTTCAAACATGCATCATAGTTTCATATTTTAAAAACATTGTGCTCTATTATATCCTTTTCCTATTCTATCTGATATTCTATATCTTATCTCCCTCTATTTCACTACTGAAACAAATATTTATACATCAAATACTCGAAAGGACGCATCCTTTCAGAAATGTCATATGTTTACATAACAAATAGATTAACAGATAATCAATCTCCGTTTAGCCATAAATGAGTTTTAGAAAGGTAATCCAAATAATCCCGACACTCGTACATATCCGCATCTCCAATTGCGTTCCGGATTGTGATCTCCATCTTTATCATCTTCTCATTCTGCTCGCTCACTTCTTCCAACATTGTATCCTCCGCAGTAGCTATCTCTAGGATTTCATTTAGCATTGAATCACTCTCACCTTTCCATTTGGTCATTTATTTAAGTTCCCCTTTATCATCAGAGAATGTAATCAATGATTTCTTGGCAGCATTTATCAACCCTTGTTCATCCCCTTGCAATTCTTCATAGAAGTTTCGATGTTTATTTATAATATGATTTACAGCTTCAATTACTGCACTGTTAGAGACATCTCTTTGGTTTGTTTCGTGAAAATTCTCCATAATCCATCCATCCATCCTTTTATGTTCTTTTAATGCAGCAAGGGTATGTGAATATTTTCCCCAAAGTTTATTCAACCAAGATGTTAAACTATCCTACCTTTTCTTGATTATTGCTACAATTGCATCATGTTTTCCTTGGGAGTAAGCACTTGATCCTTCCCAATGATATCTTGACAGAGAGCTTTCACCTTGAGTAAGCATCTTGGTTGAATTCATCGTAATGCCTAGCAAATATTTTAGGAGGTCATTTTCTCTCAACATCCTTTTGTTATTTGTTTTGTACATTTCTCTCTCCTTTATCAACAGTTGAATTTGGGCCTTGTTTAATTTTGCAACATTGATCCCAATTTCCGTGGTAGCCACAGGATCAGCTTCTCCAACTTTTAAATTCATGACATACCCAAATGCCTTTTCAGTATCAATAACTACTAATTTCCTATGGGGTGGATATCAGGCCCAAATCATTAATGATCCTTCATCTGTATTGTATTTGTTGTTACCTTTTCTTGATCTAGCTTGTGTGTAGCATTACTGTCCTTTAAGAAACTATCAAAGACAAGTGCATAATTGAGATCTAGCCCAAGAAAGATCATGACACCAACATTTTCCAGCATTTTTCTCCCCTTTTTAGGGGTCATACCTGTCATCTCCTCATCTACACACCTCCTCAATTCATTCAACAATTGCTCTTCATTTCTTGCAGTAACATTATCAACCTTTTCCCTTATTTCTTTTCCCTTTTGTTTATACAAAAATGCTTTAAATTCTGGGGAGTTAACAAATTCATCATCTGATACAAATGATCTGTATTCTATATGTCTTGCATCTGCTTCTTCATTCTCTTCAATACTCAACTCTCTGGTTGGGAAAATATAATGCCGAGTTCTTAATCTAGATACTTTACTTGGTTGACTTTGTGGCATATTATCTTTAGATGCTTCCTCCCTAGAAGACAACTCTGCATCCCACAACCTTTTATTATACCTTTCAACCACCATCTCTGCTTCTTCCTCATCCAAATTCTGGATCATATCATCAAAGTGATAGGGTACATGCTGATACCCTCCAAAGTTTATCTTTATTTTAGCAGATTTAATATACCATTTTGGGTCAAAGTTCTTTCTGGGTGGTCCTCTCTTCATATTATACTACAACAATTTATCAAGGATCAAATTGTATCCTTCCTTAGCCAACACAGTGAAATCACCAAAGCATAATGTACTAGGGATGAAATCCTGCTTCCCAAAGGAACTAAGATTCATAACACTGAAATAATCCATTTGTTTGACAATCTCCAAATATTCAATTCTGTTTGGAACTATTTTTGGCAAAATGAAAGGGGCATCCTCAAACCCAAGAATTCTAATCATGGTAGCTCCCTCCAAGCAATACCAATCTCCCCAATTATGATCAATTGGCCCATTGAAATCCTTTTTCCAAAGAAATCTCTTTATCTCTTCAGATAAAGAATAATCACAAGGATGATTGTATAGTTTGTACAATGTTTTCATAAAATATTCTTCAAAATGAAGAAAACTAGCGTTGGCAAACCTACTATCCCAAATAGCAGTCCACAATTGAACAGGTAATGCTGCACCTTCTTTATTGAACTGAGAAATCCTCATCTCCGGAGGCCACAGTCCCAACTCTTGTCCAAAATATAGCACCATATGCATCAACAGTGAATAATTCCTCAGGTGAAAAATAGAAGTTCCACCCTTGATTGCTAGCAATCCAGAATCAAGCCCTTTAGAAATGTATGAGGCATAGTCAAATGGCCTAGAGTTGTGATACTGGATATCTACAGAGATTATCATGGGTAAAATTGACATATACTCCAGAACATCCATTCCCAATACCTGGCCTACTGAGAAGTAAGTGTATTTCATATAAGGTTCAAATAGGTCCACATGATAAGGGGGTCCATCACTATCTTGTAAAGGAATTGGTTTTCCCACCCTGTTTGATCTTGTGAATTGGTAGCCTCCAACACTTATAAATCGTGTCCATTCTCAAGAACTCCTCCAATTCTTCACATATGATCTCTTCATTGCAAAACCCTTCCAAATTAAAAACCTCCCCTATTGCCTCTTTTGACAAATGTATTTGTGGTTTTCTAGATGGGTCACATATAGCTTTGTGTTTCGGGTCATAATGACCAGCTAATAGTTTTACCAATTTTGCATTTACAAATACATTAGGGCACACCAGTTTTCCCAAGTTAAGCTTCCATGGATTTCATACTAGTTCAAAATGATTTCTCTGATGATAATGAAAATTGAACTATTCATATCCCCTTATTTGAATCCAAACATCCCCTATAAATTTACATTTATCATCCGGTTTATCTATTTCTGCCCTAAGCTAAGCAGATCGTCTAGCTTTAGGCCCAGATCTAGGTAATTGGTCAATGAGGTCTTGATTCAATCTTCGTTCTGTGCCCTCATGTTCCATTTCAGTTTTTTGTTTCTTTCCCTTAGGTTGACCACTTTCACCATGTTTTCTACTTTTTAGTTTTCTTGAGCTAGGGGACTCCATTCTTCAAAGTTACAGAAGTTAAAATTTTAAGAGCTGAGGTGCAATCACTTACTGTAATCTGCTTGAAATCTTTAGACTGGAAAGATTCCCTGGTTCTTCGTTTGCCTTGCTGACTCTTCTGCTACCAATTCAACATTAATGCTTTAAATTAAATTATCCTTGTTATGTTCTGTCATGCCATTAATGTGTTAGCTGAAGCACGAGTGAAGACTTATTTGAAACTCACACTGTCACATTAAATGTCTTGTCTGTGAGACATTTTCAAATATGGGGCGATATCTTTTGCAACGTTCATTAAATGTTTTGCTGAAACATCCTGTAGTCTCCCTGAAACCTCGAGGTCTCACCGACTATTAAAAACTGTACATCGCTCTAATGTCCTGCAGTCTCATCGACATTTGGAGTCTCACCGATAGCTATTGCTTTAGTTTTATGTATCATTGTGACAATTTTGAGTCGGGGAGATGTTCCGTAGATTACATTGTGTCTTACCGAGATACACCCCGTGGTATTTATCTGGTCATTGAGACACAATCATATTTTCATTGATGAAACCATATTTCGGCGTGACTTTCATATTTCTCGCCGATTATATTAGTCTCACCGATGAAGTAAGTTCTATCGGTAAGACTTTGAAACTCGAAAAGACTCCTACCGATGCTAATTGTCTTGCCGAACTTGTTACTCCAATATGCTCTGTTCATTGAGACTCTTCCCAAAGCACCTCATCGGTGTGACTTATGAGTCAGCAGGACTACATGACTTCACCTCGATAGCCTTTTGATGGAATCCCTTTGCGCTTTGTCCGCAAGACCTAATGCTTTCGGTAAGACTTCACTCCTGACTTTAGTTTGGCCAAAATTTTTCCTCATGCATCAGTCGGTAAGACATGCATTACTTTGTTAGGACTTATTCCGATGATAGCTCTCTTGCCGAGATGATCCTTTTGTCACTGAGAAAATAAATTGTATCCTGCTAATATGTTTTTGCAAATGAAATATTTTAGTATGACATTCTTGCACTCTTTCCGATAGACTACAAAAGATAGATATTAGTAAGGATGCTCTATGGATTGGGGAGACCCTCACCATCTCTTGCTGATATGAATTATACTACAAAATATTAAGGACTAGATGGATTTTACTAGACCACACGACAAAATATGGGAAAAATTTTATGAAGAGAGGATTTTGTGCTTACATGGTGAGGACTATTTCAGAAACTCATGAATATAATCAACTGTAAAATTTTCAAAATTTTACAGTTCTAATAGTGGCTCCTTCTAGGGATGAATGGTTGTGAAATCATTGGAAGAATCCAAATTTATGGTTGAGTAGACCAAACTCAAGATGATGGATCAGTGAGCAAAGTGGAGTGAATGGAAATGAGTATGACCCTACACTACTGTACATGGAAAGAATTATTTTAAAAGAAGGAATATCAGGATTGTCCATGTACTAGAAATTCCCGTTCCTTTTATTTCCTAGACTACTGTGCATGGAAGAGAAAATTTTGAGAGGATTATCAAGAGTTTTCCATGCACTGGCAACCCTTAATCCTCTGTATTGCTCAAGAGAAAAAATGTTTCAAAAATTTCCCATGCATAGGCAACTCCTGATCTTTACTAGCCATATTTTGTAGATAATATGAGTCTTCACCTCTCTTTCCAACAACCACAAAAGGTCCTAGCCACAAGGCTTCAAATTTCCCGTGCCTACCCTTCTCCTGGCACCTTGCGTTCCACATCAGTACCAAATCACCTTCTTCAAATTTTCTATCTTTTTCCTTTTTATCAAACAAGTACTTCATCTGTGTTTGTAACTTCATGTTCTAGTTCTGAGCTACTCTCCTTATTTCATCAAGTTCAGCTAGTTTCTCCATTCTCTCCTCCATGGGTTCTGGAATATCCAAATCTTCTTGAAGGATAAATTTGTAAACTGGTAACAAATTCTATAAAGGCATCCTAGCCTGTGTTCCATATACCAATTCAAATGGAGATTTTCCAATTGCCTTTTTTATAGTGATCCTATCAGCCCAGACAACCAGTTTCAATTTTGAATCCCAAGCCTTCTTATTCTGACCTAACATCCTCCTTATAATCTTGATAAGAATTTTATTGTTGAACTCTACTTGACCATTAGCTTGTGGATGGTAAGGAGCTGCATAAGAAATGGTAATGCCATATGTGCTACAAAAATTTCTGAATTCATCAGATCTGAAGCACATCCCATTGTCAGTAATCAGTCTCAGTGGTGTACCAAATATGGTAATGATGTTATCCATTAGAAAATTTGTCACAACTTTACTTGTAACTTGCTTGGTTGGGACTGCTTCTACCCATTTGGTAAAATAATCGGTAGCCACCAGTATCCACTTATGTCCTCCACTTGATTTCTCTTGTATCTCCCCAATGAAATCAATTCATCACTGATGAAAAGGGGATTTAGCCTGCAAAGACCTAAGTGATAAAGCTCCCTGATACTTCATTTTCCTAGAAAATTTCTGGTAGGCTTCACATCTTCTTACATATGAAAAAGAGTCATTAAAAACTTTCAGCCAGTAATAACCTGCCCTGAGAATTTTATGTGCAGTTTTCTTTATAGAGTAATTCCCTCCACAAACCCCTTCATGCATTTCACTTAAGACATGCTTAGCTTGTGACTCATCCAGACATAACAATAGTATACTGTCCCTGTTCTTCCAAAACAAATCTCCATCCATGAACACATACTTAGATGCATGCAGCTTCAAAGTTCTTTTTTGGCTGTCACTCAATCCTTCTGGACACTTCATGTATTTAAGGTAATGCATGATGTCTGCATACCAAGGAGTATGCTCAATGCTCGCAATTGCATTTTCTTCCTCTTCTATATTGCAAATTTGATTTGCTTCAATATTCGCTTCTGCCATTAACCTAGCTAAACCCTTCAACCTCTTACTAGTTTAGTGATTTGTATCTCCATATCAAACTCTTGGATTTTATTAATCCATCTACATATTTTTCTTGTTACCTCAGACTGTGTCAAAATATCCTTAACAGTTGCATGAGGGACATAGGAAATCACCTTAGCTCCAACAAGATATGGCCTAAAATCCTTTGTAGCTTTTACCAATGCAAAAGATTGTTTTTCCATTATATCATATTTCAATTCTGACCCTTGCAATGACTTACTAAAAAAGGACACAGGCTGTTCATGACCTTCCTCATTCTTCTGTAACATGACAACAACTATGGTGTGTAATGAAGAAAATTAAAATATTTGAAAGGGTTTTGAAAAATTTGGGGACTTAAGGACATGAGCTTCCTTGATAGCCTTTTTGATTGATATGAAAGCATCTAATGCCTCAGCAGTCCATTCAATCTTCTGTCCCTTTCTTAACATTTTTGATATGGGCTTGATGATCTCAGCAAAATTAGAAACAGACCTCCTAACAAAATTAATCTGTCCAAAAAATGATTGGATGGCTTTGATGGTCTTAGGAATTGGAATTTTATCTATAGCTTCAACCCTCTCAGGATCTATTCTAATCCCCTCCTTTGACACAATATGCCCTAAGAGCTTACCCTCTGTGACTACAAAGTGACATTTTTTAGGGTTCAGACTAATCCCATATTCTAAAGCCTTAATAAATACCTTTTCCAGATGTTCTACATGATCTTCAACCTTCTTTGAATAAGTAGTAAGGTCATCCTGATACACCACCATGATAGCATTAATGAGGTCTGCAAATGCTACATCCATAGCTCTTTGGAAAGTTGCTCCTACATTCGTGATACCAAACATAATTCTTATGTATACATATGTCCCCCATGTGGTTGTAAAGGTTGTTTTATATTGCTCAAATTCCTTAACTTTAACCTGCTTGTAACCTGAAAACCCATCCATCATAGATAATAGATCGCATCCTGTCACCTTATGTAGTATAGCTTCCATGTTAGGCAAAGGGTAATTATCCTTAAGAGATGCCACATTCAAATTCCTGAAGTCCATACATAATCTGATATGTCCATTTTTCTTCCTCACAGGAACCAGGTTTGAGACCCAGGTTGAGTGCCTGATAGGTTTGATGATGCCACCATCTCTGAGCTTTGCCAATTCTTCCTACATTTTTGGTTCCAATGTTGGATTAATGGGTCTTTGCTTTGGTCTAAATGGCTTTGCATCTGGCTTCAATGGTATTTCATGCTGAAACAAATCTTCCCTATATGCTTTTAGATCTTCATAAGACCATGCAAACACATGTTTATATTTTCTCAGTAATGCTATCAACATTCTTCTAATTGTCGAGCTTATTTTCTTGCCTATGTACACCTTTCTTGGTGCCATCTCAGTTCCCAAGTTGATCTCTTCAATATCCTCCTTCTTGATTAGCATTTGCTTCATGAGGGACTGATCACTTCCATCATGCACCCTCTCCAATTCCACTAGCCCTTTAGGAAGCTTATTTGTTTTAAGTTGTAAAATTTCCTTCCCAAATACTGTCTGTTTCCCATCTACTTCTTCAACAAAGGCAATGAAATCAATTTCTTGGGCTTCATATTGATTTATACAGTGAAGAAATTTCAAAAGGTCAGTATCATCATTAAAACCTACCAACTATATATGTTATCAGGCACAACAGGTCTTGTTTTGAACTCAATCTGTGATACTCTAGCCAGTGTAATGGCATCCCTTCTTAGAGCTACATTTTCCAAAAAATATGCCATTATGTTCTTCGACTGATCAACCCATTCAATAGAAAATGCATCAAATAGCTCTATTTTGTCCCATACAACATTCCTATATTGCTTCAATCTTTTATGTTTGGCTGCATATCTTGATTTAATTTGTGAAACAACTAACTCAAAATCCCCTAGAACAACTAGCAACTTGATTTTATGTTTCACAGCTATATTCAAGCCTGTTAATAAGGCTTCATATTCTGCCACGTTGTTAGTACATTCAAATGCTAGCAAAAATGAATACTTAAAGGTAATACCTTCAGGTGAAACAAATACTATTCCTGCTCCATTACCTTCTTGGCTACATGCTCCATCAAAGTACATTTTCCATACTCCATTGTAATTTTGTGCAACATGCTTTTCAATTGGATCAGTATTGACTAACTTTGGCTGGGATGGTTCTATCTTGAAGTTTCCAAGATCCACATCATAGAAGAAATTGATTTGATCTTGAGGTACACAGTCAACAACCTGGTTCATCCTTGGCTCCCTGTATAACTTAACTTCCTGACCATTCACTGGAATTGTTGCATAATACAAATCAAACTAGACATTTCCCCCAACTGCAGCCGTCCATTGTCTTGATAGAAGCATCCCAAACTGAGGATGGGTGTCAATTACTGTTATATCAATATTATAGGCCCCGTTAGGACAAGCAGCTAGTTTGACTTCAACATCTTTCATTATACCCACCACAGGAATAGGTATGTTATCCATTGCATAGCACTTCCCTCCAGTAGTATCCACCCACATAACAAGCTATTTCATAACTCCTACTGGCATAATATTTATGGCAGCGCCAGAGTCTATCATGCAGTTCCTCAACAATTTGTTATTTATTAGTAATGTAGTGAAAAAAGGATCAACTGGTGGGGGATTTAATACTGTATTATTAAGGTACACTTCTGGAATATTCAATTTCTCTTGCTTATTAATAGTTTTAGTAGCCATCTTACTTTCAGAATTTATATGTTTTTTATTACCATTTGTTATTAATTGAATTGCACTGTCCCTATATTCCTTAATTTTTATCATCTCAAGCAGTGGAACATACATTTTTACCTGGGATAAAGCCTGAGTGAAGTCAAAAGAAGAAACCTCCACCTTAATCATTTTCTTTTGTTCTGACGTTTCTCCTTTTTTTTCTTCTTTTTCTCTTTTACTTGGCTGATCAGTCTTTTGCATTTTTGTGTAATTCCTTTACTTCCTCCTTTTGGACAGGCTTATGTTCACTTTTATCATGCTGTTTGTTTTTTGTTTTCTTTGAAACTCCTTGTGTCACCTTTTGATCCTTCATAAAGATTCCCTTGGGGACACCTTCCTTCTCGTTCACTGTCCTATTTCTCAACCAGTACTTACTCTTTGCTTCTTCAACTGCAGCAATGGTTAATCTCTCTATCTCCTCTTCAGTGAGTTTCCTCATACTGCACTAAGTAGGCATCTCAACAGAATGTGATTCAGTATAATCTTCTTCAGAGTCAGAAAGAACCTACTGTTCAGCCATGTGGACATTGTACCTTTGATTTGAAAAATCGTACTCATAACCTTCATCCTCTGAAGATGAGTACCTCTCCTCAACACGGTGAAAAGTATTCGAAGTCAAATACACTGTGTGATCTTCTCCACTATTACCCATTAGCATTCCTTCTTCTTGCATTCTTTGGGCTACAACACAGTAATCCGAGGAATGTGGCTTATCACAAATTTCACAAAAATAATTGTTATTAACCATAAATGTTCCTTTCTTCCTTAATGGATCAAGAGTTTCTTTGTTTCTAGGCTTATCTATTATAGGTTTTCCATCTTTCCAGTTTGTATTATAGGGCATGTCATGTAACCTAGGACTTTCATTTTTGTATGTGTTCTCCTATTTGTATTGATAATTATTGGTTTGTTGAGGATCCCTAGGGTTGTCTCTTTTACTAATTATCCCAAAAACTTTCCTATTGTTTTCAATTGTTAATGCTATCTTCTGGGCTTCAACTAAATTTCTTGGGAACCTATTTCTCAGTTCGTACCCTATTTTAGGATCGAACGCATTCAAATAAACACTCAATGCTATAGAGTCTGGCAACTTTGATCCAGGTGGTATCTTATTTTGAAATTTATTGAATCTTCGGTTGAAATCATAAATTGAGTCATTCTAACTTTTTTGAATCCGCATTAATTCATGAAGAGTAACATCCGGTGCACTTAGATTCCCATATTGCTCGAGGAATCGATCCTGAAATCCTTAGATATAATTGATAGAAGCTGTTGGTAAGCTGTTGAACCAATCCCTAGCTTCTTCAGTAAGCGACATCATAAACAACCTCATGTGTAAATCCTCATATGGTACATCCAAATATTGGATGAAAGCATTGGAGCTCCTTAAATGATCTTCAACAGTGATTGCACTACTCCTTGTAAACTTTGGGACAAGACTTCTCCAACTGCCATCTATAGGGTAAGGGTATAATTGAAACCCTGCCAAGTCAGATTGTCTGATCATTGTTGTATACTGATGAGGGGGAGGATTAGGTGGGTATTGATATTGGTACATCGGATTATTTTATTGTGTATGATGATGTGGCACATAATGTTGACCATGAGGTGGTTGGGTGTTTGTATATCGTGAGGGAATATGCGGTGGATGGTTTGGCTATCTGTATTGATTTCCTATCTGATTGTGAGGAGGTTTTAATGGATCAGAAGGCCCAACATTATTATTTCCTTGCTTATGAGGTGGTACATATTTTGGGCAACCAACTATCTGAGCAGTAATTTGAGCCTTTTGCAATTTGAAGTCCCTCATTGCTTGTATCATTTGGGCTTTCTCCTGTTCTGCTTTTAATTCTTCTATCTCCTTTTTTTGTAACTCAAACTGTGCTTTTACTTCTTCATGAGTTAAAGATTCATAATTTTCCTGAGGAATCACATTATCATTGAACTCATTTTAGTTACCCTCCATTCTTTGATCATATTCCTATTGACATCTGAGTCGTTCAACTTCAAACTTAGCATCCCACTTTGCTTGTTTCTGAGGATTGTAAAAAGGGTTTCTTTGTTCTTCAGGGGTACAAGGTTCTGCACTTGAATTATATTTCCATGTACCATATCAATCATATGTTTCACAATGTGATCTTGGTGCTTTGTCTTTATTAGTTATGCACATGTCCCCATTTATCCTCTTAGCCTTATCAACCTTATCATCTTTGTGTGTCCACTTACTGTTACCAGTAGGACCTCCATGAGGACCCCCTTTATATTGGGATCTTCTTCCATTCATATTAAAATGTTTTTGTCAGAGTCGCCACTCACTTTCTTAAAAGTGAGAAAGTGTTTGATATTTCTTATTCCCATCGAATTTTGTACAAGGTTTCTAACTCTTTGATTAAGACCCTGATTCCAAGTTAATCCCTAGCAGATTCACCAATTTGTTAAGTGTGTGACTCAGATGGGGAATGCAAATGAAATAATTGTGAACCTTTGGTTAAAGACTGATTTTAGAACTATATTAACTCTATGAATGGATAGGCTGGAACCGGATTTTTTGATGTTTATCCCCAGGGGAGTCACCAATTTGTTAGCTCTCAAAAAATGTAGGTGGAATGCCTCAAGAGGTTGCCAATCTCTTGGTACGTTTTAGGGTAACAGACAGGGTCAAAAGGTTCAGACCTTCTACTCTTTAGGTGCTGCTAAACCTAGGCGGGTGTACCTATATGAATAAAGAAGACTTGACTTATGCTTATTTCTTTTGAACTATTTTTCCCACAATGGAAGATGGGAGTGGACAAATAAAACTGGAATTTGGTATAAATTGTATCACAATATTAAAACTAAAACCTAATATGTTCAGTTAACAGATGTAAAAAAAGAATGAAACTAAATAATGAAAATGCAGAGACTAGTGCCTTATTGGGTATGCAGAGTCAAATGAAATCTAAATGAGCAGCTTCTTTCTGGAAGACATTCAAATTGTTTGGCATATATTTTAGTTTATAACTTGTATAAACATGCAAGATTATGATTACCAAGTTCTTCTTAACGATCCAGATGAACTTCCCTGATTACTATGATCAATTAAAGGGATTTAATCTTTCCTTGAAAGAACTAGTCAATTAACCACACAGATACAACAAATGTGCACTGATAAATTGAACATAAACTTCTTATATCAATTTAAATAACCAAAAAATATTAATCTTGGAGACAACTACAGTAATACTTTCAAAGAACACAACAAACAATTGACACCAAAAATACGCCAACACATTAAATGATTCTCATTGATATCTCCATAATTTCAAACATGCATCATAGTCTCATATTTTCAAAACATTGTGCTCTACTATATCCTTTTCCTATTCTATATGATATTCTATATCTTATCTCCCTCTGTTTTGCTATTGAAACAGATATTTATACATCAAATACTCGAAAGGACGCATCCTTTCAGAAATGTCATATGTTTACATAACAAATAGATTAATGGATAATCAAGCTCTGTTTAGCCATAAATGAGTTTTAGAAAGGTGATCCAAATAATCTCGGTGCTCGTACGTATCTGCATCTCCAACTGCGTTCTAGATTGTGATCTCCATCTTTATCATCTTCTCATTTTTCTCGCTCACTTCTTCCAACGTTGTATCCTCCGCAGTAGCTATCTTCAAGATTTCATTTAGCATTGAATCACTCTCACCTTTCCATTTGGTCATTTCTTTAAGTTCCCCTTTATCATTAGAGAATGTAATCAATGATTTCTTGGTGGCATTTATCAACCCCTGTTCATCCCCTTGTAATTCTTCATAGAAGTTTCGATGTTTATTTATAATATGATTTACAGCTTCAATTACTGCACTGTTAGAGAAATCTCTCTGGTTTGTTTCATGAAACTTCTCCATAATCCATCCATCCATCTTTTTATGTTCTTTTAATGCAGCAAGGGTATGTGAATATTTTCCCCAAAGTTTATTCAACCAAGATGTTAAACTATCCTTCCTTTTCTTGATTATTGCTACAATTGCATCATGTTTTCCTTGGGAGTAAGCACTTGATCCTTCCCAATGATCTCTTGATTGAGAGCTTTCACCTTGAGTAAGCATCTTGGTTGACTTCATCGTAATGCCTACCAAATATTTTACACATTCATTTTCTCTCAACATCCTTTTGTTATTTGTTTTGTACATTTCTCTCTCCTTTATCAATAGTTGAATTTGGGCCTTGTTTAATTTTGCAACATTGATCCCAATTTCCGCGGTAGCCACAGGATCAACTTCTCCAACTTTTAAATTCATGACATGCCCAAATGCCTTTTCAATATCAATAACTACTAATTTCCTATGGGGTGGATATAAGGCCCAAAAAATTAATGATCCTTCATCTGTATTGTATTTGCTGTTACCTTTTCTTGATCTAGCTTGTGTGTAGCATTACTGTCCTTTAAGAAACTATCAAAGACAAGTGCAGAATTGAGATCTAGCCCAGGAAAGATCACGACACCAACATTTTCCAGCATTTTTCTCCCCTTTTCAGGGGTCATACCAATCATCTCCTCATCAAAACACCTCCCCAATTCGTTCAACAATTGCTCTTCATTTCCTGCAATAACATTATCAACCTTTTCCCTTATTTCTTTTCCCTTTTGTTTATACAAAAATTCTTTAAATTCTGGGAAGTTAACAAATTCATCATCTGATACAAATGATCTATATTCTATATGTCTTGCATCTGCTTCTTCATTCTCTTCAATACTCAACTCTCTGGTTGGGAAAATATAATGCTGAGTTCTTAATCTAGATACTTTACTTGGTTGACTTTGTGGCATATTATCCTTAGATTCTTCCTCCCCAGAAGACAACTCTACATCCTGCAACCTTTGATTATACCTTTCAACCACCATCTCTGCTTCTTGCTCATCCAAATTCTGAATCATATCATCAAAGTGATAGGGTACATGCTGATACCCTCCAAAGTTTATCTTTATTTTAGCAGAGTTAATATACCCTTCTGGGTCGAAGTTCTTTCTGGGTGGTCCTCTCTTCATATTGTACTACAACAATTTATCAAGGATCAAATTTTATCCTTCCTTAGCCAACACAGTGAAATCACCAAAGCATAATGTACTAGGCATGAAAGCGTGCTTCCCAAAGGAACTAAGATTCATAACACTGGAATAATCCATCTGTCTAACAATCTCCAAATATGCAATTCTATTTGGGACTATTTTTGGAAAAATGAAAGGGGCATCCTCAAACCCATAAATTCTAATAATGGTAGCTCCCTCCAAGCAATACCAATCTCCCCAATTATGATCAATTGGCCCATTGAAATCCTTTGGCCAAAGAAATCTCTTTATCTCTTCGGATAAAGAATAATCACAAGGATGATTGTACAATTTGTACAATGTTTTCACAAAATATTCTTCAAAATGAAGAAAACTAGCATTGGAAAACTTACTATCCCAAAAAGCAGTCCACAATTGAATAGGTAATGCTGCACCTTCTTTATTGAACTGAGAAATCCTCATCTCCGGAGGCCACAGTCCCAACTCTTGTCCAAAATACAGCACCATATGCATCAACAGTGAATAATTCCTCACGTGAAAAATAGAAGTTCCACCCTTGATTGCTAGCAATCCAGAATCAAGCCCCTTAGAAATGTATGAGGCATAGTCAAATGGCCTAGAGTTGTGATACTAGATATCTGCAGAGATTATCATGGGTACAATTGACATATACTCCGGAATAGCCATTCCCAATACCTAGCCTACTGAGAAGTAAGTGTATTTCATATAAGGTTCAAATAGGTCCACATGATAAGGGGGTCCATCACTATCCTGTAAATGAACTAGTTTTCCCACCCTATTTGATCCTGTGAATTGGCAGCCTCCAACACTTATAAATCATGTCCATTCTCGAGAACTCCTTCTCCAATTCTTCACATATGATCTCTTCATTGCAAAACCCTTCCAAATTAAAAACCTCCCCTATTGCCTCTTTTGACAAATGTATTTGTGGTTTTCTAGATGGGTCACATATAGCTTTGTGTTTCGGGTCATAATGATCAGCTAACAGTTTTACCAATTCTGCATTTACGAATACATTAGGGCACACTAGTTTTCCCAAGTTAAGCTTCCATGGATTGCATACTGGTTCAAAACGATTTCTCCGATGATAATGAAAATTGAACAATTCATATCCCCTTATTTGAGTCCAAACATCCCCTATGAATTTACATTTATCATCTAGTTTATGTATTTCTACCCTAAGCTGAGTAGATCATCTAGCTTTAGGCCCAGATCCAGGTAATTGGTCAATGAGGTCTTGATTCAATCTTCGTTCTATGCCCTCATGTTCCATTTCAATTTTTTGTTTCTTTCCCTTAGGTTGACCGCTTTCACCATGTTTTCTACTTTTTAGTTTTCTTGAGCTAGGGGACTCCATTCTTCAAAGTTACAGAAGTTAAAATTTGAAGAGCTGAGGTGCAATCACTTACTGTATTCTGCTCGAAATCTTTAGATTGGAAAGATGCCTTGGTTCTTCATTTGCCTTGCTGACTCTTCTGCTACCAATTCAACATTAATGCTTTGAATTAAATTCTCCCTGTTATGTTCCGTCATGCCATTAATGTGTCAGCTGAAGCATGAGTGAAGACTTATTTGAAACTCACACTGTCGCATCAAATGTCTTGTCTGTGAGACATTTTCAAATCTAGGGTGATATCTTTTGCAACGTTCATTAAACGTTTCACCGAAACATCCTGTAGTCTCCCCAAAACCTCGAGGTCTCACCGGCTATTAAATTTTTTACATCGCTCTAATGTTTTACAGTCTCATTGACATTTGGAGTCTCACCGATAGCTATTGCTTTAGTTTTATGTATCGCTGTGAAAATTTTGAGTTGGGGAGATGTTCCATAGATTACATTGTGTCTTACCGAGATACACCCCATGGTATTTTTCTGGTCGCTGAGACACAATCACATTTTCGTCGATGAAACCATATTTCGGCGCGACTTTCATATTTCTCGCCGATGAAATTAGTCTCACAGATGAAGTAAGTTCTATCGGTAAGACTTTGAAACTCGAAAAGACTCCTACCAATGCTAATTGTTTTGCCGAACTTGTTACTCCAATATGCTCTATTTGGTGAGACTCTTCCCGAAGCACCTCATCGGTGTGACTTATGAGTTGAAAGGACTACATGACTTCATCCTGATAGCCTTTTGATGGAATCCCTTTGCACTTTGTTGGCAAGACCTGATGCTTTCGGTAAGACTTCACTCTGATGACTTTAGTTTGGCCAAAATGTTTCCTCATGCATCGGTCAGTAAGACATACATTACTTTGTTATGACTTATTCTGATGATAGCTCTCTTACCGAGATGATCCTTCTGTTGCCGAGAAAATAAACTGTATCCTGCCGATACGTGTTTGCAAATGAAATATTTTGGTGTGAAATTCCTGCACTCTTGCCGATAGACTACAAAAGATAGACATTAGTAAGGATGCTCTATGGATCGGGGAGACCCTCACCATCTCTTGACAATATGAATTATACTGCAAATATTAAGGACTAGATGGATTTTACTAGACCACATGACAAAATATGGGAAAAATGTTATGAAGAGAGGATTTTGTACTTATGGTGAGGAGTATTTTAGAAACTCATGAATATAATTAACTGTAAAATTTTCAAAATTTTACAGATCTAACAAGATGAATGAAACAACCCTTAGTCATCTTATTCAAAATTTGGATATGCATGTACAGTGGAGAGACATGAGTTTGAATTTATCATTTCAACTCAAATGCTAGTACTATTATACAACATTAAATCCCCATGAATTCAAAACTGATTACAAAATAACTCAGAACCTAAATTTTATTTCTCTCTAAAACCATCAGACTTTACAATTTCCTCTGCAACTTCACCTAGACTCGACCAAAAATTATCTAACTTGCTAACCCGTACTTCTAGCCTTGAAATCCTTCTTATAGAAAATGAAGGACCAAACAAGCATCGGGCCAGAAAGTACATGTCACCAACCAAATGAAGCATTTGGTGATATTCCAAAAATTGTTACAACAACCATCACCCTGGAGAATATTCCCGTTCATCATGTCAGCTGAGGAAAATTTAGGCAACAACAAAAAACCACAAGAAACCCACGCTGAGACCGCCATCAAAGCAAAACCGGAGGCCATTGTAACCGCAACATCTGATTTACCACCCGTTAGTAATTCATTCTTTTATTTCCTCAATCAAATATTTATTTACCCACCTCTGATATTCTTCATCAGTCAGCCAGTCAAAATTAATTACCTGATTCACCTTGGCATTATAAGGTGTGTATTTTATTGCTACCTAATTTGCATCTCTTTCAAAAGATTCCAAAAATGAGCTGGTACTAATGATTTTATCCATACAACTCACAACAAGTCATAATTTGAGTCATCACAAATTAATTTAATTTGATGATTGATGACCTCACTTGCCTGACCCTGCCACTGCTAGAGTGACCTAATTTTCCCCTGCTCATCAATTATATCAGGTAACAATGTGTTACCCCAATCATTGAAATTCTTCACCAACTCCCTAATCTTCCTACTCAAGTCATCTCGTAAGGTCTGAAAACCTTGCAATGATTTACTAACACATGAGTAGGATTTAATGATTGGGGCCTATTGTTTGTATCAAACCTTGAGGCCTTATACATGACATCCAGATCACTGGCCCTAGGGATCCAATTTTCAATCATTGGTATCACTACCTCCTAATCCCTATCAATATTCTTTATTGCATCTAATAGCAAAGAATATAAAGAATGTATAAATAGCAATTTATTATCAACCTTTTCATTCAAATTCCTTAAAACAGTAGTAACAATCTCTTTTTGCTTTGAAAGAGATCCCTCCTCACTTACCCTCGAAGATGCCTGTAACTCATCAATTCTTTGCAAGAGCTGCTTCTTTGTAGGATCAACAGAGCACTCTATTTCTTCATCAATTTCCTCTAAAGAAGGGGTGAAGGTAGGATTCTGACTGGGAGACCCTGGTGTGGAAACAATTGGAGAGGCAAGAGGCATTGACCTTGCTGTGGAAGGCAATGTACTGGTCCCTGGAGCACTTGATGTCTCCCCAATCTGTCTATACTTGAACCTTTCCACCTCAGTTTGCAACTCAACATTCCTTTGTTGCATCTTGTTGTATTCTTCAATCAAAAGGTTATACTTCTCCATTAGGCTTTTCTTTTTAGCCTCCTCCCTTTCAGCAGTCTTTTGGGCCAATTTGGCCACATTCACAGTTAAACTAGTGGCCTCGGTGGTTGAGGTCTCTGAAGCTCTCTTTATTATTAATCCCCCTCTAAAATTTGGATTAATGTCTATAATATTTGGCTTTCTCCCTTGTGGGGCCAATGCCCAAATTGCCAAGGTTTCATACTTTTCACTGAAAATAGAATCTTTAAGTATTGCCTTGACTTCTTCTTCAGATTCTTGCAAGGGATGCTTGGACTTCATAATAGCATTAAAGGCCACTGCATTTGCAATGTCCCATTCAGGCAGAATCAATACACCAGCCCGAATCACCAATTTTCTGCCTTCCTCAGGAGTGATGTGCTTAAATTCTTCCATTAATTTAGCTTTCACTTCCTCATCATTCTCCTAGTCCGACCTGTCAGGTCTTAGTTCTCTTCTCTTCTTACATTTATTTTTATATTCTTCTAACTTCATCCTCCATACCAATTGCAAGAATACATGAGTCTTTACAAATGCATTGTCGTCTAGAAACTCCTTACAAGCTTCCATTTTTGCATCTTGTACACTTTTTCCTTTCATATCTAAATCAGATAAAACCAATTCAACTAGCCTAGGAGGGGAAGACATACCAACCTGCATGTCCTGATCAGTAACAATAATTTCATCCATCAAACTCTCTTGTGGTTGATTAGTTCTTTGCCTTTTAGGGCTTGGCTCAGATGGCGGTGATGGGGGACTATCTTTTGGTGATGACTCTAAATCAATGATCTTAATTACCTTAGGCACTTTGAATCTTGGACCTGGTTGTGAAGGAAACTTCATAATTTGCTTCCCCTTTCTGTCCACTTCTTCCTCATCACTACTACTATCCTTTTTTCTCCTGTAAATGGGCCACTTTTCTATAGGCTCGTATGCTGGCCTTATTTCAAATGGTCTGGCACCTTGTTCTTGTACACCCAGACTCAGCTCTAAGTTTACTTTTTTGGTTCTCAAAGTGCCCATAATCTCTTTGAAGTTCTCCATCAAAAAATCAATTTTCTTATGGTGGGGACTGAACTCCAACAGTGGATCATATTTCGGATCCATGTTGTGCACAATATATAATAGCTTATCATAAGCTATCCATTTCTCCTTGTTCAACTCCTACTTATTTAGGTCGAACTCATTTCTGATTAGGTCCTCAGGAAAGTTGAACTCATGCACAAACTTGCCAACCTTTATTCTTTGTCTAAAAAGGGTAAAGAAACCCTCAAGATCATGTTGCCGCTTTGGACCACATCTCAAATGATAATCCTCAAAGAATTTCTCAAAGTGCACCCAGCCTCCTTTTGAAAAGGAAAAATCAGATACCACTGTATAATCAGGGAAAAATGTTCCCTTACCCCTCCCTATGAGGTTGTCCTCATGGATGCAACCTATCTGCCACATAACTTCTGCAAACCCCACTGTTGGTGGAACATTGTATGGCAGTATATGAGGGGCTCCTTGAAAACCATATACTCTCAAAACAGTGCTAACTGGGTATGGGATAATGTCACCCCAGTTATGGTTGACTTTTAATTTTTGCTTCCTCCCCTTTGGCCTAAGGAAATCATGTAATTCCTCAGGAATCCTAGGTACATTCACCATCAATCTAGCCCTCAATCTGGAAGCAAAACAATTATCAAATTGCACATAACTAGTGTTTTCCTTATTACAAGATAAATTTGCAGCCCATATCTGTATTGACAATCTTTCTCCATCAACCGATTGCCTTAATTTCATCTTCTCAGAGAAGAAGTCAACATTCTTGAATAAAAACATATGCATCAGCATAGAATACCAAAATAATTGAGTTCCGGTATCATTTTTTTGTAGCTTTGACAACCCCTCATGTATCCTCTCAGCTAAGAAAGAAGCAAATTCATATGTGACAGAGAAGTTAGGGTGTTTTATTTGCACTCCCATGAACATGTATGCAATGGGTATCACCGCACCAGGACTGAAACCCAAAATTTGACATAATGAATAAAAAGTGTCCAAGAAATTATTTGCAAAACAATTTAATATGAAAGGTTCCTGGTCATTGGGGCTGATATGAAATCTTGAACCTCCTGCCCTAGCCAGATGAGTTGGAAGCAATTTAGCTCTGAAAAGAGACTTCAACTTTGCATATTCCTGCTTCATTTCCTCAAGGTTGATAGGCACCAAGTCCTCACTCAGTTCACTCAAGTCAAAAATCTGTTGAATATCATCTTTGTTAATGCTTAACAAAACCTTTCCATCATTATCCCTAATTACCCTTGTGATAGGGTCGTATCTTGCAGCTACTACCCCAAGCAGGTCTACATCAGGGAAAACATTTTGTACCACCAGCTTCCCTATATCGTACATCCATCCATTTGAAAAAGGGTGAGGCAAATTCCTTTGTCCATACCACAATTTGAACATTTCCAAACCTATGAGAGGAACCCTAGCATCGGCTATGTTGGAACAATTGTATACTAACCCCTCCCCCAGGATTTTCCCTTGCATCAGAACCAATCCCTTCTTTCTATCATTCATTGACAAGGGCAATTGATCCAGGAAATCATCATAAAATTTTCTTTTTAAATAGTCAATCTGGCCAAAATGTTGCTTGGGTGGTGCCATCTTGACAAACTAGGGCTTCTTATAACTTCACACTTCAAATAGCTAAGACTAACTAGAGATATGAAATTACAGAACAAAATATTGCAATTTCTCACAATTTAAATAAACTATAGCCCTAAAATGTTTATCAACAAGCCCTATGATAAGTACAACAAATCCTTTCCTTAATTCAAGCACAGAGTGATCGAGAAACATAGAAATTAACTCATGACTCTTTTCGTAGAAATCCCAAATTTGGCTGTTAGGGTTCACAACCTTGCTCTCGGCTCTGAAACTGCTTTGCAAAATACTTGAATGCTTTGTGACACACATAAAGTAGGAGAATTAATTTTATTTCGATCAAATTGTGCCAGTAAATGTCTCATCCACCATTAAAGCTCACTCGCACGCTGCACAGATGACTCCAACCATATTTGATGCAGATTTAAATTTGAGCCGTCAATCCTTCATTTTGATCAAATCATTGATGACTACCTTCAAAATAGGCTAACACAATCGCCAACATGGCCATAAGGGGCCCACCATACCATACGCTGCAAAGGAAGTCCATGTGGCAGTTGCCCACGATATTGCAATCGATAAAAATTCTGCAACTTCGGATCATGCAATGGCGGGCAACCGTAGATCCTGAGCATCAATGATCTCATTCCTTCAACACAGTCATCGACCCTATCATTAACCCTCGAGTAGCTTTTCCATCAAGATTATAACACATCCGTCGATTTGAATCACGTGCATCTTAAGAGCACTTTAGTAACCCACCTTTTAATGTATTTAAGGCCGGATTAGTTCCACGGTATTTCCTTTATTCTTTTGGCTTCATCAGATGAGACATGTGGTGATCGCCCATGATATCACAAACGACCAAAGCATTGTGGTGGGGCCATTGTGGGATGGTGGGGAATGACTGAGATCAAACAATAGTTGATCAACGGTCATGCAATTTCATCCCCAGAAGGACACGTGGTGACCGCCTGCGATATCACAATCGGTAAAAATCCTACAGCATCTGATCACGCGATGGCGAGCAACTGTTGATATCCGAAGGAAATTTAATCAACAGTAGCAAGAATTTGATCCTTTCTGCAAAATAAAACATTCACTAAAAAGGACGAGGGGACATCACTAGGCCAATAGTAAACAACGACATAAGTTTTTTTTTAAAAGATGAAACACGGGGCTAACCGAGACTTAGGAAATAAAACCTTGCAGAGGAAATAGAGTATTAAAATCAAAGGGACTTGGCCTAGATGAATCGATACGACATAATTTGTTTTCAAATCCCATCAAAAGTAACAGCGAAATATAACCCAGCCAAAGTGTGAAATAAACATTAGGGTTTTACATGAAGACAAAGCTAAAACCCCAACCCTTAGAAAACTCGAACACCATGAAAGACTAGAGACATAAGGCAAGGCATGAGTGAAAAACAAGGAGCAAAATACTGAAGTTCCATTAGTGGCTCTAGTTGGGGACATTCATTCCACTAGAATGAAGCGAGAATCTAGAATCTCAGGAAGAGTAGACCAAGATGCAGAGACAACCAAAAAGGGACTATTCGGACAAAACAACCCCAACTATGTACAAAATATATACAAAATATACAAACCTAAACTACTGTTCATGGAAAAGAATACTTCAAGTGAAGTATAACTTCAAGAACTTTCCATGAACTGGTAGTTCCAGAAGATCTCCTGTCATATCTTGGAGGAAGTTCTCAAGGA
The DNA here is from genome assembly GCA_007258455.2 of Sequoia sempervirens. Taxonomy (NCBI): domain Eukaryota; kingdom Viridiplantae; phylum Streptophyta; class Pinopsida; order Cupressales; family Cupressaceae; genus Sequoia; species Sequoia sempervirens. The sequence continues at coordinate 377,127,395 of VDFB02353493.1, forward strand.
TCTTATATGTTATGTGTTAAATCTGTCATAAACCCTTAGATGTTTATGAATTTGACTCCCTCAATGGATATATGGCACTGATGTAAGTTGTACTAATTTGTATGGTTCAGTATTTTGTTTGTCTTTACCCAGCGCTTGCTACAAATTACAAATAAATGACTATTTTACACTGTGGAATGTGTTGTACTTATCTCATGCTCCAAATAGTTGATATTACTGATGAACAACCAATTCTATTTAGTATTATGCTATTATGTTTAGCTATTAAATGAGATTATCTATTGTTAATTTTGTTTACGATAATGCTGCAGAGGTTGTAAATGCATTAAGGGATCACCCTCCCGGGTCTTGGAGAGCCCAAAGTGTAGGAGGTCTTTAAAATCCTCGTCAATTGGTCCAGGTCCTTTGAGCTGCCCTTGATTGGAATTGGTAATTCTATAGGTAAATTAGAAGACCAACCTGGTTACATTAAAAACAACCAACAGGTAGAGGGGAGAGAGATAGAGGGATTCAGTGAGAGAGAGACAGAGGGAGTGGGAGAGA
>VDFB02353493.1:377128037-377202208 GCA_007258455.2 Sequoia sempervirens
AAAAAATGTTACAACAACAATCTCCCCAGAGAATCTTCTTGTTCATCGCCCCTGTTGAGAATGGTTGATGCAACAACAAAAAACTTCAAGAATTTCGCGCCTAGACTGTCACCAAAAAAAAAAACTAGAATCTGTTGTAACTGCAACAGCTGATTTGTCAACCGTTAGCAGCCTAGTCCTTTTCACTCTTCCTTAGTTAAATATACATTTACCCATTTATGGTACTCTTCATTAGTTGGCCAATCAAAATTGATCACCTCATTCACCTTGACACTATAAGGTTTGTACTTAAAGGTTTGATTTGCTTCTCTTTCAAAAGACTCTAAGAGTGAGCTGGTGCTAATGATTTTGTCCATACAACTCACCAAAAAATCATAATTTGAGTTACCCTGTTTTTGAGGGTTTTGTAGTCCAAACATGATATAAAGGGGCTCTTACACTTTTTGTGATTATTGTAGCTTGTACAAAAGGCCCCATGGATACTGTTGTAATTGTAGGATGCATGAATAGGGCGTAGGATGAGAAATAAAGAAGGTATAGCTGTTGTCCTCAATAGTTTTGTGAAGAAAAGCATGTGAAATGAGAGGTTCAAGCCTAGGTTTCAACAAAACATGTATGGGAGATTTAATTTTATGAATTTTTATCCATGTGTAGACCTAATGGGTTGTTTCTGAACACTGAATATAAATGATATACATACACACACACATACATATATATGTATGTATGTATGTATGTATGTATGTATATGTATTTTTAATTGTAAATGTAAATGCAATTACTAGATGCTCTCCTAGAACAATAAATGCAACATATCATTAAAGAAATCTATATCTATTTATATAAATGTGTATTTTGAAATGCAAGTGTTGTTGTGCATGTTTTGCACACACGCCCCACCGTAGGCAGGGACCCCCTTTTTTTCGCTCCCAACAAGCTGCTTTGCTCTTGTCTTGTTTTGTGTGCCCCATTTTCCAAGCCCAAATTGGTCATGTGCCTTCAAATGATCAAATTCCCTGTACCAAATTCACCTACTTAGGGTATTCAAATTTGCGAAGAAATGAAGTCCCCCGTCCCTTTTCTGCCCATTGTCTTGTTTCTGTTGACTTGGTCCATGATCGGTTGATTCGCTTTTTTCTACATTTTTTGACTTTGGGACCAACTTTTTGGTGGATTTGGGATGTGTTTGGGGTGCCTAAGTGAACTGCCAAAGTTTCGTCAATGTTCCGTAAAGTTTCGGTGGTTTCGAAACTTTCCCTCTGGAATTCCCTTCCACTTTGGCTATTTGGAAAAATTTTTGGACCCCTGTCGGTCCGGTTTCCACTTTTTTGACTTTGGGACCAACTTTTTGGTGGAAATATGATGTGTTTAGGGTCCCTAAGTTAACTACCAAAGTTTCGTCAATGTTCTGTAAAGTTTCGGTGGTTTCAGAACTTTCCCTCTGGAATTCCCTTCCTCTTTGGCTGTTTGGAAACATCCGTGGACCCCCACCAGTCCGATTTCCACTTTTTTGACTTTGGGGCTAACTTTTTGGTGGATTTGGGTTGTGTTTGTGGTGCTTAAGTGAACTGCCAAGGTTTCATCAATGTTCTGTTAAGTTTCGGTTGTTTCAGAGCTTTGTCCCCCTTTGGCTATTTGAGAACATTTGTGGAGCCCTGGCGACCTGACCTTTGGAGCCCGACCCCTCCGTGGCCATTTCTGGGACTCCGTCCCTTCGTGGCCGTTGAGAACATCCATGGAGCCCGGCCCCTCCGTGGCTGTTTATGGGACTCCATCCCTCTATGGTCATTTTGAACATCCGTGGAGCCCCGGTGACCTGGCCTTCGGAGCCCGACCCCTCCATGGCTGTTTTCGGGACTCTGTCCCTCGTGGCCGTTTTGAACATCCATGGAGCCCCGCCGACCGAGCCTCTGGAGCTCGGCCCCTCCGTTGCTGGTTCCGGGACTTCGTCCCTCCGTGGCCGTTTTGAACATCTGTGGAGCCCAGGCGACCAGGCCTCCGGAGCCTAGCCCCTCCGTGGCCGTTTCTGAGACTCCGTCCCTCCATGGTCATTTTGAGCTTCCAGTTTTTTTCAAATGAGTCCAATCTTAAGGAAGTTTTTTTGGGCACTCTTCCTTCCCCTTTTCTCATGCACAATAATTGAAAAATCTCGGTTTTTCTATGTTTTGTGGGGTCCGGGAACTTCCCTTTTGGTTTGTTGTCCCTTGATTGCTGCTCATCCCCTTGGGACCGCATTAATGTTTATGGTCCAAATGAGCTTCAAATATGAATATTATGATCTTTTGATGATGCATGGATGGATCTAACAAGGATTTTGCAAGATTTGACTAATTTTTTCCTTGATTTGTGTATGGAAGCATTTACGACACTTCATGTATGCAGGATTCAAGAAGCCTACCGCGGGTCCGTCAAGGAGACCCATTGAGAAAGCTGAACAAGGAAACGTGCATTGCTCCTGTCACCATTCATTTCAAGTTCGCCTCTCCCCCTAGCACACACCAATAGAGTTGGTGTTAGAAGAAGGCTTGTGCCAAGGAAGTCAATGAAAAAAATGCAAGGGGGTGGCCTTGAAGAAAGCATAAGGGAGCTGTTCGCCCGAATCAGGGGCAACCAATCCATTGATGCTAATCATCAACGGGCTTGTTTGATCCAAGGAAGAACACTACAAACACATCAAGTAAGAAGACAACTTTCAGGCAATTTCTGCTACAGTGAAAAGGGTAATCAGCTAAATGATGAAATTGCTATAGCACCTAGGCACTAGATGACAAAACAGAGAAAAGACAAGGGTGTATTTTTTAATTGATGAATATTGTGGGATAGGTGAAACCCTAATGTAAATCAAATCTGGGCCATTCATTGGAAATTGATTCTAGCCATTCATTTGGGCTTTGGAAAACTATAAATAGGGGCTTGCCCCTGATTTGTAAGGGTTGGAGAGGTGTTGTAAAAAGCATTTGCAGTAATAGAAGACAACATTGCATGATTTTATGGATGTTCTCTTTGATTTTGCTCATCTTGCATGCATGGTTATACCTTATATGTTAGTTTTAGTATTAGTTTTTTGAATGGCTGTCATGATGGTGTTGCTGTTATAGTATTTGATGAGCTTCCAGCCCATACTTTTAGCACTTGTTGATGACAAGCTACTGTGCAAAGTTAGCCTGGGCTTCTTTATGTCATTGCTGCAACCTAGTTCAATTGCATGTTCATGATGTGTATGTGTAATTTGAAAATCAACAGACCTTAGAAGATTGCACTGGTTTTGTGTAGCTGTAGGTTTCTCTTGGTAAAGCAAAACTCAGTTTAGGAAGCCTATCTACTATAGCAGCCACCATTGTTACTATTCATTCGTAGCTTAGGATTAGAATAGCTTTCTTAACCCTTCTCCTTTTGTTGTTTCTTTTAATTCTTGGTTAGAGTAGGACCCAAAGCATCACCATGAAGCTAAATCAGATGAACTTGATGAGTTTCAGCTTGCTTTTTTGAGTGGACAACCACTGTTCATTCACTTTCAGCACTTTGAAACTGCATTTGCAAACCCAACTTCCCATGCTTTGTAACTCATCCGTAAGTCCGCCTTGTGATTCTAGCAAATCACATCAAACAACTGAGACATTCTAAACACTATCAAGACCTGGCATTAGAGACCTTGGGATAGTGTTCTGCAATTTGATTGTGGAAGATTGTCTTTCAAGAGAGGTAGTGCACCTACACACTGCCTGTGTTGAGAAGTGCATAAAAAACACATCAACAGAACTGGCGCTAGAAGGAGGGCATGACATGTTGAGGCTACAAAGTTGAAAGTTGGCACTTCAAAAAGAGCACTTTCAAAGAATAAATCTGAGATAAGGAGATCTCTTTTAATGCTAAAAAATAAAAAAAATTGAAGGCAAGTAGAGGCTGAGTCAAAATGGAGCAACATGCACAAATTGACATCACTCAGCTACATACATATTTGAACAAGAGACTGAAGAAGCTATTGCAACAATTCACATTGGTAGATAGATGTCGGGTCCATTGCACTTGCAGGCACAACGAGCTGGGATGTCTCACATTCTTGAGCAGAATCGAAAGGGTATTGCAAGGAGAAATTCCCTTTTGGGAAATATACCAGCCTTTGGCTCCCAAAGACCTAGAGGAAGAGTTGACAACCATGGCAGCCAAAGCATTCAAGGAGCTGATCCAAGAACATTTGAGCAGCAAGGATGGACCAAGATTGGAGGAAGTACTAATGGAAAGTTGGTGTAGATTTCACAATGCACCACATTCAGAATTTATGTGTCAATCATGTGACAACATCATTGTTCAAGCCAAGGGTTGTTCGAACAAGTTGGAGTAGCCAACTCCCAATGAAGAGAAGTTATCCCATGAGGAAAAAGAGCTGTCAACATCTGGAGGACAACAAAGTAAGGATGAACCAAGAAATTTGATACAAGCTGATGTTGGAGCAACAAACATTGAAGTTGAAAGCAAGGAGGAAGAGGCAGATTTCACTAGGACAACAATATGCTTTGGTGGAAATCTGATTGAAACTGATTTAGAAGGTCTTCTCTCCACCAATCAAAGGCAGTCCTCCACTCTAGAAGAAGAGAAATTGGTAGGTGATGATGAACCAATGAAGTTTGCAGCCGTGCATGCTGGGACGGCCAATGAAGATGCTGAAGAACAGGAAGAAGAAAAGGTTGACAACATTGGAGCAGCAAAAAATGATGACGAAGGTATAAGTGAAATCAGATTAGAAGATCTCTCCTTCATCAATGACAACAATCAAGAATCTGAAAATGAAAGTTTGGAGGAGTGGGAAAAACCACTCGCCACGGCTGTTCACCATCCAACTTCTCTCCCAAGTGATGATGAGGACCCGATCATGGAGAGATATGACCAACTCATCTCTAGGTTGGAAAAGGATTGGTCGGAGCTGAAATACCAAGTGGATTTGGAGGTGCTACTATTTCCAAATTGGTGCAAGCTTCACGATTCATCACACTTGGAGCTCACATGCAAACTATGCCAAGAAGCCATCAAGTAAGTCAGAGAACAAGCAAGGCAGCCAAGTACCCAACCTCCTCTACTTGCTGCCCATATCGAAGAAGAAGACCAAAAGCTTGAATCAAGTGATGGCTCAGTTAAAGGTAGGCCTTGAGGATGTTGGGGCAGCAATAGAAGAAGAAAAAAAATATAGTCTCGGACTTCTGAGCAATGAAGTAGATCAAGCGGGAATGCTATCCACCAGTTACCAAGAAGTTCTTCCTCTTGAAGAGTAGTTGTGTACCATGGATGATGAGATTTTTGGCGAGTCTTTGGAGGGAGACTGCATAGTGAATTTTGGTCCCCTTAATGAGGTGCCATCAATTGATGACTTCTTTCCATTGGGAACTATACTATGGAGGTATGCTCATGCAGAGGAAGAGCACATCCCAGAAGACGGTAGCGATGAAGGCATACCACTTGCCCCTCCCATTGATGAAATACTAGAACCTCCAGAGTGGGAGAGGAGCTCCTTCTCCATTTACAGTGATAGTGAGCAAGAGGAAATGAGTGAACGTCATGATGAGATGCGTGAACAACAAAGAGAAGAAGACAAAGGCAGAGGTGCTGAGATAGCTACTAACAAAGATGAAGCACCCGACCGACTACAAGATGCAACTTGGAGTCCTTCCACCATGATCATTATTGATCCTCCATATTTAGATGGATACAATAGGATAGATTCATGCATGTCATTGTCCCACGACATTGAACACCACATAAATAAGGAGGTTGATACTTGGGGAAGGAGATGAGACAACATACTGTCGTTTGAGGACAGCAACCAAGTGGATCCCAAGTTTGTAGGTGATCAATGTGGAGAAGTATTTCTTTTTGAAGAAATGGCAACCAGGGCTATAGGTCCCATTGGTAGATTGAAAGAGTTGTTTGTTGCCTCGTCCTCCCAGCCTTATGCAAGCTTAATGTCTTAAGTTTTTCACCCTCCACCATGCCCGCTTGAGGCTACTGATGCAACGATCAAGGATGTTGTGCTTGCTCTCGACTGTCCAATGCTGCCACCTCCATGTGATGACATCCAAGTTCTATCCTTCCTTGCCCCTATTATTTCTCATAACTGCACTTATTATTTTGATTATGGGAATGAGGGAAAACAAACATGTTTATGGATTAACCATGGGTTCAATGAGCCTCCTCAATTGCTGATTTTTCATGATGACGTGATTGAACTTGAGTGTTGCAATGTTGAACTTCCTTTTTCTAAATATAAAGATCAGTTTGCATGGTTAAGAATGATAACGATCGCCCGTTTTCTTGTGCATGCACTACAAAATCCAATGAACGTTAATGTCAGCTTGCCCTGCCTGAACATAGTGCTTTGTAAATATCTTTGTACATAGCCCGTTTTGAGTAGTATAGGTTTCCTGTAAATACTCTGCTTTCCCACTTTCCTTAGGTTAGTTGGTGTGTGTAGGTTTGCTTTTTGTTTGCTTTTGCTTTGCTGCTGCTTTGCTTGGGGTCCCTCTACTTTTAGCTGGGCACATCTGTGCACACAACAACCATGCTTATCACCTAGGGTTGTTCTACGTATTTCTTTGTCAAACTCTAATCAAGTCTTCAGAGTGGATGGTGAAGGTCTTCTATTAGTGTCAAGTGATCTGGGTGTTTGATTCAAAGAGGATAAGTTGTTGGTTTAGTCTGACTCTGACATATTCTGAAATCTTACAGCTCTTACACATCTTAAGAATTTAATGGTCACTGTAGGGCCTTTTGTGAAGTCTAGTTAAGTAAAAAATCTAAAATTCTACTCTAGCGCCACTGTGATTCTCAACCCTGAGCACGAGCTTCAATGCTTGCGGGTTGAAATAAAAGAGCTGAAAAGAGAAAAGAAAGAAAGAAAGAAAACATTGAAAATTAAAAGAAAGAGAAAATTCAACTTTTCGGGGGTATCCGAGCAACTTTACCGGGGCTATGGATGCCCGGTTGGTAGTAGAGCAATGTTCGGGAGAATCACATCGACAACCTCATCGGGGCTATGGACTCCTAACTAGCAGCAAGGCAATGTCCCAGATGCTTTTGGAGTTAGAATAAACTACATAGCTTAACATGATGGAGCTTGGGTTCCTGTAGCAACTGAAGGATGAGAATTAATGCAATTGCACACACTTGGATTTTCAGCATACTGAAGGTTGGGTTGGCTAGTGGTTTTGATCCTTTGGTTGGGTGTCTGATTTGTTTGCCCTAGTGTGAAGGTTGTAACCAGAGATTCTGAGTTCGTGATTCCATTTTGTCATCAAAATGCTCTAGAGAATTTTCCTAGTGAGTCACCATTTGTTGTGCATGTTTTGCACACACGCCCCACCGTAGGCAGGGACCCCATTTTTTTCGCTCTCGACAAGCTACTTTACTCTTGTTTTATTTTGCGTGCCCCATTTTCCAAGCCCAAATTGGTCATGTGCCTTCAAATGATCAAATTCCCCTCACCAAATTCACCTACTTAGGGTATTCAAATCTGCAGAGAAATGAAGTCCCCCATCCCTTTTTTGCCCATTGTCTTGTTTTTGTTGACTTGGTCCCTGATTAGTCGATTCACTTTTTTCTGCATTTTTTGACTTTGGGACCAACTTTTTGGTGGATTTGGGATGTGTTTGGGGTTCCTAAGTGAATTGCCAAAGTTTCCTCAATGTTCTATAAAGTTTTGGTGGTTTCAGAACTTTCCCTCTAGAATTCCCTTCCTCTTTGGCTGTTTGGAAACATCTGTGGACCCCTGCCAGTCCGGTTTCCACATTTTTGACTTTGGGACCAACTTTTTGGTGGATTTGGGATGTGTTTGGGGTTTCTAAGTGAACTGCCAAAGTTTCGTCAATGTTCTGTAAAGTTTTGGTGGTTTTAGAACTTTCCCTTCAGAATTTCTTTCCTCTTTAGCTGTTTGGAAACATCCGTGGGCCCTTGCCAGTCTGATTTCCACTTTTTTGACTTTGGGGCTAACTTTTTGGTGGATTTGGGATGTGTTTGTGGTGCTTAAGTGAATTGCCAAGGTTTCGTCAACGTTCCGTTAAGTTTCAGTGGTTTTGGAGCTTCATCCCCCTTTGGCTGTTTGAGAACATCCATGGAGCCCCGGTGACCCGGCCTCCGGAGTCCGACCCCTCTGTGGCTGTTTCCAGGACTCCATCCCTCCATGGTCGTTGAGAACATCCATGGAGCCCCAGCGACCCAGCCTCCAGAGCCCGGCCCCTCCGTGGCTGTTTTCGGGACTTTGTCCCTTCCTGGCCGTTTTGAACATCCGTGGAGCCCCGGTGACCTGGCCTTTGGAGCCCGACCCCTCCATGGCCGTTTCTGAGACTTTGTCCCTCCGTGGCTGTTTTGAACATCTGTGGAGCCCCAATGACCCAGCCTCCACAGCCCGGCCCCTCCGTTGCCATTTCTGGGACTTCGTCCCTCCGTGGCCATTTTGAACATCCGTGGAGCCCCAGTGACCTGACCTCCGGAGCCCAGCTCCTTCGTGGCCGTTTCCGGGACTCCGTCCCTCCATGGCCATTTTGAGCTTCTAGTTTTTGTCAAATGACTCCAATATTAAGGAAGTTTTTTTGGGCTCTCTTCCTTCCCATTTTCTCATGCGTTATAATTAAAAAATCTTAGTTTTTCTATGTTTTGTGGGGTCTGGGAACTTTCCTTCCGGTTTGTTGTCCCTCTATCACTGCCCGTCCCCTTGGGCCTGCATTAATTTTTATGGTCCAAATGAGCTCCAAATATGAATATTATGATCTTTTGATGATGCATGGATGGATCTAAAAAGTATTTTGTAAGATTTGACTAATGTTTTCCTTGATTTGTGTATGGAAGCACTTACGACACTTCATGTATGCAGGATTCAAGAAGCCTACCACAGGTCCATCGAGGAGACCCATTGAGAAAGCTGAATAAGGAAAAGTGCATCGCTCCTGTCACCATTCATTTCATGTTCGCCTCTCCCCCTAGCACACACCAACAGAGTCAGTGTTAGAAGAAGGCCTGTGCCAAGGAAGTCAATGACAAAAACGCAAGGGGGTGGCCTTGAAGAAAGCATAAGGGAGCTATCCGCCCAAATCAGGGGCAACCAATCCATTGATGCTAATTGTCAACGGGCCCGTTTGATCCAAGGAAGAACACTACAAACACATCAAGTAAGAAGACAATTTTCAGGCAGTTTCTACGATAGTGAAAAGGGAAATCAGCTAAATGACAAAATTGCTACAACACCTGGGCACTAGATGACAAAACAGAGAAAATACAAGGATGTATTTTTTAATTGATGAATATTGTGGGATAGGTGAAACCCTAATGTAAATTAAATCTGGGCCATTCATTTGAAATTGATTCTAGCCGTTCATTTGGGCTTTGGAAAACTATAAATAGGGGCTTGCCCCTCATTTGTAAGAGTTGGAGAGGTGTTGTAAAAAACATTTGCAGCAATAGAAGACAACATTGCATGATTTTATGGATGTTCTCTTTGATTTTTCTCATCTTGCATGCATGATTCTACCTTTTATGTTAGTTTTACTATTAGTTTTTTGAATGGCTGTCATGATGGTGTTGCTGTTATAGTATTTGATGAGCTTCCAACCCATACTTTTAGCACTTGTTGATGACAAGCTGCTGTGCAAAGTTAGCCTGGGCTTCTTTATGTCATTTCTGCAACCTAGTTCAATTGCATGTTCATGATGTGTACGTGTAATTTGAAAATCAGCAGACCTTAGAAGATTGCACTGGTTTTGTGTAGCTGCAGGTTTCTCTTGGTCAAGCAAAACTTAGTTGAGGAAGCTTGTCTACTGTAGCAGCCACCATTGTTACTATTCATTTGTAGCTTAGGATTAGAATAGCTTTCTTAACCCTTCTCCTTTTGTTGTTTCTTTTAATTCTTGGTTAGAGTAGGACCCAAAGCATCACCATGAAGCTAAATCAGATGAACTTGATGAGTTTCAACTTGCTGTTTTGAGTGGACAGCCACTGTTCATTCACTTTCAGCACTTTGAAATTGCATTTGCAAACCCAACTTCCCATGCTTTGTAACTCATCTGTAAGTCTGCCTTGTGATTCCAACAAATCGCTTCAAACAACTGAGATATTCCAAGCACTGTCAAGACCTGACATTAGAGACCTTGGGATAGTGTTATGCAATTTGATTGTGGAAGATTATCTTTCAAGAGAGGTAGTGCACCTACACACTTCCTGTGTTGAGAAGTGCAGAAAAAACACATCAACAAGTGTAAATGCAAAGAGCATATGGTTTTGTAGTGTTATAGATAGAACATATCCATAAATTAATGTAATGAAAATTCTAAAGTCTTCAACACATATAATATGAAATCGATCAAACTATTAAACTACATGAGAAATAAATGAAAACAGTAAATGCATATGTATGTGTATTTGTAAATGTAAGTGTAAAATAAATAAGAATAATTAAAATTATAAAAGAATACAAGGAAAGGTCTCCTCCCTTCTTGGTAGTGATAACCTCCCCCATACACAACCCTTAAAAATTTTGAATAGAGGAATATAATCTTTGAAGAACTCAAAGTTGATTCTCTCCTACCTGATGCAATTAGTCATTTTATCCTTACAAACATTTGTAGTGATTACTAGAGGCACATAGACCAATTCTTCATAATAGAAGAATTTGATCATACTTTTCCAATGATGGCATTATGAGAAAACCTTAGGTTAAATGAATAATTCCTAGCTAAGTTCTTTAAATCATGTCCAACCGTATAAGAGAAGACCGTTGCTATGTGTACCTGGATACCATGGAGAAAGGCTAGTCTTGAGATCTTTCATCAATTATCATACCTTAAAACATACCAAAAATCTCCTAGCAATTAGACATAGGAAGATTTAATATGACTTAAAAAATTTATTGCCAAAACTTATGATGACTTAACCAGGCCTAGTACACACTCCCTCCCCGTAACCACTTAGACATATGGAAATTAAATGTAATTTGCTTCTATTTTTAGTCATGTAGGTGTCCAATAAACCACTTGGTGGTGTTTCCCTTCAAGTTTATTTACTTGAATGAAGAGAAAATTCCTTTGATTACAATTAGAGAATACATTTGAGGCCTTGGTTGTGTAACTAGTGGACCATAGTCACATTTAACACTTGTTACAAAGTTTGGGAGTTAAAAAGTTAAGTAGATTTGATTTGTGATGGACACATTTGGACGGTAGTAACAATAGCTTGCAATCTATCAAGACTTGATTACCTTATAACCTGTGAAATTCTAGCGATGAAATGATAGATTAATCATAATGTCACCTTGGGATCACATCACCATGAGAGAACTTCATCCAACATCCTTATGAGTGCAGGTACCACCAAATAGGTATTTGTCAGATCTATCTTCCTAGAGCGAGGGAAATTTAGGAAGAGAAGAGGAAAGCGAGACATGTAGTATGTCTAAAAGAGGGAGATCAACTAGAGGTCAAAAGATTAGAAGAAAATTTTGTAAATGCATGGATCATGTTCTTATGATGATGAGAGCATAGGCGACGTTGAGGTGCCCTTGAGGTACAAACATCTATGGAAACAATGGGTACCCAAGGAACTTCCTCCAATAAACATTGATTTTTGTGTCAACGAGAGGATATATTGCATAGCACCATCGTCATTACATGGTTTGGGCCTATTTTGCATGGATGGCATAAAGGTTTGTTAGGACAAAGTTATTGAATTGATGGAGTTTGTCAGACCCTGTTACAGTTACAAAGATTGGATGCAACTGGTTCGATATACACGAAGTATGCGTAGGTATGCACTATCAGCAAATTATATACAACTAAAAGATAAGGATCAAAATAAAGGAGTGGCTATGTACATTGACGGAAGGCCAAAAGCATCAGGGAATATTGTAGAGTTTATAAATAGTACATGACTTGGGTCAAAAAATAAGAAACCCAATTGCATATTCGAGGCGCGCGAGGGAAACCGTGTATTCATATGTGTGATAAAATCAATAACTGCATGGGAAGAGTTGCTAATCGATTACAATTTGAATTGCTTAGTTACAAACACAGTTACTATGGGGGTGGTACGTACTATGGTACCATTTTACCCAACCTCCAATTAATGACTCCAATATACCATTTTATTCTTATGTTTCTTTTCGTAATTCTACTGGTTTCATTTCTGTAAAAATTTTTATATTTAATTTTTGTCATAGCAAGACATTGATTGTACGAAGAAGGCTCTGGCCCAAAGCACAGATCGCGATGTATCTTCAGGCACTTCTACCCGATAGGTTTACCTCATTGTAATTTTACAAATTAGATACGAGCAAAATGTTTTATTATTATGTTTTTTTCATAAGTTTATTGGGTTAATTTCGATAATATTTTTAATATTCTTGTTGCAGTCGGCTGATCGGGGAAAGGCACCAGTAGTAGAGGAGAGCATCCATAGTGAGGTGTAGTCAATATTTTGTGATGATGACATTGCTTATTCACCAAACCCTCTCGATACAATAAAGAAGATCCAAAAAAATTGCAATGAAGAAATGGTTAAGTTGATATTCATAGTGCCTCAAACAGATGAGATAAGAGAGAGGGTTAAAATATTGGGTGAGAGATTACAAAACTTGTAAGTAAGCTGTCATGAGGTCTTTAATTATAACATAATTTCATTTATGGTTTTATATTTTGTACTCTTTTATGTCATGAACTAAAATATGTGTTGTTTTTATAGGGTTATTTTCCTCCTCATGATGCTCTTGGCCATGATTAGGGTATTGCAAGTGCTTCCCAAGGAGTAGGGGTTGGTACAAGTGTCCATTCTGATATTCCTACGCATACATCACATCATCTAACCCCATCATCCATGCCTATATTGTCGTTTGAAATGTCAGAAACACATACCATGCAGGCATCTGTTAATGCACCCTCTGGCAGTGAACACATGCCAGAACATGCGTCAGGACATGTACCTGGGGATGCAGAGGCCACTAGTACTAGTGATATTTTAGCAACATTTCTTGGATCTTCCCATATTACTAGTACAGGAACATTTCCGGTCACACTTGTGGTGATTGAGGATTTCGTTCCCATAAAGATAGAGAAGGTCCTAGGTACTTTAAAATGTTTTAATTATTAATATATATAATCCAATTGAAATTTACTTATTGATCGCTCTTTTTGGACTATTGATCCCGTGATCATTTTGTAGGAAATGATTTTTTTTATAAACATCTAAGTGATATTACATTGGAGCTCTTTAGGCCCACCATACATATACGGTGGAATGCCCAAAATCAAGATTTAAAAGATGAACTCATTAATCGTTTAATTGTGTTGTTCGGTGATAAAACATTCAACCGAACCAAGGTCCTTAAGAAAGTTAGTACTTATCTAAAGTATGCGAGGGACCAATATAGGTCATATTTAGAGAAGAACAAAAAGTACGAGTGTCCCCCCATGATTTCAGAGAGGGAGTGGAAGGACCTGGTGTCAGATGGAAAGGAGAAGGATGAAAAAAAGAAGGAAAGACACCACCGGGCCAAGGAAGGTATTTGATACTATCAACAATGTAATTATATACTGATTACTCTTTCTTTTTACATAATCTAACGTATTTCAAATTTTCATAGGCTGTCCGATACATCGAAGGCAACAAAGGAAAGACTAGGAAAACATGGGCATCACAAACTTGGCTTTGGTGGTTATATGAAATTAGCCGCACGAATTGTAAGTATCAATAAATGAAATATAGTATCCAAATAATAAATTGAAAACAATTTTGGTTTTATCACACCATAGAAGCAAAATTCATGATCTTATGCAAAATGTAGGGCTCAATTCAACAGAGTTCCCACAAAGATGACTGAAGATTTCCTTCCAAGGCTATGGAGCTATGGTGAACGCCTAAGAGTCTTGACTAGGAAAACACAACCTTCCACTACATCCGACACACAGGTAAATAAACTCAATAAAGTTTATTTAAAATTGAATACTTGTGCAATCTATTCAATATTAATTTCCACCATAAAGTAATTACATGCCTATTTTTTTTAAACATTCAAGCAATGATAATACTGCACATGACATTGGAATGCAGCCTATGAGGGTGGAGCACAATCTACAAAGGAAGGTCATGGTGTGCATCTCGGTACTTTAAAGCATGTAGAGCGTGATCAACATGTTGAGCATGATCAAGCTAGAGAAGATCAGGAACATGATGTGGCCCCATCAGGTAAAGAGGATCACTCTAAAGTTTTTTTAAACATATTTAATTATAATTGGTGTATTAATTAATGTAACCTTTCATGTTTCAACTTTAGAGCATGTAGAGTGTGATCAACGTGTTGAGCATGATCAGGCTAGAGAATATTAGGAACATGATGTGGCCCCATCGTAAAGAGGACCACTCTCATGTTCTCTTAAACATATTTAATTTCAATTGGTGTATTAATTAATGTAACCTTTCGTGTTTCAACTGCAGATCAAGATTTAGAGGGTGTTCAACATGTTGAGCATGAGTCTATAACAAAAGTTCAGGAACATGATGTGGACCCATCAGGTAAAGAGAACCACTCTAATGTTCTTTTAATTAATGAAATACTTGTCACAATAATACTAAAACATATCAGTTTAACATTTCTTTCTTATTGCAGCAGACCCCCCTTGCAGGTGTCCACATCATGAGCAGACGACTAGGCGTACATTAAGATCACAAGCAGAAGGAAGAACAACTAAAGGGGGGACAAATATTGATTTAGAAAATGATACTCCACTTTAGATTTTTGTAGCTTTAAAAAAGAAACCAAAAAAGTGATTGTAATCATATCATGACAACCATATTTTTGATAATATGTAAAACTGAAAGAATGAATATTATATGTTAATGAATGAATGTGAATATGTTAATTAATGAATGTTATATGTTAATGAATGAATGTTATATGTTATTAATGGATGAATGATTAATCGATTGATGTGGTTGGCCCTGTTAAGTAGAGAATATTAAACTATTCTCGAAACAAAGAGAAGCTCAATAAGGTAATGCACTTTTCAATATAAGAAATGCATCGTTTGAAGCATCAAACCAATATGCAAAGATGAAAGAAAGTGCTAACTTTTCACTATGGTGGCAGAAAAATGATTCTTTATACCCTGAATCCATGCTCTGCATCATAATTTGAAGTTGTTTCCATTCCAATGTTCTGATTTTAGTTTGTTTGTATGGCTTTGTATGAATACCACATTGTGTTGTGTGTGGATTTGGTTTCAAAGCTCTGTTTCTTTTGTTTTTAGTGGTGACATAACTCTAAAATTTGACTTTTGTGCATAACAGGTTAGTGGAAAAATTGACAGCTCTTAAGGGTTTAGAGGCTCGATTGAGATAGATACACAGATATTTGGATCTTGTTGTTGATGGGAGGCTTTGACTTAACCATGAAATTTTGTACCATCTGTAGGTATGCAAAAGTTTCTCTACTTACATTAATTTTTTCATAGCGATAAGTTATCATTGGTGACAATCGTAGCAATACACTTAAGACCGAAGAAATAATTCTCGGGGAGACTCAGAACGTCGGTATGACTACATGACACCATAGTGACATATGATCTATTGGCTATCGGTGAGACTCAGAACATCGATGAGACTGTGTGACACCAAAGCGATATGTAATATTGACTGTCAAAGAGACTCAAAGTGTCAAAAAAACTACATGATGTCTCAGCAGGTGTCTGATAAACATGGAAAATGACCAAATAAAATAATTTCTCGAGATTTGAATACGAAGGGACGTGACTTGATTGATCTCTCATCGATGGTACATTTCAACGAATATATTTTTTTTTAAAAATTGCATTGTTTCGTCAAAATTTTGACAAACTCAACTAACGAATCACTGAAAAGGTTTGATGAAGTTGCTATAGCTACAAAAAAAGGCTTCGTCATAACTCCTTGTCCATTTCATCGCAATTTTGACGAAGTCCATCGAAGAATTAAAAAAAAAGGTCCGACGAAGTTGCTTAGCTGTGATGAAGGCTTTTTTGTAACTCCTTGCCCATTTCGTCGCAATTTTGACGAACGCCACAGATGAATCACATAAAAGGTTCAACGAAGTTGCTTAGCTACGATGAAGGCTTCGTCATAAATACTTTCCCATTTTGTCAAAATTGCGACGAACTTCTAGTGTTCTTTCGATGTTTCGGAAGAGCCATTGCAATTGCATTTTGGTTGTAATTCATCGGTGGATACACGAAGTTGCTGTCGATATTCTGATGAACATCCAACTCATTTGATGATGCTGGCGACCAACGAATTTGTGCCATTTTTTTAACATTTAATTCGTCATCGGACTTGGGATGAAAAAATAGCGACGAAAATGTTTTCATCATTTCATCGCTTTTCCGACAAAGATTTGTCGAACGACCGACGAACGTCCGTTAGAAAATAGTGTCAAATTCAGTAGTGGGGATTTGATCTCCTCTATCACCTCAGCCTCATTGGTGGCACCTCTTCCTCCTCCTCCCTGGCCTGCTACCAGCCTCTCCTCCTATCTTGTGGTGGCAGAGCTGGTAAGTCCCCCTATGGACTAGGGTCCCCTCCTAGAGCACCCTCTCCGAAAATAGGAGCTGGTTGGTGCCTCTCCCACCACTGCGTAAAATATGCGGTTGTGCCTACATTATCCCCCACTACTAAAGGTAGTAGATCATGATCAGGCTCATCATCATCAAATGGGAATATATCTGTAATACTCAGATGAGGGTGGTCCTCGACGCTCGCCATACTCCTATGAGCCCTAGTATAGGTGGGCACATCCAGTGGTATGGTTTGCTATCGGCCATGCTGTCGCATGACCCGACTCCAGTAGTAGGGCACAATAATACAGTCCCTACACCCTATCAAAAAATGGTCTCCTTGCAGGTTCCTCAAATACCTGCCATCATCCACCCACCTGGAAAATTGATAGGGCCTCCATCGGACCCTATTTGCTGTGAGGGTATCAAATTGTAGCTGCCAAAACTATAGGTCTCTGAACCTCCACTAGCCCATCATATCATACTAGTGGGCCATGGGGACCCTATATGGTTGAAGCTAGGGAAAATCGACCGACCGAGTGCACATGATGTGGGAAAAGGTCCATGCTTGCAAAAGTGTGCACGTTGTCAGGCTATGGTACTCATAGTGAACGTACCAACCCAACTCCTGGTACAGGTGCTCCAGGATGCTGCGCCCCCAAGAAAAAATGGTCCTATTATTTATCATCTCTTTGATAGTATGGACAAGGCCCCCATGCAGGTGTGAGCTTCTCCCATCAATCGTGATTTGAAATGCAACAGTCACGACCATAACTCGACAAATTGGTGGTGTTGTTGTCCTTGCATGGTCATACCAATGCGTGTAGATGTGGCCCATACCATCACCACCGTCTGTCCTCCTCGTGCATTAGCAGATGCGCTCTACCTTCTCCCTTGTAGATCATGTGTCACCCAAGGCCACCCACCGTCTGCAGATGGGTAGTCTGAGGATCTGATAGACGTCCTCGAGAGTAATAGTCATCTCCCCAAATGGTAGCTAGAAAGATGAAGTAGTGGCATCCCATCGCTCCATAAGGGTCGTAAGCATGAACTCGTAGTACCTCATCTCTAGCATAGTGGAAACATTCCAGAGACTGACACGCTCCAAGAGTGTAACCTAGTCCGCCGATAAGCGATCCCTTTGCTCATGAACCAGCTGAAATGCTCGCCCTCTAGGATGCTTCTGAATCTCCGGGTACTCCTACCAAAAGGAAGAATTTTTTTGAATCAGAACACTAGCACTTATCGTCAATAAAATTACAACAAAAAATCATGAGGACTCATGCGCGACGTGCAAACGTTTGCACACCGTGCATGCGTCCCCGTCCACCATAGTTACCTTAGAGATGCTAGCGCAGAAGTGGGATGACAACGCTTGTCATGGATGATAGTGTGGGATCAGAAAACAAGAACATGAAAAAGATGCTTGCGCACCTCACCGCCAGAAAAAATTGAAAAAATGCACAAAAAATTGCTAAAAATGAGAGTTTGTGACTTACCTAGTCCACCTCATGACCCTCGGCGACGTTCCAATGTAGTTGCTCGAACCTCGGCTCCTCATACTCTCTCATGCTAGGCATTTTGCTAAATTTTCTCTCCCAAAAGTTAACAATTTTCTCTCAGTGAATAGTGAAAATGACCCTTCTAGGGGCCCACCTAGGTATATATAGGCCGCCTAGGGCCCATTTTCCCTAGGACTTGTGGCTCCCTGATTTCTCCTGAATTCACCCCACTAAGCTGGGGGAAAAATTAGGAGGGGGCATAAGGTCGTCTCTTGATCATATTTTCTTTCAAATCGATGACTTTTTTCTTGATCAGTCCTCTCTTCGTGGTAGCTTTCTTTTGACTTTTTGAAGCTAACCTAAACATTGAGTTTTGCAGGATGAAACATTCAACAAATTCATGACCGCTCAGACATTGTCTATCGAGCTTAGATGTTGGGGTTATCTTTAGCCCCAGTTAGTTTGACTATGATAGCCATTATGGTCTCTTCTTGTTGGCACACAAATTCATAAAATTTGAAGGTTTAGGTGAAATTTTTCTTTTCTACTTTAGTGAGGCTGATTTTTTCAAAATCAAGCCCACTAAAGTGGGGGCAAAATGTAATATTATAAAATTGCACCTAGAGGAAATTCCATATTTTCACATTCTTGCCTAACATTTATGACACTCCAAAACATTAATGGAAAAAACCCCCCTTAGTTAGAATGTCGCGATTCTG
Source organism: Sequoia sempervirens (assembly GCA_007258455.2). Classification (NCBI taxonomy): domain Eukaryota; kingdom Viridiplantae; phylum Streptophyta; class Pinopsida; order Cupressales; family Cupressaceae; genus Sequoia; species Sequoia sempervirens. Next base: position 377,146,809 of record VDFB02353493.1, read on the forward strand.
ACTTCAGGAGGACAAGTGGCCGAGCAGCAGAAGCCTGACAAAAGCATTTTATGAGAATATAGGCTTTAGACGACTGCATGGAGCGTAGACATCCGTACGACGCGCTAGCATCATGTCTGTTTCTTGAATCTAAAGCATGGAATCTGGAAGGCTAATCCCCGTGACACGTATCCCAGCGGTTACATTCTGAAAGTAATAGCTCTTTGCTTCCCTTGCAAACATAAGAACCTCTTTTTGCCTCTCATTTGGAGGTTGGAAGATTGGAAGACATCACTCAAGTTATTTTTTTCTTTAGCCACAACTTTGAGACTTCTCCTTTGATAGTAGTGCATTCATAGGCAAAGCCATGTCAGACTGAGGTCCCTCTAGTAGCAGTAGCTCTCGAGCAAGCACTCAACAGTGCGTCCATGTGCTTTAGAGAGGGCTTTGGCCTGTTATGAAAAAGGAACTTGGAGTGAAGATTCGAGCTTTCGAGAAAGGGGTAAGCTCTCTCCAAGTATTGTGGTATTTCCTTCAACATTTGGCTTTCTGGTTAGGTTAACAATTCTATTATATCACTCCTGAGTTTGAGAGTAGAATTACTTTCTGTCCATTGAGTTCCTAAGTCCTTTGTCGCTCGGGACGCTAGCGTGAATTTTAGACAACAATGTGTTGCATTAGCATCCTAGTTCTGCGTTGATGTCTTCTGGCCGAGAGCTCTCTCTTCTGGGACATAATACTTCTGATTCGGCTCTCTCAGGATCTCTGACCCTTCCTTCGGGAACATAACTATATCTTTGGTACTTTATCCCTTTTTTTGTCTTGAGGTGAATAAGGGAAGTTCGTTCCCTGGTGATCTCTCGAGAAAGGAGAGACTCGTGTGCAGTGAATCCCTCTTATATCACAAAGAATAGTAAATTAGTATGAACCTTTAGTCAAAAAATAAAATACAATATAATATCTCTATGTTTCTCACACATGAACATTTCATATAACCACATACCTTGTTAATGTTGACAATCGATTTATGGCATTCCTTAAGTCAATTGTAAGACAAGAATCCCCCCTAATTCCAATGGCATGATATGCTATAAAACACATTTATGAAAAGGTCATTAGTAATTTTTTCTCACACAACAAAATATCAAAATATATTTAGTACTTAATCAATGTTATCGGTAAATGTTAAATGATGATATATGATACCTTCATAAAATTATGAAAATTATGTGTTTTAAATCCTATGACATGTCCATCAATTGTAAAAGGTTTAGCCAATGATGACCCATAGCTAGTAGGTGTCCTTATTGAATGGATGGCATTTTTTAGTTGGTCTAGCTCTTTTTTTTTTCAAAATCCATGGAGCTTCTGCATATGTTTCATCTTCCCTATTTGGCCACAAATGTTTTCTATCAAATTTGGTATTCGAAAGAGAAATATCCCTCCTCAAAGACAAGGTGTCCCCTTTGCATGATATATGTCGAAATATAGAATCTGGGACATTTTTGAAGATGTGCATAGGATCTAATAGGTGAGATATTAATAGATCCTTCCAGTAAGGGAGCTCATAAAATATGGGTTTCCTTTTCATTCCTTTTGGCATATTAACTACAACTTGTTTTGGTTCTTCAATTGAATCAACCCAATCAAAAAGATCCTCCCAAGCTTTCAATTCAGCATCTTCATACTTCTTAAGCCAATCACTTGGACCCATAATCATGGGAGGGCCTCTATTTTCAAAATTTCCATCAAATTGATTCTTCAAGAAATTTCTAAACTTATGATCTAGTGGTAGAAAAACCTTGTTGTTTGCGTAAATAAATTTATGTAGATCTTTAGAATACGACCCTTGAAATTGTTCTACACATCTTGGACATGCAAATATCCCCTTTGTTTGAAGCCCTGCAATTCAATAAGTAATATTAATAACATAAAAAAGTAGTATAAAACTAAGTATGAAAGTTGGGATGAAAATAAATTGAGTGTAATTATGTAAATATTTTATCTTACTAGAACAAACACCAAGTCCTGGGAAATCATGAATAGTCCAACATAGCACATCATACAACATGAAGGATCTATTTGATGGAGGACGTGATATGTCATACATTCCTGTGCCTTTCCATAACATTTGCATCTCATCAATAAAAGGTGCAAGGTAAACATCCATGTTTTTAACTTGATGTTTTCTTGGAACAATGAGAGTCAACATAAGGTGCTCCTTTCTAACACTCATCCATGGGGGAGTATTGTATACTATCAATCCGACTAGCCAAACACTATAATTTGAGCTTAGGAAAGAGAATGGGCACACTCCATCAATTGCAAGACCAAACCTGATACTATGGGGTTCATCTTTGAATTTTATTGGCCATTTTTCCTCTATGTGTTTCATTGCTTGGGAGTTAGCCAAAATTCACATGAATCCATCTTTACTCCTGTTCTTTGCATTCCAATCCATCAATTGTGCAAGTGACTTGCAACGAAACATTCGTTGAAGTCTAGGTATAATTGGCATGTGACGTAAAACCTTCTTTGGAACTATAGGACCTTGTACATCTATACAATATCTCTTCTCTTTGCATACAAGGAATTCTACCTTGTTTTGATATTCATCTCTATATAAAATGCAATCATTTTTACATGAATGAATTTGCTTATATTCAATACCCAACTCAACCAACAATGGACACACTTCTCTGCAAGTTGATGGCAACACATTCTCTTCAAGGAATATTTTAGGTTTTAGTGCCCTGTAAGATTGCCAAAGATTAAATCAACTGAATGTTTGACTTATGATGAACATGTTATGCCAATCTATACTAGGACTGTTATGCCAATATATGGTTTTAAAATCCCCTTAAAGAAATATAAACGAAGTCGATGAATGTTTACGAATTGTGTACACCAATTGACAATGCAAAGTAAGAAATAGATTTCAACTCACTTTAGTAGGGTAGTGAATCCTTTTCTAACCAACCAAATAGTGACTTGATTTCTAATAATATTAATGTGCATGCTAGTTTTGAGGTTCTACTTGCACCCGATTTGAACACGAGTGTCTTCACTTCTTGCTTGATGGAGTGTTTTAGGTTGTTATCATCAACATTACATTGGTGGTAATTACCCCTGCTATCATCGTTACTGCCAACCATATGATCATTATTGTCATCATTGTTTCCATCCAAAGAAACCTATAAGCATTTAATTCAATCCTTCTTCATGCACTTCATTTTCACTATCATGATCATAATTATGAAGGCTAGGTGGCATGTCATCAGTGTATGTGGACCTCATCAGCTCTTCAAATTCCTTAGTTGGTAGTAATCTCTTCAATCTTGGTCTTTTCGGCTTGGTATTGTTTAAAGGAAGGTTTGGATCATACCGCCCAAATCTTAATAACCCAGTTGGATCATGGGTATTAGTATGTGTTTCATCAACATCTTTTACCTATCAACAAACACAAGCATTATTTAATGTTTTCCAACAACTGGATAAATCATAAATGTATCAATTTCAAAGAAATATAATCAAATATGGATTAAAAAATAAAATAATAAATTGTATGAGCATATATATACATCAATTGAATAATCGAACATTATTTTATAGACTACCTTTTTATACAATAATTTAAATAAAACACAATTTTAAAAACATAGTTTATAAAACATCAATCCACACTCATTTATTATTCTTTGGTTTTCTTCCCTTAAGAACATCCTTAGGGAGACCTTGTTCTTCCTTTTTCTTTCACGCAAGAGTGTGTTTTAAGAAGGGGTTATCAATCAATAACCCATCCCCAATGGTAAGGTCTATAATAGCCTCAACCATTATCAATCTATCAACCTCTCTTTCCATATCTCCATGTTTATCATTTATAACCTCAACAAATTGACAATTCGGTCTTACATTAGGGTCCCTTCCCTTACTACTATTTATAAATCCTACAATATTTTTGTGTGTGTATGCATGCCCATCTATATACATAAGATGACCTCTATTAATTTATTTTCCACTTTCCAATTGGAGATGATGTGTATACATATTCAAATTTAGACCATATGCTGACATGCTAGGCTTATATTCTACTAGCCTTCTCCATTCACCACTATAATATGATGGACCATAATATGGCATTAATCTCCTAGTGGTTTTTTTGAATTGTTTCTATGTTTAGATCCCACATGTACATTTTGGACAATTCTGAGGCCTAGATTCACTCCATAAATATTGGAGGGTCGTATCATGTAGCTGTATCCCCAAAATTGAAACACCTCGTGCACTCTAGGTAGTTGTTGATCACTAGGCCAAGCACAATATAGTTGAAAATCAAATGTATTTTTGTAAATTGATCTCAAACTCAAGGGGAATTCATCATCTCCATCACATTCATTCTCATAGGGTATGTAGTCCACCTTCCCCCTATCTTTAAGAAAATTATGCATCTTTAAACTGGTTCTTGTTCTGTGACTTGTTTTCATCAATTCCTCATCTTCTGAGCTGGTATATTGGAACATATTTTTGTTAGATGTAATAAATGATCATTTCCCTTTAGGTTGGAAGTCGGTGATCCAGGAAACTTTAAACCAAGAACTTTATCTTGTAAGTATCCATTAAGAAAAAAATTAGTTATTTAAATAACATAAAACAATGTTTAAATGAAGTACACATGTTATTTATATCAATTTGGAAAATTCCTTACCACAATTCCTATTGGATTTGAATCGATTGTAGGAGGAATACTATCAACAGGAAGCTCATCATATATGTAATGTCTTTGTACAATTGCTTGTTTGAATTGTTTCTTTCCATGAAATACAAAACATCCACAAACAACAATTTTCTTAAAGTATTCATCCCATGTACTATAGTCCTGACCAACCTTTGGTTTAGTGCAATCATTTGTTGTTTCTACAAGATCCATTGTCATATCCTCTTCCACCCACTGTCGTCTATGTGATTTAATAATTTTAGGTCCATGTCCACATACATATCTTCTTCTTTTGCTAGTTGAATGCTCAGGCTCTGCATTTGCTCCAATCTCCATCTAAAATAATCAACAACATGCATTAAGTTATGTCAAGAATGGATAATACATTATAAATTTCAATAATACTATGAAAAAAGATGGACGTATCACAAAATGCAATCAGATCATTTTTTCCTAAGTTAAGTCAAAATTTGAGTACCTAATGTCCTGCTTCATCTATTGTGTCCTCATCTGATATGACATGATCTATTTCCATGGCCTCGTCTTGCCCCTATAATACAAAACATAGAAAATAATGTTTAGTACACCAATTATATCATTTCAACAAATATGCTATCCAACACAAAACCTCACTTTAGTCATATATTTGACATATTGATATCATGTTTTGGCCATCCTAATTTTCAAACTTTTCCCTTGACCTCAGAGGCCTCATGGAAAAAAATGACTTTATCTCCTCTATGTTGTAGCATTTGTGAATTCATAAACACCTTCCTCCTTTGGTTGAGGTTTCTTTCTCATCTTATCTCTATTGTATTTGCAGATTTTGTTGTCATATCTATTTCCACCCACTTTCCTCTCTGTGATTTGGTAGATCTATGCCATCCACGTCCTCTCTCCATGGCCTCCTTTGGATCCTATAATACACAACAATGACAATAGTCATATAAAATTATCTTGATAATACACTTGCTTTTCATTAAGACACACTATGAAAAAAAATAGGACATTGCAACATTTTTCTCTTCAAAAAAGTTTACACGTGAAATGTTGACAACTAGAGCTCAAATCTCTCTAGGAAGCATGCAATACACATAGGTTGTTGATGCAATGTCAATGTCACATGATAATGATTTAGTTCTCATAGATGATTTTTCATAATTCGCCAATAAGCCCTATAGCTAAGATGATAGTAATGAATTAGTGTTTGTCCTAATTTTATACAAATCTATAACACGCAATTTGAAATATTTCACACTTTAGATGACTCATCTAGTTGTATGGGGGTCATTTCTGAGTTCACAAATCTAACCTCTATTAGTTTTGCACCCACAAAATTGACATGGGATAAGGAATAGATAAAATAGGGAACCATGATTGCTCCCTTGGGACATATGAATATGAAGTCACTTTAGGATCAATTTATTTATCAACTTCCAAGCGAAATACATCATTTTTGCAGTGCTAGGTGCTAAATTAGGCACACTTTGTGCCACCTTTTTCACCCTAAATAGATTACATTTAGGGTTGAAAGGCGGTGCTAAGGTCGGTGTTAACTACGCTGACTATAGCTTTGACTAGTGAATCAAGAACAAAAATTAAAAAAATTCCGCGTCAAGGAAGAGATGATAGGATAAAAACACTGCATGAAGGAAAAGAGGAGAAAAAAGGGAAAAATGACGTGAAGGAGGGCTACAAGCAAGTAGATCGAAAATTCGATTTAGTTTGCGACACCATAGGTAAGGTTACAATTTGTTTTTTTCATTCCCACAAATATTTTTGTTTGGATTAAATGGAGAGGATTGTGAAGAAAGGGTTGTGAATATTATTTTTTTTACACGCAAATCATTCAAGTCTCATGTGGTTGCAAAGGAGGAGGGTAAAATTGTATAAATTGCATTATTTCCTCCACATTTGAGAGCAGTGAACGCGTTTATGAAACCCCAATGTCCTGATTCGCTTATCATTCACATCCCAAGCTTTCGGTTTCTAGTTCGATTTCTCGGACCTTCCTTCCATACCTTTCTTTGAAGACAACTTTCTCACTTCCTTCCTAAAAAAGTAGTCAAGTGCTTTCAAGACAAGTTGTTAAACTATATCTACCTCATTGTAGCCAAGTCCCATGGGAATCGAGATTGGTCGAGACAATACGAGGAGAGAGGGCTTTCGAGATGATGACTGAATAATAGATCATTTCCTCAAATTTGTGAGACCTTCAGGCTTAAATTAGCTATTACTAATTTTCACTTGTTCTTTTACAGATCAATGAGCTTGTGGTTTCAAATTGATTGTGTGCACACACATTTTCTTTCTAATCAGCGGATGCAAATCGAGCATGGGACCTATCTGTGTGAACTCTCAATAAAACCACACTCCATGCCCTTTTGTATCCCCCAAAGATTACCATTCTATATAGGTGCACAAGCGTTGATTTTTTTACAATAAATTTGTTTCATTTTGCATATATTTATATCCTTTCAAATATATTTATATTCTATATAGGTGCACAAGCAATTGATTCATAGGCATTTAAATCTAGAAAGAGAGTCATTCAAGGTAAAAATTTCATACCACAAATTGGACGAAAAATTTCATACCTAACAGTGTGTACTTTGTTTGCCTCCACATACTGGACGAAAATAATTTTCCCTAGGTCACCTCAAAATGTCAAGTAATAGAGGGAAGAGAACAAAGGGAGCAAGCTCTGGACACAATGAGGTAACTCATTGTCAATTTATAGATTTGTAAATGTTTCCATTGTTTCTTTCATTTTTAGTTTTTAGTTTTTAATTTTTTAAATTTAAAAGAATAAATTTATTTTATATATATAGGGACATGTGATTGACAAAGATAAAGAGGCATTGGCTTCCATATTGGGGGAAAAGGCAGTGAACAAATTGGATGTTGTGTGCTGGACAATGCTTTCCAGATACATAGAAAACTGATCTAGTGAGGCCCCTCAAACATTGCAACCAAATCAACCATGTCAAAGGGAATCAATTGATTTCCCAAGCAGTCCTGGATCGAGTAAAATATCTAGTAGGAAATCAATAATAATAAACTATAGGAGTGTAGAATAGGGAGCAAAGGCTTCCATTGTCCCAACTGCTCCTAGGACACAAACTTCTTCCGCCATGCCATGTTTTCATTATTGCATTGGTAGCTACGATACCAAGACAGAATGTGATGTGGTTTCAGGGGAAGTCCGAATGACAGATGTTGGAAAAGAGTTTGTGAATAGGTTGAAGGAATCATGCCTTCAACGGTTCAAAGACCATCTACATTTTCCATTCTCAAAGATACCCATACACTTGCAAAGAGTAGTTATCAATGACATGGAGACTGAATTTGGCATAGGTTGGTCTGTGAAGAAGGTAAAGGTATGAATGTCTCAAAATTGCAAGAGATTTTGGTGCATCCAAACAAAGAAGATAAAAATCCCTCCTGAGCTAAGGCTTAGAAAAAGGCCAATTGATGTAAATGTCAAAGTATGGAAAGAGCTTGTAAAATCATATGAGAAGTCTGATGCACGAAGGAGTCTAGTGAATAGAGTATGTAGGTATTTGAATTTACTCATAAGATTATATCAAATTTATTAAACAATTTTTTAAATTTTATTTGTGCATAGTTAAATTGAATTAGTATATGTTTCAGGACAAGGCCTCCAAGGCTAGGCTTCAAAAACTTTGTGCCACACATCACAGTGGCCAGAAAGGTTTGTAGGCCTTGATCTATACATTTGTAAGTATATTTAATATGTGAATTTTTTTTTTTTAATTTCCTAGGAAAAAGTAAATGATTGCATATTAATTAGTTTAACTAGTCCATGTGCCATGTTTTGATAGGAGGAGAAATATGGCCGACATCCAAATCAATTTGAAAAGGAAAAGTTACAAAGCAAAAGTGGGTCGATTTTGTAATTTGGATGGAGAACGAGGTATCAATAGTTGAATTTCAATAAATTATTTGGATATTGTTGTGTTAATATGTCAATTTTCATTTCTTGTGTTGAGTTGTTTATTGATGCGTAGGATGAGTTAGTGCTTCTTTGTTGGCCCTAGATCCCACTCAATTGTCCCATTATTTCATGTCAAGGAAAAATATATTGTTTGCCTTAAAGGGTGTGGGTGACATTTATGCCTTATTTTCATCGCATCTTTTAATTAATGACCATGTTCTTTTAATATCTCTTAAGTGTCCTCATTTAAGTTATGAGTTGTATCATTTGAGTAACTTAGTACCATGTTGATTTGATTTATCTTCTTTTCTCTCAAATATGGTATCTCAAGGAGTACTTCCTTTAATTCATGTTGCCATTCTACTAAGTGATCCACATGCATCTTTTCCATCCTTCCTCATTATGCTACCATTTTTTTAACATGTAAGAATGTTTTGATGAATCTTGGTAGGAATCCTATAGATCTAACACATCCTTATAGTCTACATCACTTGGAATAGATAACCAACCACTTAATTTGTCTATCTAATTTAAAAAAAAGGCAGTAAATTCTTTTCTTCCAAGTTAAAAAAACTCCATAAATAAAGAAATCAGTAGTAAAAAGCCTACAACCTGATCTGATCAACATAGAGAAGCATGCAATACTAGAATTCTTAACACTCAAAAGATAAATGGAATGTCCTTAACACCCATTAGAGCTATCCAAAAAATATAACTAAAAACACAAATGTGCTCCTGCACACAATGGCCTAATGGCTAGTTGTCATAGAAGTCAAACTACCAAAGTAACAACACTGATCAAGTTAACATAGATGCATCATTTGCATAAACAACTAAACCATTTATGTGCATGAATAAATAGTATAAGGATGTAGATGAACTCAATTCATCTGAATTTATGCCTCTTGACAGGCATTCCTCTTGAATCTCTAATATTAGGTGCCCAAGACTTCCCTATAGCTTTTGCCTTTCATCGCTACCTTACCTCTACACTGTCAGACTCATCTCCTTTTGCCTTATTTACATTTCTAGCTTTGAATTCTAATTCATCCCATGTTTTACCTTCCTCCTCTTCAAAATATTCTTCTTCTTCTTCATCCTCATCTAACTAATTAAGAGATTCATCTTCTAAAACTTCATCATCTGATTTTGATTCCTCTTCTACATCAGAGGGTTCATATCCTTGATCTAACTCTTTTGAATTATCATAATCAGAATCACTAGCTTCCATATTCAAAAATTCCCAACCACCATCTTCAATAAATTTATTTGGATCATTAGTAATAGTCTTCAAAATTGGCTGCTAGTTCAAGTTCATTCTTCTTTCATAATACTTTATATCCATGGAGTTCAACCATTCCTTGATTCCATCAAGAGAAGATTGAGGAATGGCGTCAATGTGGAGTACATCCCACTTGAAGTCTTTTAAAACAATATCCATATCAAATTCCTTTTTCCCAAGTCCTACTCTCTCGAGGTTAACAATCTCAATCTCACTAATAGTGATTACTAAGAAAGGTAATTACACCAACTCTACCAAACAATTTACCATAGGAACAATAAAAGTAGAGGCTTTGAAAGAAACTCCATGAAAACCAAGCTCTCTAAATGGTATATCAAACTCTAGTTCAAAATATTTTAGACGAGGATACTCCCATAGATCTCTTACTCACTTAACAAATCCTTGAAACTCTGAATTGATTTTATTTTTTGTATCCCTCTCTTGTTGTTCTTCCTCAATTTCATCAGGACCATACATTGAACTTCTTTCCCCTCCTAAAGTTTGGACCACATCCATTACCTCCACATAAAACTAGACATCCTTGGTCTTATTGGTTCCCACACCATGATATGGTTATGCAAATGAAAATGAGGCAAAGTAATCATCTCCTTCTCCGTTGGCTGGAAGAATGCATGCTTAATGTTTTGATACATGATATCAGCTCTCTCTTTTGCTCTCATGGTTGAATACTGAAATCCATTATGGTGGGCCTCCAGAGTTCTAGTCATCTTTCTTCCTCTTCCACCAAATGATGGCTTGATCCAAAAGTCTACTAGCCTACTTGGATTTGTTTTTGAAAGCTGATGTTTCTCCTGAGTCACCAGTGTAGCTCTCTCTGTCTTTTCAGACTCTTTCATTGCTACAGGAAATTAGCGCCTAATTGAGTAACAATCTCAATATCACTAATAGTGATTACTAAGAAAGGTAATTCCACTAACTCTACCAAATAGTTTATCGTAGGAACAATAAAAGTAGAGGATTTGAAAGGAACTCCATGAAAAACAAACTCTCTAAATGGTATATCAAACTCTAGTTCAAAATATTTTAGATGAGGCTGCTCCCATAGCTCTCTTACTTGCTTGAAAAGTCCTTGAAAATATGCATTGATTTTACTTTTTTTGTCCCTCTCTTGCTATTCTTCCTCAATTTCATCAAGATCATACATTGAACTTCTTGCCCCTCCTAAAGTGTGGACCACATCCATTACCTCCACATAAAATTGGACATCCTTGGTCTTCTTGGTTCCCATGCCATGATATGGTTATGCAAATGAAGATGAAGCAAAGTAATCATATCCTTCTCCACTAGTTGGAAGAATGCATGCTTAATGTTTTGATACATGATATCAGCTCTCTCTTCTGCTCTCATGGTTGAATGCCGAAATCCATTATGGTGGGTCTCTAGAGTTTTAGTCATATTTCTTCCTTTTCCACCAAATGCTAGCTTGATCCATAAGTTTTCCAGCCTAATTGGATTTTTTTTGAAAGCTGAAGTTTCTCTTGAGTCACCAGTGTAGCTCTCTCTACCTTTTCAGACTCTTTCATTTCTATAGGCAATTAGCACCTAATTGATTAACAATCTCAATCTCACTAATAGTGATTACTAAGAAAGGTAATTCCACCAACTTTACCAAACAGTTTACCGTAGGATCAATAAAAGCAGAAGCTTTGAAAGGAACTCCATGAAAACCAAACTCTCTAAATGGTATATCAAAATCTAGTTCAAAATATTTTTGATGAGGCTGCTCCCATAGCTCTCTTACTCACTTGACAAATCCTTGAAACTCTGCATTGATTTTATTTTTCCTGTCCCTCTCTTGTTGTTCTTCTTCAATTTCATCAGGATCATACATTGACATTCTTTCCCCTCCTAAAGTTTGGACCACATCCATTACCTCCACATAAAACTAGACATCCTTGGTCTTCTTGGTTCCCACGCCATGATATGGTTATGCAAATGAAAATGAAGCAAAGTAATCATATCCTTCTCTGCTGGTTGGAAGAATTCATGTTTAATGTTTTGATACATGATATCAACTCTCTCTTTTGCTCTCATGGTTGAATACAAAAATCCATTATGGTGGGCCTCTAGAGTTCTAGTCATCTTTCTTCCTCTTCCACCAAATGTTGGCCTGATCCACAAGTCTACCAGCCTAATTGCCTTTGTTTTTGAAACCTGAAGTTTCTCCTGAGTCACCAGTGTAGCTCTCTCTGCCTTTTTAGACTCTTTCATTGCTACAAATCCTCTGTGGGATTTAATCCTTTGTACCACATGGTTGATGTGCTTTGAATCCTTGGATCTAAAGGAAATTTCCTTAACATAAATACTACTAGTGAATTTCAATTTTGGCATTTAGTTGGCATTAAATCTAGTACCTGGAACATTGAAAATTATCCTTATATAAGAGTTCTCTCCATCTTGTTGGCTTGTAACACTATTGATGGTGGCTACATGAAATGAAACCATGATGCCATATATGGGTACCAAAACAACATCATTTTTCGTATCAACTTGAATCATGATCTCTCTAGAAATGGGGATATCATCCACATTTTTGTACGAAACCATCTTAGTGGATGGCTTGGAAGAGCCATGTCCATCTCTTGTACTAATGCCCCTTGCAACCAATCTTCTTGCAGTCTCCTCATTCTTTTTCCTTGCAAGTTCTACTTGGTATTGTTGGTGCTACTCTTCTTTAGTCATCTCCTGATTATCATATCATAAGGTTGCCTTGGAGATGCCTGATTCTCCTCCATTTACCTCAGCCTTGGGTTTTTGTTTCACTTCCTCATCTTCATCATCATTGTTAAATGAGTATGCAACATCAGTGTATACTTTGGAGCTAACCCTAGTTTCATTTTTAGGTCCTTTATCCTTAACAACCATAGTGTCAACAAGGAGCAATGAATAATTCTATTTTTTGGGGTTCCAGTTTGCAACTGCAAATTCTGAAACCCAAGTGATACATTAAAAGCCATTCCATCCTTCACAATTTTCTCATTTCTTGAATTGAAACTTAAGCCAAACTATCGAAATTTGATACCTATTCCTATTCCTGTAGACTTTGTAAGATGAGGCAAAAGTTTAGGGCCATCTCTTTGAACTACCTCCATAGTTGCCTTATATTAACATACATGAACATGATATGATTATATACATGAAAAGATCACTTAAAATAGTATAATAAAAGTACAAAATTTCCTGAAGAACTATTCTCTATATGCTCAATTATTGCTGCATGTCATAGCTTGCTTACAAATAGAAAACTAAACCATAAATGTTAACTCTTAAATACAAGGACATATAGGCTAGTTAATTCTCAAAGAACATTTGAAGCATATTACAGTGCCAAAATGTCCTAGAGAAATATCCAATTCTGAAATATAGGAGAAGAAGATATATAAACCAGTTAACTCTCAAAGGATCTTCGAGGAAAACATAATCATATATAGCACAAAATGTAGGGGGTTGGCACTTAAGGTTATGTAATAGAATTTATGGTTGATAGTTAAATTGTATAACAATTTTTTTTATGATCTTAACTAACATTTATTAGAATTGTTGCATGTTTTACATCATTGGAATGACATATTAGCTATAATTTTTTTGAAATTTTATTATGGTATGTGCACTTTGATATGATGTAATATGATTATGGCTTCATCTCATATCTTGTAATATTAGATATATAACAGAAAAATAAATTATTGCATGAAATAAATAATAAATTTTCATTTTAAATGTTTTTTTTGCAGAACACGAGTCTTCTAGAAGATCAAGATGATCCTCATCATGATATAGACCCAAAAAATATTGGTTTTGCTAGTACATATCACATGGAAAAGGATGATGATGACACATATACGGAAGACATAAAGGCCGATGACAATGATGATGATGACAACGACGGCGACGACGATGATGATGATCACGATGGTGATGAGGCAGTTGCTGGTAGTACCCAATGACATTCATGATCATATAGACTGCATCATGGATCATTGTTGATATATTGTTATGATGATGATGATGATGATGATGGTGGCGATGATGATGATCACAATGGTGGTGGTGATGATGAGGAAGTTGTTGGTAGTACCTAGCGACATTCATGATCATATAGACTGCATCATGGATCATTGTTGATATATCATTATGATGCCTCTTTTCATGGTTACTATGATATGTATCATTTTCATGGCATACAGTACCATATTATTGAGTTGTATCATATTGAAATGTATCATTTTCACTTATATCATTTGGACATGTATCATCTTGACTTGTATCAATTTGAGTTACACAATTTATCATTTTTACTCATATCATTTGTACATGTATCATTTTGGCTTATGTCGACTATTGGACATGTATAATTTTGACATGTTATTGATCTACTGGCATATTTGACTTTCACTTGTTTTAGTTATATATGATGACGATCTTATCAGTATTAACTTGTCAATTTATATATATTAAAAGTGGTCGATGATTTTTGGATGGATATTTATCACGTATGATGATTTTAATTTACTGCTCAGGATGGATGTTGTCAAATTCAATTAAATTATAGATATTTGACTCACTTTTTTTAATTATAGATGATGATCATGTTATAATAATTATCTTTTTATTTAATCATATGAGTTAAATAATTATATCACTTAGTCTATAATCATATGAGTTATTTAAGAGGCATGATATATTTAACTAATTAAATTGAAATAAAATATTAAATTAATAAATGGAAGCAAAACAAGAAGCGTTTTTAGAAGCAAAAAAGGAAGCAACAATGGAAGCCAAACTAGAAGCAAACCAGAAGCAATCTTGGAAGCAAAATTGGAAGCAAAACCGGAAGCAAACCTGGAAGAAAAACTGAAAGAAAACCTGGAAGCAAAACTAGAAGAAAACCTGGAAGCAAAATCGGAAGCAAAGCTGGAAGCAAACTTGGAAGAAAAATTGGAAGCAAAATTGGAAGCAAAACCAGAAGCAAACCTTGAAGCAAAACTGAAAGAAAAACTAGAAGCAAACCTAGAAGCAAAACCGAAAGAAAACTGGAAGCAAACCTTGAAGAAAATTTGGAAGCAAAATTGGAAGCAAAACTGGAAGCAAAACTAGAAGCAAAATTGGAAGCAAATTCAGAAGCAAAACTGGAAGCAAACCTAGAAGCAAAACTAGGAAGCAAACCTGGAAGAAAAACTGGAAGGAAAAACATAAACAAAATTGGAAGCAAAACTAGAAGCAAAATTGGAAGCAAAACTGAAAGAAAAATTGGAAGAAAAATTGGAAGCAAAACTTAAAGCAAAATTGGAAGCAAAACTAGAAGCAAACCTAGAAGAAAAACTAGGAAGCAAACCTAGAAGAAAAACCGAAAGAAAAATTGGAAGCAAACCTAGAAGAAAAACTAGAAGAAAAAATGGAAGCAAAAATGGAAGCAAAACTAGAAGCAAAATTGGAAGCACAACCGAAAGAAAACTTGGCAGCAAAACTGAAAGAAAAACTAGAAGCAAACCTGGAAGCAAAACTAGAAGAAAACTTGGAAGCAAAACTGGATGCAAAATTGGAAGCAAAATTGGAAGCAAAACTAGAAGCAAAAATGGAAGCAAAACTAGAAGTAAAATTGGAAGCAAAATCAGAAGTAAACCTAGGAAGCAAACTTGGAAACAAACCTGGAAGCAAACCTGGAAGGAAGCAAAACTGGAAGCAAACTTGGGAGAAAAGTTGGGAGCAAAAAGGGGAGCAGACATGGAAGCAAAACTAAAAGCCAAATTGGGCGCTATTTCCGACGTTATTTCTTGGCGCTAAAGGAGACGCTATTGCTAGCACCACTTTTCTGGCGTAAAATCTGGCACTCAAGTTGGAGCTAAATGCGGCAAAAAATTAGGTGCAAAATCTGGCGCCGAAATGAACATACCATTTAGCATTGACTTTTGTACCGTGAGATGTGTCCAATTGATGGACTCAAATACACTAAAATCTGGTGCTATTTTAGGCACTAATTTCCTGTTGTGTTGTTGTGAATGTATCCCAAATATTGTATCTTCTTTTTGTCAAATGGAAATTTCTCCATGTTTGCATACAACTTGTGTTTTTGTGAAGTGTTAATTAATTTCTCAATATGGTGTAGGCATTCATCTGAAGTCTTCTTCAATAGTAGTATGTCATTAAAGTAGACAACAAAGAAAGTGGTGACTTTCCCCACGATGTCATTCATCATCCACATGAATGTGGCTCAAGCATTGGTTAGGCTAAAGGGTGTGCCTAAATACTCAAAAAAACCTTCTTTGGCCTTGAAGGTTATCTTCTAGATGTTTGTGGGCTCAATATGAAATTGACGGTACTCAAGATTAAGATTTAGCTTGGTAAAGAACTTAACATTACATACCTAGTCCAACTGGTCCCCAATCCTAGGAATAGGGTAGTAGTTCTTCATAATAATCTTGTTGAGAGATTTGTAGTTGATACATAACCTTCACTTTCCATCTTTCTTTTGTGCTAGCATGGTTGGGCTATCACAAGGCAATGAGTTCAATCTAATATGTTCTTTCTCCACATGTTCATGGATTTTTTTCTTTATTTCATTCTATAGAAATAATTTGTAGTACATTAGGAAAATGTAGTCTAAGAGTCAAATCAATGCTATACCTTGTTGCAGAGTGTATAGGGACTCCCATGGATAATTGAAATATATCCTTGTACTTTGCTAGCTTGTGATTTTTTTTTGTGTTGTAAGAATTTCAATGTGTTTTTTTGTTGCAAGACCATTTATTTTAGGTATCACCATCAAAAGCAAAAATTTCTTGTTGAATTTACTATCCTCTTACAGTGCTTGGCATGGATGAGTAATTTTTTTGCTACTATGCCCAATATGTAGTATCTTCTATCACCAACATCTACAACTACATTTCTTAGTTTTTTTTCACTTATTGTATGATAATGATAAAGATATGATTTCCCAAGTAGAAAATCACATACTTTTGATGACACAACATCATAAGGGATTGTATCATAAAAATGCTTCATGTTGTACACTAGTTGACACTATTGAGTGGCACGTTTCTTATAGTCAACATTGAACCACCCAATGGAATATTGGGAAAGTTCAATATTCAAATTGCTTCAATAGAAATCAAGTTTTTTTGCATTCCACTGTCAACTATGGAATGCATTGATTGTTCATTGACTCACATTTGAGAGTCAAACAATATTTTTTATTTGTTGTTTAGAAGGGGAGGAAATATTTGTAGTACCTATAATGGAACTAGACATAATATCCATGAATTTTTTACATCAATATTGTATTGTGATAATGTTGGTACCTTTTGTCTCAAGTCGTGCAAGTGAAATATTCCTAGTACAACATTCGTTTGTGGAATGAGTGTTAAAAGTTGTGAATTGTGCACCACTTACCAATAGTGCACTGCTTAGTGTTCTAATCATGTCGTAGTTGTTGATTTTGTAGATGACATTGGTAACCATTTTTGGATTTTAAATTTTTCTTTATAGCTTAGACTATGGCTTGCTATGAGACTTTGAAATCTTCTATCTTGCATTTGAAGTTAGTTTTTACTTCAAATTTACAAGCAACCTATTCATATTTTCCAATAGAAGAGATCTATAGGAAATCCTTATCAAATTGAATATGGGGTCTCAAGCTTGACCAATACTTCAAAACAAGTTTTTGGTTTGAATCTTGGATTTTGTTGACACTTTGTGCTACCTATCATAATTGGTCTTTTTTCTAGGGTTTTAGTGCATTTCCTATAAAGGTTTATTCATTCAAGCTAAAACCCTAAACCCTTAACACATGACCTACACTTTGTCTTATTTTTCTCTGTTGACGTGGCTAACCTTTTAAGTCATGTCTTCATTCCTTCATTGTCATTAATCCACCAACCCTTTATCCTAGTGACCCATTAAGCCAATTAATCATGTGCCTTTTAAAATTACTTACATCTCCTAAGAATGTGCTCATATGGTGGTTCCTACCATCGCCTTCTTGGCATCCACGTGGATGAATACTATTTGAGCTCTTCTATCCTTTAAAGTGTATCCTCTTATTTTGTGAACCTATTAAAGTTGCACTCATGTGCTTTGTTGCCATGTGGATCCCACTATCTATTAGCCTTCTTGATTATGTCGTGCTTGTGGGTCCTATGAAATGTTGAGGTGTTGACATCCTATTGATAGCGCATGAATTCTTCATAGCAAAAGTTATAAACAATCAAGCTCATTAAAGTTGCAATGGTGTGCTATGTGGGTGATCCCACAATATTGGTTTACAATTTTTGGCCAAAATGGACACTGAAATATTTTTTTCTAACTAAATCTTCACTTTTGGGCACCTATAGCGGCTAAACCGTGAGGAATTTGAGGATGATGCAAACTAGTGATTTGTGACATTTTGTTTGTAGATTCTAAATATATTTTTTCAAATTTTTTGGAATTACATTGCACTTCTTTTTCCATCTGCTTTGAAAACTAGTTTTTTTAGTAACATTTTTAAGGAGTGACTCTTACCGTATAATGCATAACTTTTTTTCCATGAAGGATAAAATTATATTTTTTTCGAATTTAGATTTGTAACTTTGATATCTAGTGCTTGCAATCAGTTTCATAGTGTTTTATTGAATATTTTTTCCTTAATCAAGTTTTGAAATCAAACCAATTACAATTTAGACATAGGCGAACTATATAACACGTAAATTTTTTTGTATGTATCAAAATTCAATTTTGTTTTTTTTGGATCAAGGACTTCAATATCTGGTGCACTCATTTTTTTTTTTATAATCTGCTATTTTTCCACATGTGCAGAACAAAGAGCTTGATTTTCAGTGAAAAACCTATGTTTAATAAAACTAAAAAAACAAATACATAATAAAACAAAAACATATTAAAATTATATTAATTGGATAGCTCATTCTGAGGACTACCATTTTCCAATTGGGTCTATGAAGTCTCCTCCATTTTCGTCCTCAACCCGAGCTTCGAAGCACAAAATTCTGGATTTTTTTGGTGCTTGAGGGGGGAGAAGCCTAGGGAAAAGGGGGGTTCAAGCGAACCAAGGGGGTTCACTTGAACCCCCAAGGGTTCACTTGAACCAGGGTTCTAGTGAACCCCCTTTCCACAAGCCTTCACTTTTGTATTTTTTTGGGGAATGGTGGGCCCCATCATT
The DNA here is from genome assembly GCA_007258455.2 of Sequoia sempervirens. Lineage (NCBI taxonomy): Eukaryota > Viridiplantae > Streptophyta > Pinopsida > Cupressales > Cupressaceae > Sequoia > Sequoia sempervirens. The sequence goes on from VDFB02353493.1 coordinate 377,165,917, forward strand.
AAATGGGTTCGCTCGAAGGGGGGTTCTATCGAACCCCCAAAAACCAATTTTTTTTGCATGGGGTCAATTTTTGCAACTTTTCCTTCCTCACTAGAATTGTAAACCACTTTTATGGGTTTACCCATGTTACCATGTGTCACTCTCAGTGAATCGTGCTTGCCTCACAAATAAAGGTTACATCATTCATAGGTGGAAAACTCCTATTCCTAACACAATACTTATTTATAGCATGACTTCTTAAAGATTTTCTATCTCAAGGTTGTGCTCATGGGGTTGGGTGACATGTGGATTCCATCATTCCACCTCTGACCTAATGTTCAAGCTTTCAGATCCCATGCTTTGGAAATGTGTGATGGGTTATTATTGGAGTGTATAACTCCTTCATAACACATGATCATTTTTAAAGTAAAAGTTGAGGTTGTACTCTTGCACTATGTTGCCACATTTCCTTGAGTTGTTGATGTGTATTCTCTCAACACTCCCACCATCTTCCTCTAGGTGACAATTTTTTATTGAACCACATAGCTTCTTCATAGTGCAACTTGTTGGGATTGGGGTGTCTCAACCTTTGATTCCTATCATTTTTTTTTAATTTCGTGATGTATTTATTTATATTATAACGTTTAATTACCTTCCCAAATTGATGTCACTTTGTGGGACTTATCGGTGATGTGGCATCCTATTAGTGACATGTATAACTTGTAAGCTAAATTAGTGGAGGTAGGAATCCACTTTGGAGGACCTATATTTGTGCCTAAATTGGTGGCATTTTTTATAAGTTACCATGTAATGGGCTATGGCAACTTGCTATATTGATTTATGACTGATTAAGATGGTGGAAGAGTCAAGAATGACATATTGTCAGTTAACTATGACAGGGGGGCCCATGTGATGAGGATGCCTACACATGTAAGGTATTTGCACATCCAGGCTCATTGCATGTACAATGGTGGCTAATTTTATGGAACATGGGTTGATTATGCAAGATTTCATAATTATGAGTTCTGATTATGACATGTCATAATGAACTCATGTACACACCTTGGGCATGGAAATTGGTTATGGAAATTTTGGGCACCTTGTTTCATGTTGAGAGGTTATTAATACTTGAAGACTTAGTGCATTTTGTGAGTGATAGGTTTGAAGAAGCTTACATACCGTTATGTTTCCAAAATTACTCTAGATTCTTGTCATAGTGTGAGGACTCCTGAGCATTTCTCTTGAGATTGTATTTTAATTAACATTGTTGCTAATAATACAAGTTGAGTCATGTGATTTGGAGTGTGGGTTTTTTCTTGAAAGGGTTTTCTCATGTAAACATTGTCTTAGTGTTTGCATTATTGTTTATGTTATTTGATTTCTGAATGTGCATCTTCTGATTTTGTAACTGTGAAAGGTGTTAAAAATAAATTTTGTAACTCTCCCCTACTTAGATTATTGTAGGAAGCTACTTCCACTTACCCGACTTCCTTTTAGTTGGTATCAAAGCCTAGCCAACTTTGATTTTGTTGTTGGGTTTGAAGGGTTTTTGAGTTGATCTTTGTTTCAATGGGAGTTTTGCAGAAGGGTATTTCATGATCTTGTTATAGGAAAAAGATGGCAAGCACATCCAGAAGAATTGAGATGGAGAAATTTAACAATGAAAACTTTGAATTGTGAAAAATGAAAATGGAGGATATGCTCGTAGACAAAGATCTATGGGCTGCAATATCTAGAACTAAACTAGCTATAACAACTCATATAGACTGGAATCTAATGGATAGGAAAGTTAAGGGTCTAATCAAAATCTATTTTACTTATTCTGTCCTGCTGAATTTTCATGAAGAGAAAACTACAAAAGACCTTTGGAAGAAACTTGGAGACATTTATCAAGCTAAATCCCTAGTAAACATGTTGTTTCTGAGAAATAGATTATACTCTCTGAAGATGGAAGACAAAGGATCCGTGGTAGATAACCTGAACACATTCAACATGTTGATAGCTCAATTGGGTTCCATTGAAGATAAGATTGATGAACACGATCGTTGCATGCTCCTATTGTGTTTATTGTCAGACTCATGGGACCACCTTGTAATGGATATTGAAAGCACAACCACTAGTTTCAAGATGGATGAGGTAGTGTCTTCACTATTATCTGAAGAGATGCAGAGAAAGTATTCCAAGATGGATAAGGAGGCCCTTGTTGTTCATGGTAGATTGAAGCAGAAAGGTAAAAAGGACATGAAATTGATGTCAAAATATCTGGGGAGATCTATGTCTCCTAGAAATTCCAAGGTGAAGTGTTGCAATTGCAACAAAATTGGTCATATCAAAAAAGAGTGCAAGGAAGAGAAGAAGAAAAGAAAAATGAATTTCTCTGATTTTGACTATAATAAATCCTCTCAAGAAGATGCAGATGCCTTTGTCGCAGCCTTGGAAACCCATGCATTAGAAGATGTGTGGTTGATAGACTTGGGTGCTTCTTTCTACATGACCTCTCATACAGGTTGGTTTTCAAAGTATGAAGGATACGATGGTGGGAAGGTGTATCTGGGAAATGACTCTCACCTAAAGATCGTTGGCCATGGAAGAGTCAAAATTAGATTCCCTAATGGAAGAGTGAAGGGGATTGATGGTGCCTTGCATATCCCAAGTTTGGCACAAACCTTCTTCTTGTGAGTAAACTAAATGATATGAGAGTGAAAGTTGTTTTATTCGGTAGAGGATGTAAGATGATGAGAGGAGCTATGGTGTTGGCTAAGGGTGTTTAGATTAGCACCTTGTACAAGTTGGATGCATACATGGTTTAGTTCAATAGTTCTTTTGATACACCAAAAAAGAGACCTTTGGATTCTTCATCCTCACCATTAGATTGTGTAGAGAAGAAGTATGTTGCAGATATATTTGATGATCATACATTTTAGGTACCTAAGGGTGCCCATTCATTGGAGATGAAGCTTCCTGTAGAGAAGACAATGCTTTGGAACCAATGACTTGGTCACATCGATGAGAAGGGTCTTAGAGCCCTAAAAAATAAGAGCCTTGTTGAAGGCCTTGATTGTAATCTTGAGTTCGAATTTTGTGAACATTGTGTTTATGGAAAACAACATCGTGTTTCTTTTTACTCTATTTCTCATATGTCTTATGGGGTTTTGTACTATGTTCATGTAGATATGTTTGGTCTTGTGAATGTTACTTCGTTGTCAAAATCTATGTATTTTTTTTATTTCATAGATGATTAAAGTAGGACATTTGTTTACTTTCTCAGTAGTAAAGTTGAAGTCTTTAGTCAGTTTAAGGAGTTTAAAGAATTGGTAAAAAATTAGACTACTAGATAGATTAAGTGTTTGAGAATTGACAATGGCAATGAGTTTTGTTCCATAGAGTTCGACAAGTTCTGTTAAGAGCATGAGATTGAGAGACATAAGACAAATCCATACACCCCACAAAAAAATGGAGTTGTAGAGAGGATGAATAGGACGTTGATGGAGAGGGCTAGGAGTATGTTGAGTGGTCTTGGCCTTGAGCATAAATTTTGGGTAGAAACAGTATCCATTACATGTTATTTGATCAATATATCTCCTACATCAGTGCTTGTTGAAAAGACACCCATGGAGGCATGGTTTGGTAAAAATCCTTCATTAAGACATCTCAAATTATTTGTTTGTGAAGCTTACATTCATGTTCTGATTGAGAGGAGGTTTAAGTTGAAGAACAAGGTGGTTAAGTGTATCTTCATCAACTATGGTATGAGTGTGAAGGGGTACAAGCTTTGGAATCTAGAGGCCCAAAATGTTCTATATAGCAGAAGTGTAATTCTTAGAGAGATGAAACCTTCCACTATTGAGCTACAACCAAAGAAAGAGGAGAAAGAGAAGGAGGTAGTTCAGGTTCCACATAGTTTGATGAAAGGTGAATTGCACACTCCTGTTGGACCTGATGATGAGGAGAGCTTGATAAGATCTAAAAGTTTTGAAGAAGAAGAAGCTCAACCTCAAGAATTGAGGAGGTCTACGCGTGTTAGGTGGCAACCAGAAAGGTTTGGTTATTCATTATTGGATTATAGTTGCATTTTTTCTTTGATTGTGATGAACCTAAGACTATTAGAGAGGCTATGGGTATGAGTGATGTCGATTCTTGAAAGAAATCCATAGACAAGGAGATGGATGCCTTGAAGAAAAACAAGACTTGGGATCTGGTACCCTTACCTAATAGACGCAAACCCATTGGTTTTAAATGGGTGTTCAAGAAGAAGTGTGGTACTGATGGCAGTGTTGAGAAGCACAAGGCACAATTGGCCACTAAGGGTTATTCTTAGGTGGAGGGAATTGACTATGGTGAGATATTGTCTCCTATTGTGAAGGTGAAATCTATTTGGTTCCTATTATCACTTGTAGTAGTGTATGATTTGGAAGTGAAACAAATGGATGTGAAGACAAAATTCCTTCACGATGATTTGGAGGAAGAGATTTACACATCATAGTCAGAGCATTTCATTGTCAAAAGTAAAGAAAATCTGGTTTGCAAACTGAAGAAGTCTTTGTATCATTTGAAACAATCTCCTAGAAGGTGGTACCAAAAGTTTGATACCTATGTGTTGTCATTGGGATTTAAAAGAACTAAATATAACCATTGCATGTATTATAAATCTAAAAATGGTTGTATTCTCATTATTATTTTATATGTAGATGATATGTTATTTTTTGGGAATGTTAAAAGTATGATTTAAGATTTGAAGTCTCAATTGTCGGCATAGTTTGAGATGAAAGATCTAGGTGCAACTAGGTATATTATGGGGATGGATATCACAAGAGACAAAGCTAATAGGAAGCTTTGGTTAAGCTAGAGAAAGGATGTTAACTTAGTGTTGGAGAGATTCAACATGACAAGTTGTAAACAATTAGTTGTTCCTGTGATATAGGGGATGGAGCTTTTTGTGAATGATTGTCCAAAATCTCCTACTAAGATAGATGGCATGAACAAAGTACTATAGGTGAGTGTTGTTGGGAGTTTAATGTATGGTATGGTCTATATGAGGCCAAACATTTCCCAAGCAGTGGGAGTCCTTAGTCGATTTATGGCTAATCCTAGATTGGTACATTGGGATGTAGTCAAGAGAGTGTTCAGGTACTTGCAAGGTACTTTTGAGTATGCCCTATGTTTTCATGGTTATCCTATTGGACCTCAGCCTTAAATGAGCATTTTTGGATATGTGGATTTTGATTGGGTAGGTGACATTGACAACAAAAGATCCACTAGTGGTTATGTGTTTATGATGTTTGGTGGTGCTATCAGTTGGATGAGCAAGCAACAAGCTATAGTAGCTTTTTCCATGACAAAAGTAGAGTACATGAAAGCTACTCATGTTTGTAAGGAATCCATTTGGCTTAAGAGATTGAGTTCTAATATTGGTTTATATGTAGGAAATATTATTGTCTATTGTGACAGTCAGAGTTCCATTTTTTTAGGAAAGAATCCTACCTTCCATGTTAGAACAAAGGACATTGATGTTCAGTGTCATTTTTTTCATGATATGGTAGAAGATGGAACTTGGAGAAGGTTGGAACTTTGGTCAATGTTGCGGATGCATTGACGAAACCAGTGAGCATAGAGAAGTTCAAATGGTGTTCCAATTTCATAGGCCTTGGGGCCCTAAGTAGATAACTTTATATGACTCTTGATAGGTCTTCGAAAAGTGGGAGAATGCTGGAATTAGTGTGTCTCAACTTTTGAGTCTAGCATTTATTTATTATTCTATGATATATATTTATATTATAATGTTTAATTTCCTACCCAAATTGATGTTACTTTGTGGGACTTGCTAGTGATGTGGTATCCTACATGGCAAGTGACATGTACAATTTGTAAGGTAAATCAGTGGAGGTAGGTGTCCACTCTGGAGGACCTATATTTGTGCCTAAATTGGTGGAATTTTTCATAGGATTGTTTGGAACTTGTTATATTGGATAGGATGAGATGGTTGGATTTCTTAATCCAAGATGGGATGTTGTTTAGAGGAAGCCAATTGTGCATTCCAAGGAGTTCTATGAGAGAGAATCTAATCAAGGAGAAGCATAGTGGAGGATTGGCTAGACATTTTGGTCGAGATAAGACCATTACTCTTGTCAGTGAGAATTATTATTGACCACATTTACAACAAGATGTGAAGAAGTTTGTACAAAGTTACAAAGTATGTTAGATGGTGAAAGGAACAAGTCAGAATACTGGATTGTATCAGCCATTACTTGTACCTGAGAGGCCATGGGAGGATATTAGTATTGATTTTGTTCTTGGATTGCCAAGGACACAAAGAGGGCATGATTCCATATTTGTGGTGGTGGATAGATTTTCAAAGATGGCACATTTCATTTCATGTCATAAGACCAGTGATGTTGCTCATGTTGCAGAGTTGTTTTTCAGAGAGGTGGTGAGACTACATGGTCTACCAAAGAGTATAGTTCAAAAAAAGATACCAAATTTGTTGGTTATTTCTGGAGGACATTATGGAAGAAGTTGAATATAGATTTGAAGTTTAGTTTTGCACACCATCCATAGATTGATGGACAAACAAAGGTGGTGAATAGGAGTTTGGGTAACCTGCTAAGATGCTTAGTAGGAGATAAGCCTAAGGGATGGGATTTGATTATACCACAGACAAAATTTGCTTATAATAGTTCTATCAATAGGAGCACTAGTAAATCACAATTCCAGATTGTGTATGGGAGTAGTCCAAGAACTGCTTCTGAACTGAGAAAGATGGATAAGGGGAGAAGAGAAGTGTTGAGGCTAAAGATTTTTTTGAGCACTTGAAGAATTTGCATGAAGAGGTGAAGAAACATATCAATAAGATGAACTCACAATATAAGGCCTAGGTAAATAAAAAATGGAGGTATAAGGAGTTCTAGGTAGGAGATGAAGGCATGGTTCATTTACAAAAGGAAAGGTTTTTGGTTGGTACGTACAAGTTAAAGATGAATAAGTTTGGACCATGCATGATCTTGAAGAAGCATGATTTAGAAAATGCTTATGAGGTAGAGTTGCCTAGTGGAATAAACATTTATCTTGTGTTCAACATTGCTCATTTGACAAAGTATCATGAAGGTGATATAGAGGAGGAGTCGATAAAAGAACAAAGGAAAATTCCAACACCTACTTAAGAGAAGGAAGAGATTGAAGAAATATTGGATACTCGTGTGGGTAGAAGCACAAGAAACAAGCAATATACAGAGTACTTGGTGAAATGGAGAGGAAGGCTTGTTGAAGATTCATCATGGTTGTCTGAGGCTAAGGTTAATTGTCTTGGTTTCCCTCTAACTCCTAAGAAGTGACAGGGTCACTTTTCAAATTACCCTGGGTGTTGATGTAGAAGCATCCAGTGGTGTAGGGAAATCTTGCATCACCCAAAAAAAAATGTTTTCTTTATTTTCTTTAGTTTTTTTGAGTCCCATGATGGTACTTAAGGGGTGTAAGACAGTTAGGCGTCAAAAATAGTGAAAAATAGTAACTTACTATTTTTAGTAAGTTTGCTTAAACAGGCTCATATAGACCTGAAAATTTACCCCAAGGAGCAGAACTAAAAAAAAATTCCGGTCGTGAAAGAATCACCCCCCTGCATAGTTTGGGAGATATTAAAGTTTTCGTTCTAAGAAATTTCTCCAATGCAGCTTCAATTTCAGATATGAAGACTTTAGAGGCCCCAAAATAGCTCAAAAAGTTGATGAACCAACCTACAGTTGGTCCATGCATTGTATATCTCTTTGAGAAGACCTTTCCAACGATATTCAATAATAGCAAATCAGACACTCGAATCAAAAGTTATGGCCCTGTGAAGTTGCCCCTCTAAAAAGTGAATTTCATTAAAATTTCTTCTTAGGCTAGAAATCAAACGGCCAGAATTTTGGTGCCAAGACAAAAGGGAAAGTTGAACTTTCTAGAACATTCTAGGGTGGTTATTGGGTAAAATAAAAAGAGTTTAGTGGGGGTTGTAGAAGGTGGCTCCAATAGTACAGATTGTGGCTCCGAATAATATATTTTCTTTTCAAAGTTGATTTTGTTGTAATGAATCAAGCCCATGAGGCTGTAGCATGTAAGTCTTGAATTTTTAATTTCATTATCTGAAAATAATTGAAAGTGAGTTATTTTTTTGTCTCGCATCTTCTATGTTGGTATCTATTGTTGTGATTTGTGTGGTTTTTGGCGGTTTGGCCCTCATCAATTAGTTATGAATTTTTTATTAAAACTTTTTAAAAATATTAAAACTTGTTTGTCTAGCCACCATAGCTTGGTCTAAAATTTATGAAATTCAATTTTTCTTTTTTTATCTTATAGTATGGGAAGCATAGAATGTGCTACATTTTTTGGATTCAAAAAATGTGAAATCTTTTAAGAATTGTAGATTTTTTTCAATCAGCCTATCAATTAGGACTTTAGTCAGAATGTATGTATAAAATTAATAATAATTATATATTTAATTCCAAATAAGGCATATCTTATATTTTTGGAAATTTGACAATTTTAAACCCTTTTGGTTTCATCAAATTTGGATTAAAAAAAGGTTGTCAACCATTTTTGTTTATATCACCACTTTTTGGACCCCCATGATCCTGCACTCACTCGAGACCCAAATCTACACTAACATGCTTCTCAACACTTCCCCAAACAACAATCATCCTTTGCAATTAGCACTAGCATGCCAGATTAGCTAAACTTGCACTAACACTAACAAGTGACTCCAAACACACCTCTCTAGGTCCGAAAACATCTCACAAACCACACAAAAATACTTCACATCTCAAAACATTCCACATTATTAGAATATTTTCCACACCTACTACAACCACCCAAAATACAAGAACACCTTCACTTTGTGCAACCATACATATTGGCATAGACATCCAACATACCAAACAACCTTGCAAAGCACCACAACATTTGAAACTTTAATAGAAGGTAGATATATATAGTCTAAGCATGCTCCCATATCTGCAACACCAAAAATTTCACTATGGATAAATATAGAGCAATATCATTTCTCCTAGACACATTGCTTCACAGACAAACATATTGTCAAGCACATCTTCCACAACAGTATGATAAAAAAACATAAAACTCTAGATATGACACCTCTAAAAACCTCTAATCATCACATCCAAACCACACAAGAATATCTTCACCCATGAAGAAATGCAGAGAAAACCATTGAACACACTTTTGTCACACTGAACTCTCTTTTATTCAAATTTTCTCAAAAAGCACTTGGAAACCAAGTGAACTAACTTCATCAACAACAATGTTGAAACCTCTGCAAAAAACCTTCAATATCTACAACACTTCTTATCAACTACAATACATCCAAATATTTTCCTCAAACACACATGAGTCAAGCTTCCAACATTCTCTACAACTATACTGAAGTAAGACATCAATGACAATACCAAAAACATTATGTTGACATCAATACCAATAACTCTAGGCCTCCAACATCATCAAAACCATTAGCATTCCAACACTCTCTTCATACAAGGGGTTGAAATCAATGAAAACACCCAAACAACTCAAGATTCCAACAATCTCTTCCTTTGTCATGGACGACAACATTTTCTTTCTGTAAAAACCACTCAACAACAAAAGCAACTAAAAACTCTGCAACAGGTAGTACTCCCCATGAATAGGATAAATCTTACTCTTCACACTCTCTCTCCATGTTTTTTCAACCACTATAACTCTCTCCCCCTTTGACATCAATGCCAAATGGCCATAGACCCAACCAACTATCTTGCACTTCTGCACACATCACCATTTTTCTCTCTCTCTCTCTCTCCCTTTGAAAAATATTCAAAGGACAACACCATCAAACAATTCTTTTTGTTTCCTCTACACTCACTTTCCTGCACACTCCCTCTAAGGGGCACACAATATGCTCCATCCGACTATGCCAACCAATAACCACTACTACCTATTCCCCCTGAGAGGTAGCCTTCAACACTAGTCCAAGACCAAGAATATACCTTGAAATGCTTCTTGAATAGATGCACACACTTATGTATCTTAATTGAAAGGAGGGGCTATAACCCTTAATTTCTATCGGAGATACTCAAAAGTGTCTTTTGGAAGATTTTGTAAAAATATTTGTAGCTTGATCCTTTGTAGGCATGTATTCTAGCTTCATCTCATTCTTTGCAACTTTCTCTCTCAAAAAGTGATACTAGATTGAGATATTTTTTGTTCTTGAATGCATTACCGAATTTTTTGAAATATTGATTGCACTTGTATTGTCACACATGATATAAATAGGTTCATCATATGAAACTCATATATCCTTCATTGTTTGCTTCATCCATAACACCTGTGTACAACATGATGCTGCTGCAATATATTCTGCTTCTACAGTAGATAATGACACTGAGTCCTACTTCTTACTTAGCCATGAAATTAACCCAGTTCTAAGAAAGAAAGCACCACCACTTGTACTTTTTTTTCATCTACACATCCAGCCCAATCTGCATCAATATATGCACTTAAAGAGAAGTTAGTATCCCTAGATACCATAAACCATAGTCTAGAGTTCCCTTCAAGTATTTGAATATCATCTTTACTATTACAACATGAGATTCTCTAGGATATTATTGAAATCTACCCATAAGACAAATTGAATGCATGATATATGGTCTAGTAGTAGTTAGGTATAACGGTCCACCAATCATTTCAATCTATAATTTCCTTGAGATGTCTTAGGAGATTCATCATTCTTGCTCAACTTACAACCAGTAACCATAGGAGTACATACTAGCTTAGAGTCTTCCATTCCAAACTTCTTCAACATTTACTTAACATACTTAGACTGTGATATGCAAATACCTTTCTTTTATTGACTAATTTGTAGCTTAAGGAATAAATTCATCTCCCCACACATTGACATCTCAAATTCTGTTCGCATCTCTTCTGTAAACCTTTTGCACATACCTTCATTTCCTCCAAAGATTATGTCAGCAACATACACTACCAAAATTAGGATTTGTTCTCCTTCAACTTTGAAATACAAATTACTATCTGCAATACCTTTTATGAATCCTTGCTATAATAAGTATCTATATAACCTTACATACCAAGATCTAGGAGCTTGTTTTAGTCCATACAATGCTTTCTTTAATCTACATACCATGTTTGCATATTTTGACAACTGAAAACATTCTAGTTGTTCAATATATACCTCTTCTTCCAATTCACCATTCAAGAATGCAGACTTCACATCCATCTGATAAACTTTGAAATATTTATGTGTTGAAAAAGCTAAGAACATCCTAATCACTTCAATTCTTGCAACCAAAGCAAAAGTTTTACTCAAAATCTATTCCTTCAACTTGTGAGTAACCCTTACACACAAGTCTAGTCTTGTTCCTAACAGCTTTTCCATATTCATTTAGCTTGTTCTGAAACACCCACTTAGTACCAATCACATTCTTGTTTGTTGGTCTTGGAACCAATTCCTAAGTCATAACCTTCTTTATCTTTTCTAACTCTTCTTTCATTGCTTTGATCCAATTCCCATCTTTGCATGCCTTAGTCACTGTTTTAGGTTCCACCTTTGAAAGTAAACATAAATTTACTTGTTCCTCTTTATAGCAGCCTTTCTTCTTGTCAACACACCTTTCCTCTTGTCTCCAATGATCTAATCTTCTGAATGATTTTTTTGTACATACTTAGGATTCCTAGGATTCTTTTCCAGAGCTTCTTCCTCTTCAACTATTAAATCTTTTCCTTTATCTTCAGCCTTTTCTTCTTCACTGCAAGGGGATTCATCAGATTCATATCCTTCTATCAACACTAAATTTTGATGTGGTTCTTCATCCACTTTGATACTTTCACTTTCAAAAATTGTTAATTTTCATCCTTTTATTGTAACATTGGTAGGCCTTTCTTTTTGTAGAGTATCTAAGGAAGATTCCTTCATTAGATCTAGCATCAAAATTTTCTAAGTTTTCTTCATCTCTTTTGATATAACACTTGCTTCCAAAATCTCTAAAATATTTCATAGTAGGAGGTTTACCATACCATAAATCATAGGGGGTATTTGAATTGTTCACTCTTGCTTGACCTCTATTAAGGATTTAGACTACAATATGAATTTCTTCTCTCCAATAGATATCTGGAAGATTGGTTTCCTTCAGCATTGTCCTAGTTGCTTCTTGAATTGTTTTGTTTTTCCTTTCCACAACTCCATTCAACTGAAGAGTTCTAGGTGCTAATAAATGTCTTTTTATTCTATGATCTTCACAAAAAATGTAAAACTCATTTGAAGTAAACTCACCACCTTTATTAGATCTCAAACATTTTATTTTTAAATTCATTTCATTCTCAAGCATAGCCTTAAATGCTTTAAACTTATCTAGAGATTTTTATTTTTTTTAGAAATGTAACCCAATCCATTCTAGAATAATCACCAATCAGTAACATGAAATACCTATCACCACATGAGCTTCTTATTCTAGTAGGTCCACATAGATCTGTATGCACTAACTCGAAAGGACTTGTGGTAGAATATTCTTTTATCTTGAACCTCTTCTTAATTTTCTTTCCCACTTGATAGTTTTTGTAGATTGCATTGATAGGCTTTGTAATCTTTGGTAAATATTTCACAACATCAATAGAATTGATCTTCACTAGGCTATCAAAATTAATGTGACCCATTCTTCTATGCCATATCCAACTATCATTAATTTGAGGCATAAAGTACTTTGTACCACTACCTTTGAGCTGATAAACATTACCTTTTTCCCTTGTTCTAGCAACAACCAAAGTACTGGAGCTTCATTTTCTGATTTCACAACCACCATTATGAAACACAAGATTATATCCTCTACTACACATTTTTCCTACACTTATAATATTATGTTGGAGACCCTTGACCTAAAGAACATCATCTTTTTTATGCTTGCCATCAAAACTAATTGAACCTTTTCAATAAATTTAAGTATTTGTATCATCACCAAAATTAACAAGACCACCATCATACTTTTGAAACTTTTGAAACTTACTCTTATCATCTATCATATGATTTGAGCATCCACTATCAATGATCATGTAGTTCTTCTCCTCTCTAGCATGAAAAGCAGTCAACATAGTTCCTTCAATGTTATGACCTATTTCTGAAGAACTTTTCTTCACACATCTTTCAATATTAGTAGAATTAGTTCCAACATTTAGAGCCATGAACAAGCATTCATCATTGTCTTCACCAGGATAGTTAGATTCTTCATCATTAGATACACTATTTTCCTTTTCAACATAATAACTCTTTTTGAAAAATTTACCCTTATGATCCTTTTGTTTTTCATTAGTAACTTTGATTGGACTTTTAGAAGTATAATGACCTATCTTTCCACAAATGAAACATTTGAAAGGTAACTTACGTCTGTATTTTCCAGTTCCCTTTTTCAATCTCCTCACAAAATTTGCTTTCACCTCATCAAGATCATCTGGATCTGATCCATCATATTTTTCTACTTTGCAATACTTTAAAAGTAGTTTCTTTGTTTGCAACATCTTGACCAAACTCTCCCATTTCAAAAGAAGTTAAAGCACCAAACATCTAATATCTAGAATAATTATCCAACTTTTGATTTTCTTCAATAGTAGAAACTTCAAAACTATAATCTTTAGGTAGAGTTCTTAATACCTTTTTCACTATTGGGAAATTATGTCTCAACCTTGCAATTATATAAAGGTTATTTTTGATAGGATATATATATGAATATATATATATATCCTAATTACACTGATAGGTGTAATATACAATGGCATCAAGGGGGAGGAGTGGGATGTGTGTAAATAATTTTTTGTTAACTTTTTGAGGAAACTTCTAAAATGACCGACATACATTATATAAATGATAAATTGTAAATATAGACCATTAATTATTAGGTTTTAGATCTAATTGTAGATATTTTGTTGGCCTGCCTTGCCCTAAAATGTAGCCCTATTTTATGAGGGAATTGTATTTTAGTTGCGGTAGAGATGGTGATGTATTATGAGAGTTTGATAGTAGTCGTGTTGTCTTTGAATCTCTGAGTGCTGATACTCCTATGAGAAGCTTTATCTGCAAGTATATTGTAATCTTTGTGATTTATTGAATAATATATTGAGCAGCTTTTGGAGTGTGGGGTTTTTCTCCCGAAAGGGTTTTCCCCACGTAAATCACTGTGTCATGATATGCATGATATTTATGTTTATTTTTGCTTAAGTTTTTGTAACTATTAAAGATATGTAAAAGTTTTTTATTATTCTCCTCTCAAGATTAGTGTAGGAAGTTGTTCCACTACCTTAGCTTCCTTACAAGTGGTATCAACACTTGATCACCTTTGGTTTCAGTTGTGGGTTGTTGGGTTTTTTTGGAATAATCTAGATTTGAGTGGGAGCTTGTGTAGAAGAGATTCTATGATCATGTTGTAGGAATTTTCATATGGTAAGTTCATCAAGGAGAATAGAGGTGGATATGCTTTCTGGAAATAATTTTGAAATGTGGAAGCTGAAGATGGAGGATTTGTTGATAGATCAAGATCCGTGGGATGTTGTTGATGAGAATGTTTCAAGGTCTGTAGATCCTACTCAATCTGCTCAATATGATGTTATGGACCATAAATACAAGTTTCTAATCATATTATGCTTGGAAGACTCTATTTTAATTAATGTCCATGAGGAGACCTCTGCACAAAAACTATGGAAGAAGCTTGGTGAGATGTATTAGGAAAAATATTTAGTGAACAAGATTTTCTTGAGGAATTAATTGTATTCCTTGAGAATGTAAGAGGGTGGATGAATCATAGACCACATGGAAGCTTTCAATATGATGGTGGATCAATTGGCATCAGTTGGTGTCAAAATGGACAAGGAGGAAAAATGTTAGATCTTTCTTTGTTCTTTGCCTGATTCGTGGGATTCTCTTGTTATGGCTATTGGGAGTACTTCTGTAATTTTGAAGATTGAAGATGTGGTGGGTTCTTTGCTTTCTGAAGATATGAGGAGGAAGGTATCCATCACTACCAAGGATTCCCTAAATGTTCATGGAAGATGTAAGGAAAAAGGCAAGATAAATGAGAAGCATGAAAAATCCAAGTCCAAGAGGAGATCTAAATCTCATAGAAAGTCCAAAGTTATTTGTTAGAACTGCGGTAGGCCTAGACATGTTCATAAGGAATGCAAGGAAGAAAAGAAGAAGAAAAAGAATAAATTTGATTTTGATTTTGAGTCTGAGAAGGAAGATGGTGATGCATTCATTGCAACTTTGGCAACTCATGAAGGTAATGATGCATGGTTAATTGACTCAGGCGCATCTTTCCATATGACCTTTAATAGAGATTGTTTTTTTAAATATGAAGAATTTGATGGAGGTAAGGTGTACTTGGGTGATGATTCCCATTTAGACATTGTTGGTTGGGGTAAAGTTAAAATTAGGTTTCCCGATGGTAGAATAAAATGGATTAATGGTGTGTTGCATATCCATGGATTAGCATGAAATTTGTTATCTATGAGAAAACTAATAGATGTGGGTGTGCAGGTAGTATTTTCTGATGCAGGATGCAAGACGGTAAGAGGTGCTATGGTGATTGCTAGAGGTGTCAGATATGGCACATTGTATAAGCTTGATGCATGCATTGTTGAGTGCAATAGTACTTATATGAAAATAAATTTTGTGGAGTAAGTGAGGGTTTCACCTTCAGCAGATTCATGGATTTTGGGTACCCAAGGGAGCTCTTTCTTCTAAGACACAGTTACCTATAGAAAAAACCTTGTTATGGCACCAGAGACTTGGCCACATTGGAGAAAAGGGTGTAAGGACCTTGAAAAATAAAAACCTTGTTGAAGGTTTTTCTTATTGTAATCTTGAATTCAGTTTCTGTGAGCATTGCATTTATGGAAAACAAAACCGCATTTAGTTTTACTTGAGTTGTCATAAATCTTGTGGCATATTGGATCTTATTCATTATGTTGTGTTTGGTCCTATAGATGTTCCTTCAATTGGTAAATCCACATACTATTTTTCATTTATTGATGATTATAGTAGGACATGGGTATATTTTCTAAAGAGTAAATTTGAAGTTTTCAGTCGATTTAAAGAATTTAAAGTAATGGTTGAGTTGCAGAATGAAAAAATTTGAGGACTAATAATGGCGGTGAATTTTGCTTTAATAATTTTGATCTAGATTCTGTAAATATTTTGGTATTCATAGACAAAAGAAAACTCCATATTCTCCACAACATAATGGAGTTGTAGAAAGAATGAACAGGACACTGATGGAGAAGGCTAGGAGTATGTTGAGTGGTGTTGGCCTAGAACAAAGGTTTTGGGCTGAATCTATTGCCACTTCCTGTTACCTGATTATTAGGTCTCCTATATTAGCTCTTGTTGATAAGACACTTATAGAGGCATGGCCGGGTCACAAGCCTTAGTTAAGACATCTTAGAGTTTTTGGTTGTGAGGCATATGCACATGTGCCAAGGAGAAGTGAACAAAGTTGGAGAACAAGGCTATGAAATGTATCTTCATCAGATACAATTATGGTGTGAAAGGATACAAGCTTTGGGAACTTATTGCACAAAAGGTAATATATAGTAGAAGTGTTATTTTTAGAGGAACTAAGCCTTCTATTATATTGCAGCCAGAACTAAGTAAACAAGAAGATGTGATTCAATTTCCTTCTACACCTGAGAAAGTTGAATTGAGGCCCATGGATAGACAAGAAGTTGAGGAGAGCTCATATAGATTTGAATCTTGAGAAGAGGAGGAAGAACCTCCAACTCAACTTGTTTGTAGGTCTATAGGGAAAAGAAAATCACCTGAAAGGTATACACCTGATGATTAGAGATGTATTTTTTATTTGAATACTAACATGGATGAACCCAAATCTATAGAAGAGGCATTAGGTATGAATGATGCAGAATCCTGGAAGATTGCTATAGATGAAGAAATGAAATCTTTGAAAAATAATGATACATGGGATCTTGTAACTTTTCCTGAAGGACAAAAATTTGTTGGTGTTCTAATGGGTGTTCAAGAAAAAGAATGGTTCAAATGGAGGCATTGAGAAGTACAAAGCAAGGTTGGTTACAAAAGGTTACTCTCAAGTTGAGGGTGTTGATTGTGGTGAGATATTCCTCTTGTTGCAAAAATGACATCCATTAGAATTTTTCTTTCTATTGATACTGCTTATGATTTAGAGGTTGAGAAAATGGATGTGAAAATTGCTTTCCTTCATGGTGACTTGGAGGACATTTATATGACATAGCCAGAGCACTACATGGTAAAAGGTAAAAGTAAGTTGGTTTTCAAATTGAAGAAATCTTTGTATGACTTAAAAAAAGTCCTAGGACGTGGTACCATAAATTTGATACATATGTGTTGAGTTTGGGATTTGGGCATTCTAAATTAGATCATTGTGTTTATTATAAAACTAATGGTGATCATTTCTTGTTTGTTGCATTATATGTTGATGATAGTTATTTATTGGCAAAGGGAAAGGTATGATTTCATAATTGAAATCTCAACTTGCTACTAAATTTGAAATGAAAGATCTTGGTGCAGTTAGACACATTCTTGGGATGGAAATTAAAAGAGATAGAGTGAACAAAAAGCTATGGCTTGGCCAAAGTAAGTATGTCAATTCAATTTTACAGAGATTTAACATGTAGGATTGTAGACCATTGTGTGTCCCCCTTTATGTTGGAACAAAGTTATCTATTTCAGATTTTCCATCTCCATCAGAGACGGAAGACATGAGCAGAGTGCCTTACCAAAGTGCAGTTGGAAGTTTGATGTATGCTATGGTTTGTACTACACCATACATTACCCAAGCAATGGGAGTTCTTTCCAGATATATGTCTAATCCTGGTAGAATTCATTGGGATGCAGTTAAAAGGGTCTTTAGATATTTGTACGATACCTCAAATTATTCCTTATGTTATCATAGTAATGTGACTGAAGAAAAAATTTCCCTTGATATTCATGGTTATGTGGATTTAGACTGGGCAGGTGATATTGATAGAAAACAATCTACTAGTGCTTATGTGTTTACATTAGTCAGTGGTGTGATTAGTTGGATGAGTAAGCGATAGGTTGTGGTTGCTTTGTCCACTACTGAAGCAGAGTATATGGAAACTACTCATGCTTGTAAAGAAGCCATTTGGCTTAAGAGACTGTGTTCAGATATTGGAATAAAACAAGGTGCAGTGACAATTTTTTGCGATAGTCAAAGTGTGTAATGTCTAGCCAAGAACCTGTCATTTCATTCCAAGACCAAGCACATTGATGTACAATATCATTTTTTCAATATGTGTTTGAATATGGCAGGCTGAAGCTAGGTAAGGTAGATACTTTGATGAATGTTGTTGATTATTTAACTAAGCCTGTGAGCATAGAGAAGTTCATATGGTGTTTAGAGATTATGGACCTTTCGGCCCCTAGTAATTAAGAGACAATGTTTACTCCCTCTCATTGCTCTTGTAAGGTGTTTGACAAATAGGAGATTTGTTGGGAAATTATGTCTCAACCTTGCAATTATATAAAGGTTATTGTTGATATGATATATATATATATATATGAATATATATATATATATATATATGAATATATATATATATATATGGATATATAAGTATATATATGAATATATATATATATATATGAATATATATATATATATATATATATATATATGAATATATATATATATATATGAATATATATATATATATATATATATATTTTATTTATTTTCCTAGTTACACTGATAGGTGTAATATACAATGGCATCAAGGGGGAGGAGTCCAAGATGTGAAAAAAAAAAATTGTTAACTTTTTAAGGAAACTTCTAAAATGGTCGAAATACATTATGTAAATGATACATTGTAAATCTAGACTATTAATTATTAGGTTTTAGATCTAATAGTGGATATTTTGTTGGCCTTTCTTTCCCTAGAATGTAACCCTATTTTATGAGGGCATTGTATTACAGTTGTGGTAGAGACGGTGATGTATTCTGAGAGTCTAATAGCAGTCATGTTGTCTCTAAATCTTTGAATGGTGATACTCCTGTGAGAAAATTTCTCTACAAGTATATTGTAATCTTTGTGATTTACTGAATGATATATTGGGTGGCTTTTGGAGTGTGGGTTTTTTCCCTCGAAAGGACCTTTTCCCCATGTAAATCACTATGTCATGGTATGCATGATATTTATGTTTATTTATTTTTAAGTTTCTATAACTGTTAAAGATCTATAAAAGTTTTGTATTATTATCCTCTCAATATTAATGTAGGAAGTTGTTCTACTACCTTAGCTTCCTTACATTCACAACCTCGCTTTCATCCAACTTTCCACCAAGAACATTGATGACATTGACAACTTCATCAAATTTGAGCATGTAGGAAGTAATATCTTCATCTACAGATATCCTTAGGGTTTTGAATTTGGCTTTGTAGTTTCTCATTTTCACTTGTTTGACCTTATCATCTCCTTCATAGATACCTTCCAGCTTTGTCTAGATCTCTTTACTAGATTTTAGACTTATCACCTTTTCAAGTTCAAAATCAAAAAGATCACTCAGGATTGTATTCCTTGTTTTTCCATTATTTTCAAAATCCTTGATCTCATCATCACTTGTTAGACCATCTGTAGGCATAGTATATCCTTTTTCAATAGACTTTCATACACCAAATCCAAGAGAGACTAAGAAGGATTACATCCTAGTCTTTTGGAAAGTATAATTAGTTCCATCGAACATAGGAGCTTTGACACATTTCCTGTGCACCATCTAGATCTACCTCAAGTGGTTAAGATTCTTCTTGGGAACCACAACTCTAATACCAATTGTTAGATGCACATGACAAATGCGATGGGGGTGAATTAGTTGTATAATTAAAAACATTCAATCCCTCACTAGCTTTTCAAACCCTTATCAACCATTAAGCCCTTAACATACATTAATAAAATGTAAAGATGTAAGGCGATAATGCAAACACATCAAAACACATAAGAAAATCATATTTACATGGAAAACCTAAGAAGGGAAAAACCACAATGAGGATTAGCTCACTAATATATGAATTGCAACACCAAATACAATAAGGCTCACTACCCATAAAAAGAAGAAATGTTCACTGCCAAAGGACCTATTGTCCAAAAAGAAAGAAAAAAAAGAAAGGGGTGGATCACTACCAATTTTGAATTGCTAATAATGCATCTCCCTTATGAAAAAGGTAGAGTTCCACTAAATCACAAAAAACCCATTCAACAGACTAAAATGTAGGCACCTTCTGCTCACTACATCTAGAAGTTATAGGCATTAAAGCTCAAACTCAGATCACCACACTTTATCACATTTGCATCTTTCACATCACACACTTCATGTATCATACACACAACAAATTTCCTTGTATTTATACCCTTAGTGAACTAAAACAATCTCAATGAGGTTGGCCATAAGGAAACATAAGCACCTCAACCATGCAACATCAAATAGGTCGACACCAAAAACTTCCATGGTGTAGAGAAGTAAAGGTAGAACATGCCATTACTTAACTGAGACCCAAATCTACATTGACATGCTTCTCAACACTTCCCCAAACAACAATCATCCTTCACATTTGTGCTAGCATGCCAAGTTAGCCAAACCTGTACTAATACTAACAAGCAACTCCAAACACACCTCTCCAAGTTTGAAAACATCTCATGGACCACACAACAATACTTATAACATCTCAAAATATTTTGCATTATCATAATATTCACCACAACTACTATAACCACCTAAAACTCAAGAACACCATCATTTTGTGTAACCAAACATACTGGCATAGACATCCAACATACCAAACAACCTTGTAGAACACCAAAACATCTGAAACTTCAATGGAAGGTAGATACAAATAGTATAAGAATGTTCCCAAATCTGAAACACCAAAAATTTCACTATGGAGAAATGTGAAGCAATCTCATTTCTCCTAGACACCATATTTCATAGACAAACATATTTTCAAACACATCTTCCACAACAGTATGATCCAAAACCTAAAAATTTGGATATGACACCTCTGAACACCTCTAATAATCACATCCAAACCACACAATCATATCTTCATCCATGAAGAAATGTAGAGAAAACCACTGAACACACCTTTGCCACATTAAACTATTTTATTCAAATTTTCTCAAAAGCACTTGGAAACCAAGTGAACCAACTTCATCAACAATAATATTGACATCTCTGTAACACATCTTCAATATCTACAACACTTATCATCAACTATAGTACATCCAAACAATCTCCTCAAACAAACACAAGTCAGGCTTCCAACAGTCTTTGCAACTATACTAAAGTAATACATCAATGACAACACCAACAACATTGTGTTGACATCAATACCAACAACTCCATGATTCCAACATAATCAATACTAGCAACATTCCAACACTTTCTTCATATAAGGGGTTGGCATCAATGAAAACTCACAAAAAACTCAAGCTTCCAACACATAATTGTTCCCATGTATCCTAAAGGCCATGGATAAGTCTTGAAAATTGAAAGTTATTGTTCCTAATTGTTTGAGCCATTGCACACCTAAAATGCATCTGCTCCCCTAATAGGGATAACAAACATTTCTGAATCTAGTTGATAATTTCCCATTGAGAGTTTTATATGATGGCATTTACAACCACAAGGTAGTTGTTTTCCATCAACTATCATGAGTTGAAAATTAGAGTTCAAATAAACAAAACAATTGAACTCATTAGCTAATCTTCTATCAATAAAGTGATGTGTACTACTAGTATCAACTAACACTTTCACATTTTTCTTTTTTATATTACCAATTACTTTGAGTGTTTGCAGTACATTTATTTTATTCCATTCAATGCATGTAGATAGTAGTACTTTCTTTTCCTTGGAATCCTCATCTTAAGTTTTACGTTTTATTTTTTTGCAAGCACTTCTCCCTCTTATTCAATCTCATTATTTTTATCACTTCTAGAACACAAATGACTCCTTGCCCATTTGCTATCATAATTCCAACATAGGCCTTTTTCTATTTTTTCTCTCTTGTTGAGGAGAGAGCTTATTAATTTCTCTTAGGTTAATTTTTGTCCACGTTTCTTCTAGTAGGATTAGTCACATTTTTATCAGTTACTCTCATGGTTTCACCTTTGGTTTTGTTTTGTTTATCAATATGTAATTCTTGTTGCATAGCTTCTAACTGTACAAGGTTCCAATAAACAAACATCATGTTGAATTTTGTCCTTAAGTCCATTGATGTACACAATTGTAGCCTTTAGTAAGGTGTCACCTTTGGAGCTCTAGGTACTAATCTCAAATTCCCAACATTATATTCAAATAAAGACCTTAGTTGTTTTACATTTTTTAGTTGGGTAAAATAGTTTTCAATGCATGGTTTCTCATAGAAGGTTGCTAATTCTTTACTAAATTTTTTACAACTGAATATTTTTCCTTGTCTATGTACCATTGGTAAGGTCCTAATTCTAAATGTAGTAAAGTTATGTCAACCATGTAATTATTTGGTATATTATGAAGTTTAAATTATCTTTCTATGAGGCTTATCCATGAAATTACATTTCTACCATCAAATTTATGAATGTTTATTCTTGGTAGGTATAATTAAATTGACCTCGAAAAGGTTCTCCTATCCCTTGATTTGGTTTATGAGGGTTTTTCCCACCTTGGTGGTTTTTTTGGACTTTAACTCTAATAATAATTCCTTCATAAACCTATCTTAAACCCTCATTTAAGGATTTTACAAATGGGTCAAACAATTTACCTTTTTAATGAAATGTATCATTGTTTCATGTCCTTGTGGAATTCTTTCTATTAGAATTGGCTATGGTTGCCAAGATCTTGAGACCAAATGAAAAGCACAAAGAGAGAGAATAAAATGTGACAAGAATAAATTGTATTCTTATCAATATGATTCAATGATATATGTATGTACAATGTAGTATAAACCCCTTGGTTATATAGCCAAGGTGAGATACAAGATGTTATAGGATTATGACAAGTTTCTTTATCATATGACATGAGACAACTTATCACACTTACCTAGGTTCACATGTGTTACAAGTCAATTTAAGATAAGATAACAACTAATGACAACTAACACCTTCTAGAAAGATTCCTTCCTAAGACCTAAGTAAACTTAACTTAACATGTAAATAAGTCCCCTAGTAATGAATTAAATAGGTACAAGACTTTATTTACACCAACACTTTCCTCAATTTTAGGTAGTGGAAAATAAAATGGGTCCTTATATTTTGTATGTGTAGAAAGGTCCTCTAGTCCTAAAGATTACATGACTTCAATTATGTTTTTATTTTAAGGTTTATTAAGGTAGGAAAGTATTTGGTGTGAAAGAGAATTTGATGTTTCAATTTGGGCCAAACTTAGACCACTAAATTAAGGAATAAATTTTATGTCTAAAAGTAAATTTTAAAGAACTAACCCTTCCTAAGTTTTGATAAGCTTTCCAAAAATGTAAATTTAAAAACAAAATCCAAAAATTGCAGCCTATAGAGGAAATTAATAGAAAAACATAAAATATCAATAAATTTTAGAAAATGTACCTTCAAAGTCTAAATTTTTTCTAAGAGCTTTTCTAATACATGTACCTAAAAACTAAAAAAAATCAGACCAAAATTTTCACTAGTTTGGAAGCTATGGTGGAAACAAAAATTTTGGCCCAAATTGTAGCTTTGATACCACTTGTAATGATATTGCTTGGAAATAAGTGTAAAAATAAGGAAATATAGCAAAACACTTCAAGGAGGTTACCTCCAATAATCAGATAATATGATATGAATTCAATAACTTTGATGATATGATGATATGGGGGATAGTTCTCTTTCTTATTTATAGGCTAAATATGTAGGGACATACCCCTTTATCCTAATTAAGAGGTATTAGTGTATTAAATTATATTTATGTTAGAGTTTTAAAGCATGCCCCACATACTTATCCTTATTATAATTAGGAATATCTAATATATACTTAGGAATATATCATATTAGAATCATAACACTTTTTGAGTTGTGGGTACATCATATTGGTCATTTTGATTCTATTTTTTCACCTTGCATTATATTGTGACACATAATTGGAGATGTCATGTAGCTCTCCCATATTAGCATTATGGGGGAGTATAATACTAATTATACTTAGGCTAATTATTCCTTTTTTGGTTTTGGAGTGACCTATGCATCTAGTTTTTGTTCTTATGTATTAGGTATATGTAACAACTAGTTACCCACGCGAATTTCAATGAGATGAAAAACATACCATATAGACACTCTTAGATTCCTCTTTATGGAGGCTAACTTCCATCTTGGACTCAATTGATCAATTTTTTTGACACACTTGACACCTTTCTTGTGTGCCATCTAAATCTATGACTTTTAGACTATTTCCTTGTTGCCATCCACACATTGTTTGAGTAGTTTTGTAAGGGTCACTCATATAGATTTTTTTCTCTTTGACCCTAATTTTAATGGAAGTTTTGTAGTTTAAAAAATATTCTTTGTTATTTGTTTGTAGCTTCTTCATTCTCGATCTTTTAGGGGTTATCTTTTGAGGATTCTCAGTCCTTCTCTTCTTTTCTCTCTTTTAGGGGGCAATATTTTCCTATGATTTTTCTAATTTTATCCATTTGTGAGAGACTTTTTTGTACTTTGGATGAAGTAAATTATACTTGGGGGTTCATTTTGAATCCTCCTTCATTGTTTTCTTTTGTACATGGGTACATCATCAAGTTTTATTGTTAGGACCCATCTTTGATTCTTTTCTATCTTTTATTTTTCCTCCCTAAGTTGCACTTAAGGGGGTGTTGGTGTGAACATGGTTATTCCCTAACTAGTTTCCTTTTTGGGTCCTATACAAACTTGGTTAGTTAAGCTTACTCAAGACATTTTTACTTTCATTATTTTGGTGGAGATGGGCATGCATGTGACTCCATCTCTTTTTATCCCATATTGATTGTATATTTTCTTCTCTTGGTGATGTATTCTATAGATACCCAACTCTTTCTCTCACATGAGTATAGTATAGATCATGTATGCATATTATATCCTTTGCATAAATTATTATTCTATCATGTTTATCTTCTCTTAGTGACGTATTCTATATATACCCACCTCTTTCTCTCACATGAGTATACTCTAGATTGAATGTATACATATTATATCCTTTCCTTAGATTATTATTCTATCACATGTTTATCTCCTCTTTTTTATGATCATCTCTCAAGAATTTTGATATTTAGATAACTATCTCCATAACTAATCTTAACACATTATTCCAGTGAATAAATGTATTATACCTTTACCAATTTACATAAGCTCATTGATAATCACCATTGCGAAATCTTTTTTAATCCTATCCGTGTTTACCTATCTTCATAAATTTTATGCACAATTTAGGTTCCTATGTGGTGCAGGAGCAACTACACCCTTAATGCATAATTTGACTTGGTGAAATGCAACAAGGTGAATCAAGGTGGTCATAGGGTTAGTATAGGGGGTGATAAATTTTTGTTTATGTTTAAATAAGGTCTAAATAGACCATTCATTATGTATTTGAGAGGTTTTTGAGTCATTTATGTCTAGGTGTTAAAAGTTGCAAAACAAATGCAAATGTTGTTAAGCATATAAAATACAATTTTTAGGGAATGTTAAGAGTTAAGGACTTGGAATTTAGTTATGTACATTGGGAAGGTTGGTTTTGGTTTCAAAATGTATTTAAAATCCTTCAAAGGCTCGAACTTGAAGTGGTTGAAGTATGTTTTGAGATCATTCTAATAAATTCAATATTATTTTATGTAATTTTCACTATTTTTTGATCTTTTCTAGAAGTGTACGGCCTTGTACAGTGTTCTAATGATCTAAAATTCTTTATAGAATACCACAAACTAGCTTCAATTTGATCTAAGTTTGAGGGTTTAACACTATATTTTGTGCGAGTTCTTTGTAAATCTTTGTCACCGCCCTGCTACACACAGAATTAAGAGTTAAGGGTCTCCAAAATACTACACTGACCCATTCCATTTTCTATCTCCACTGTTTCTTGTGGAATGGGTCCTAAATTTTGTATATTAATTTCCCTAGTGATTTGGTATGCAGAGAGAGCAATTTATGTGGAATGGTAGGGTGCCCTAGGGCTAGGCAAAGTGTTTTTCTTATGAAAATGGTGGTTTCAAGAAGGGATATGTCAAATTGTTGATGGAATTGTTTTGGTAAAGGTGTAAAGAGTCTGTATAGACCTAGTGTGACTTGTTTGATGCATTGGGTGAGGTTGGAAAGGCCAATAGTTGTGTTTTCTAGAAAACCCTAGGAATTTGCATTGGAAATGGAGGGTTTCATGGATCAGTGGTCTAGAGGTCAAATGTCTGAGAGTTGATTGATGAATGTGTGGTTTTGTGACACAATCTAACTCTATCGAGTGATTTTTGAAGAGAATAAGGGATTTAAGTATCCTTTGTAATTTAGGGCTAATTTAGTAGCCTCAAAAATAGGGCAGTCTATTGAAACTTGATGTTGGTACAAAGAAACTTGGTGAGAACTTTTGGGATTTTGTTTTGGGATCTATGGTGAACCTTGATTGGTTTTGTTTTGGCCTTTGTACAACCTTCTCCAAAAGATAGGTCCATTTGTTGAATGTTGAAGGCTAGAAGCCTATTGGTGTTGTCTAGGGACAGTTTGAGAGAATTGTGTTTTGAAAGTTGTTTCCTTGTGTGAATTGGATCAAATTGAGTTGGATATTGAGTTTCTCCACCTTGTATTGCATCACCATGGGTTGCATATGAAGCAAGTGAATATAAGTAATAATACATTTGAGGGATATTAGTCTAGTTTTACATCTTTAGTTGCACTATGTTTTTTTTATTAATTTTTTATTTAGAGATCTATGGTCTTCAAGAATAGTAAGCTATTATAAGGGGTGCTTAATAGAAAAATTTTGGGGTTTCCCTATACACATGGTATAGCTAAATTGTGTGACCATCTTAACTTTATTTTTCTTTAATTTTCCTATTTAGATCTCTAAGAACACCCTCCTTGGTTGGGTAGATCCAAAAATGTGGAAGAGTTACCACTCTTTTCAGTTACCTCAAATCATTAGAAGTTGAATCATGAGTCTCACCTTGTTAGTCTAAATAAACCTTAGTTTCATAGGCTTAAAATTAAAGTTTTTCTTTTATCAATAAAGGTGGGGAAACCACCTATAAATATATACAAACAATAATATAAATATATATGTTTATATAGGAGAATACAAAGCTAGCCCACAAAAAGGGACAATAAGGCATTCAACCATCAAGAACTACTAGTTGAATATCAATATCCTCCCCCAAAGGCTAGGAAGGAGAGGAATGCCTTGGGATAATGAGAGAGAGATAATTTGAAAATTTTAAGTATTTTCTCTGGAGTTGAAGAGTATAACTTGGATCACCAACACATAAAATAAACCATTAGTATGAGATAAGGCTATAAAACACCAATAAAAAGTAAAAACTTATAATTTAATTACATCTAGAAATAAGATAAAATATTAAAAATATAGATCTATAAAATGCTAATTGAGAAGGAAAAATATTAGGGGGTGTAATAAACCTAACATTCACCAAAAGGTAAAGAAATAAAATAAATTTGTTTACTAAAAGTATGCTTTAATGAATATGACAATCAACATGATCTAATTAACCTAATTTAGAATTGTGATATGTTATGTAACAATAATTATAAGTATGAAAAACATAGAAATGTAAACAATTAATAGTGCTGAGAGATAATTTTTCATTTTTTTGATCATAACTTTTGAATTGCAACTTAGGATTATAACTTCTTAGATGTGTTTCAATAAAAACAACAAAATTTAAATTTGGTCATTCTTGGAATTTGGTTAGGTTGAAGAATCCACTTAAATTAACAATTCTAATAGATTCAACTCAATTTTCTTATTTTTGAATTTTCATGTAAAGAATACAATACTTACAAATACTTTTGAAGAATATTTCATATTACAAGGTTCATGTTCTCCTAGTTCATATGCCCTTGCATGGACCAACTTTATGACTTTGAAAAAATATTCAAAGATAACAAGAAAACATATAATGGACCTAGAAAAATAGAAAATAAATTCCCCTGTAAGCTTCTAGATTTATATGTTCTTCTCACATTCTAACATTTATTCCATGATTTTAAAATAAGTAAATAAGTTTTCTTAAATACAACAATCAAAACACAAACAAATATAAACATGCACCATACCAACTCATGAATAGTGATGGACTTAACATAGACACATTTACAAAGTTTGAATTTAAAATAGGTTTATGGATTAAGAATGTAAATTTAAAAATTGATGATAAATAAATTTAGAATAAAAGATGTCATAAACTAATTTTACACATAAATATATATATTTATAAACTATTTATTTCATGTAGAACGTTCTAATTAAAATAGACTTAAAATAAAATTAAAAAATATAAAATATACAATTTTTATTAATACAATCATATGCATATAAATTTAAATTCCTTTTTAATAAAATATTCATATCTTAAATTGTGAAATTGTGCACAACTCTCAATAAACCTATAGGTCTCCGGTTCAAACCCCCCGCTCTCATGGTTGACTAGTGGGCTTGAATGCAGGCTATGGCATCCACCCGCAGAGGGCTAGTCTCGCCCCAGCTTGCCCCAAGGACCCAAAGTATGGGTTGTGGGGCCGCTGGGCTGAGTTGCGGGGACACCCTTACCGTATAAAAAAAAAACATACAAAGCTGAATCCAAAAAACTTGCAACAACAATTTTATAGACTGTGAAAAACTGATTCCAACTAATAATAAAAAACAATTATTCATTAAAAAAATCCCAAAATAAAGAATTCCCTCACTTCAGAATGAATCCACAATTTCCATACAACCTTTTAATTTTACAATAATTGCTGCATACGCGTGTAAAGAGTATTTACACCTTTTTGATCTTTAAAGATGGACGTCCTTGATGTGACAAATCCATTAACACACTAGTCCCACAAGGAAGGGGAACACACTAAGACTGCTCATTCAGTTTGAATTTTTGTATTCAAATGGCAAACATATTTCCCCACTCTCACAAACTCAGTGGACTAATACGTCATTGTTTTTATAAGTATAAAATTGTTAAAATGCGAGTGTACTTTACTTTCTGTAACATACTATAGCAAACATGGTCAACTATATACATCATACATCATAATGGTTATTAATCATCTGTACAAGTTTTTGGGGAAAATCCAATCTGAACAGCAATCTAAACCGAAATCCACAAAGCTGTGGAGGCAATAAAATGTCAACTTGCACCAAAATGTTTAAATCTCTAAATAAAGCAACTGTATCTCATCTATAAGTATCTTTGCAACAATGCAGATCTTCAGTTTATAAAATGGTTGCCACCCAATCCAATTAACTACTAAAACACCCATAAGTGGAAATTTTAAGCAAAAATTTAATGCTTGTACTTTGAGCTGTGGATTAAATGGCCGCATAGAATAGCAGCCTGAGAGAGTACTTTGCTTGTGCCCATATTGCTTCAAAAGCTGACAAGTGCACAAATAGGGCACTGTACAAAACAAAGTTTCTGAGCCATATTACTCAGAATATTTGTTTTTCTTGGGAAAACCCTCTGCACAATTCTATTCCTTCTGTAAAAAATAACAGTGACAGCTTAAGCGGTGCCTTCAATGAGGGCACTCCATGGATTTTTTTTGAAAAAAATAACGTGCATTCTACTTCGGAAGTGGTAGTACTTTGGTACCTTTCCAAATGCAATGAAAATGAGATTGTGTATTCATTATTACGTGACAATTGATTTACTGCCACGGTGAAATGGAATATTTGTCCTAGAATATAGGTAGTATAACCATGGAAGAACTCTGTGGGCCACTCATGTTCTGGATTAGAAGTTAGAACAATTCAATGATGATTGTTTAATAATGAGAAGAAGGTTGTAATTGTTAAAACCATGGTCATGTGATGGAATCCTGCTTCATGAATGGGGACTTGTTTGGATGGTTCTGAGATGTGATGTGATGTTTTGGGTATAAAGAATGGCTAGTTTGACTTTTATGTGATACGGTCCTATGGTGTAGGTATTTGTTAGGTTTGTGTGTAAACTTGTTTTACTCCCATTGCTTACTTTATAGGCCTCTTGCCTTTTAAGGATTTGAGGTTTAGAAAGATTTTTTTTTAATCTATCTAACAAAATCTATGTTAAAAAAGGATGAATTCCACAAGCCCATCTGGACAGTTACAGCCCTAACAGAGCGGATGGATTCATTGAAGTCCTACTAAATCTATAAAGTTAGTCTTTATTCTAAGAAATTAAATCAGTAAAATTAAAATAGAGATAACTTTTGGTTTTGATATGTTGAGATAACTTTTATGGTCTTACTAATTTGGTGTAAGGTTAAGGGTTTAACCAGGGATTAATTTTTATTGAGCTGTCCCTTTTATCCATGAGTACAAAGCAAGCATTGACCCGTGTGTAGTGTGCAAGGTTGGAAAACGTGAACAATACTGAAAGCAGATCTGAATGGAAATTGCATGCACTGCACTGCACTGCGCTGCACTACACTGTACAGTGCACTGCATTGCTGAGTTATAACTACGAAAGAGAAATGTTATCAAAAGAATTAAGTATGATGGTAATATAACTGTGTGGTCATTGTTGTTTTACATTCTCCAAAGCTCCCAGAATTCCATGCCACTACTTTTGATCAATTACATTACAGTCCTTCCTGACTGAAAAAATTTCCTTCAAAATTCTTACATGCTTCATGACAGCAGTCTGAACTAAACCGAACAGAACTGTCCCTTGATAAGTCAATGTTCAACATCATTGTACTCTTGTTCTCTTTTTGTTTCCTTCATCTTGTTCTTCATCTTTAAGCAAACCTACCTTTTGTCTTTTATCTTATCTTCTGGCTCTTTGATTCCACTTGTTTGTTTGCAGTTTTGTGCTTGTATTTTAGTCCATAGAGCCTCCATTATATGACCTCATCATCAGACAAATAAGAGGAATAAACCCACCAACTTACAATATTTGTTGTTTGCAATGTCCAGTGCCTCTGACTCTGGTGCTAATTCTTTCTACAAGCGTTTAAGGCCACTTATTCCCAAGCCATTGCCAGCAAGTCCTGAGACCCAACACCATCATTCTTCTGCTGCAAATTTAGAGGGACTACAGATGGAGAGAGACAATTTTCATCAGGATTTCAGCGACATCCAAAGCAAGCATGTGACCCCAACTGGTAAGAGGAGAAAACGTACTTTGCAAAAGGATGTATATATCATACATCAGAGTGCGTTTACTTGATTAGAAGATTATTTTACGGGTGCCTATTTTAAACATGTTCTCCAAGCTTTTTTGATATTTCATGTAATCTTAACTCATAACTGGACACGTTGAAACTGCTATCTGATCCTAGGTAGTAATAATGGTGTGTAAGGCCCATCCAAGCATGTTTACTTGTTTAGATGATTATGTATTTTTTATGGGTATTTGAGTTTGAATAAGTTTTCTAAGCTTTATTATTATTATTATTATTATTAAGTACTCGCCTAATCTAAGAATTTTATCAGCCAACATCTAAACGCTAGTGTTGCTCTGAACTAGTAAGATTGTAAGAGGTGAGACAGACACTGTTTGTGATATCCTTTCATCCAAAACCGTATGTAGAATTTATCAAAGTATGTTTACCTGTTCAGAAAATTTGTTTATAGCTATTTAAAAAAATTCCACAGGTTTATATCATTATTTTGCCTACAAAGATCCAAAACAAACATTTGTTTGAAACTGGTAAGGTTATCAGGGAGGAGATAGAGAAAATTTATAGAGCTCTTTAAGCCAAAATGGTTTGTGAGAGCCATTAAACTATGCTATTTAAAAGTCTCTTTTCGTGGTTAAATTTAGTTTAAAATAAATTCTAGAATCTTTTTTTTTTTTTTTTTTAAGAATTCATGTAATCTTATGATGTAAACATCTCAAACTGTGTATTCAGAACAGATAAGATCATGAGAGATGATAAAAAGATGAGCTCTTACATCCTTCACACTAAAATGGTGCATGGAACCTATCAATGTATGACAGTATGTTACGTTTAAAGTTCTTTACTTTTTCAAAGATTTATTGAATTGTTTTGAGAGATTATGTAATCTGCTGACTCCAGCACCGTGAACAAGGAAAACAACGACGATCTACTTCCAGTTGGTATAAGAGAGAAGTCCATATAAACCATTAGTAAC
This sequence comes from Sequoia sempervirens, assembly GCA_007258455.2. Classification (NCBI taxonomy): domain Eukaryota; kingdom Viridiplantae; phylum Streptophyta; class Pinopsida; order Cupressales; family Cupressaceae; genus Sequoia; species Sequoia sempervirens. The sequence continues at coordinate 377,198,228 of VDFB02353493.1, forward strand.
TTATTTTAAGCCAAGATAGTAATAAGCAGAACATTTTGATAGGTTTAGAATATTGTTTTCATGGGTTTCTAGATTTAAACTACATTCCGCCAGTTTTATTCCATTATCTTGAATGCAATGTTATGACTCAAAAGGCAATGTACTCAGAAATGGTAAGATCATGATAGATGAGGCTGTTAACCATTTTTTGGACAAAAATTATGCGTACAACCCATCAAAGAAAGTAATGACACTGTTTGTAAATCGTGGTCCAGTCTTCAAACGACGTTTGGGGTGTCTGGTAAAATAAATGCCTGAAGGCTTCTGTAAGCATCCTGACTTAACAGTTCATGTACTAGGCTATGATATTAATTGTGTACATCAATTCAATTCAATTATTAGAGATAAATGAAATAATTGGAGCTCTGGCAGAGATTTCTTTTAGAAGGAAATACGAAGTGACCGACATACAAGAAGTAGCAGATGAGACAGAACCACAGGAGAACGGACAATAGATGGAAGAACTCGATCATGATTCAAATTTACAAACTTAAAGAACTTTCTGCACGCTTCTCTGCTACAAAAAAGATATATAGAAAAATGATTACATTTAGTATACATATGATAACAGCATCTAATTTGACGTTAACTTATTAGCTGGATTTATCTATGTGAAATCCTTTGTTTTTTATATGTGGGTTTTCTTTATTAAGATTACACAAATTCAGGAATGTATGTGACAAATGGAGATTTAAGTTATTTATGCAGGTTTAAATGGGACAAGATCCTTTCCATACAAGGTAGAGGTTAGACACATTCTTTATGATCTATAAGATCGTGTTTAGTAGTTAATAAGATCACTTATGTGAGATTTTAGTCTTTACTTCCTGTATTTATTTCTAATTATGCCTACTATTATTATATGTGGCTGTGGTGTAAGTTTTTTGGGGTTTTAAGATGTTTATGTATATAGGTTTGTAAGTAGTGGTGCCAGTGTAACAATGAACTAATACAACCAGTTTCTGATTTGTTTCAACTATGAATATATAGCAGGCTTAAATTCTAGCAGTATTGTTGGTTCATCTCAGCAGCCAGTGACTTCAAGATGGAACCCAACGCCAGATCAACTAAGAATACTTGAAGATTTGTATAAGAGAGGCCTCAGGACACCAAGCGCAGAGCAGATACAATATATTACTGCTCAGCTCCGATGCTATGGTAAAATTGAAGGGAAGAATGTCTTCTACTGGTTCCAAAATCATAAAGCTCGTGAGAGGCAGAAGCAAAGACGCAGAATGGAAATGATGATGTGTGCTGAAAATGTAGATTCTGCATCAAACGCCCAAATTCAACCATATGGTAAACCTCAAACTAGCAACAACACCTTCCTGATGCAATGGTAGACAGATAGATGATATTTAAGGATAGCATGACCTATGCGCACAGATAATAATAAAGGAAGTTCTTAATAGCTATGCATTTTTTCTAAGATCCTTATATATTCCTATCCTTTGCCATTGCAATGGTAGGTGTGTAACAAACCTGTGGTATACAATGGTTACCCACATACCTACTAGTACTTGGAAGGACTTAATTGCCTGGCCTAGTATGAATTAGACAATCAAATCAAGCGTAGGTCATGCTTATAGATATCCTTAGTATTGCCTACGTGCATAACTATTGCATTTAGAAGCTGCTCTTACTAGTGTATGAACATGAATTGGTTTGCAGACTGCCTATGGTTATTAATAGAAAGTAATCAATGGTTGCAGAGCCCAACTGGAAGATAACAAGAAGGCCCACTCCTCTAACAAACAACTCCAAGGTGAACGGGGTATAGTAAAGTATAAACTAGTACAGCATAAACAGTAGTATTATATACGTATAGATTTTTTAAAATTTTGAAAAAATATTTCTGGAAAGTTTGTATCAGAAAAGAAAATTTTTTAACATTTTTGAATTTATAATGGACTGTTAAAAGCTTAAAAACTCCAGTTTTTTTAACTTGTGTTTAATAAGATAATATCAATTTGGACTGGATGCTTTGACAGGAATCTGAAGAATTTCTCAAGCTAGCAATGCCTTCCACTGATCAGCAAGCAGATTACACTAGCATGCAGATTAAGTATAACTGCATGCCCCATACAAGTGCAAGTAGAGACTTATGTGGCCGATATTTTCATCCATTCAAATCTCAAACTGTAAAATGGCTTCCAGAAGAAGAAGCTAGCTCTGCAATGAATAGGGTGCCTATTATTGATGATGAATGTGATGAAAGAGTAGCTCACGACCTAAAGACACTCGAACTGTTTCCTCTGTATAGCAACAATAGCAAACCTCACGAGTTGAGATCAATGGAAAACAAAAAGCACTGTAAAGAAGATGAATTTCAATGTGAAGTTCAAGAAGGTGATAGACAGCAGGAGGAGAATGTGAGACCATGTAATTCATATTTCCAGTTTCTTCCATTGCATAATTAGAAAATGAATAAATTACTGATTCACCAAGTTTTTCCTCGAGCAAATCATGTATTCATTTTTAGCAGATTGGATTAAAAAATTTAAGTTGTAAATGGAATGAAATGTATTAATGTCAATAGATGGCTAGAGACCGGAAAAAAATAATAATTGGAAAACAAAACTTTCACCCGTACAGTGGAAAATAATGTGGACAAAAGTTTCTGAAAATAAAATCCTCATGTGATCATCTTTTATTCACATCATAAGCATTTGTTGAGTTGTGAATTTGAAAGACATCTCTTAGAGAACGTTTGTTTACACCGAGTGTAGATGGAGATGTCATAAAGGCAGGTTTCGTGAGAATGTAGGGATCTTATATGTTCACCCGTGTCAGTATTCACTGGATGCTTCTAATGCGTATTGTCACTGGGTCCACAATTCACCGTAAGTATTAATTAATTGTCTCTGGATGCACATGATTTCGAATTTAAATTAATTAATAAATACTGTCAAATGTTTATTTACAGTGATGGATAGAGGTTGTCCTTTTAGTATATTGTGGGATCATAAATATAGGTGAAGTCTAAGTTTGAAAGGCGATTAGCAAATAGATCAGTTAACATGATCTATAAAGAGTTTTCTATATAAAACCAATCATCTTTCAAAACAGAAGAGTCAAGCATCTCTCATCAATTAATAAAAAAAAAAAAAAAATTATTTGAAGTTTCTTAATTATCAGAAATGTTGGAACATGAAAAAAATAAAGTTATTGGTTTGAAGTAAAAAAGAAGTGAATGTTACTTATTATTTGTATCAAATGGTTTGGGTTTTTTTTAAGAATTAAATGTTTCAAATCAATTAAAAACTTTTAAGAGGAGGAATATGAGATAGACGATCACTAAATAATATAATGATAGATTATTGAATTGTATGTAAATATTTTTTTCTTTTAATAATTGAAAGTAAAGTATATTATAAGATTTAAATGGAGGAAAGAAGAATAAATATAAATATGTGATGAAATTTATACTTCTTTAATATATTAAATTAATGAACAATAGTAAATATAAAGACAAAGAGATGGGGTAGCTACTTTTAGTCATCCAAGTAACCACCCTTGAATTGGGTAAGGTTAATTATCACAAATATTAGACATACAACATAGGAGGGAAATATATAGGGATAAAAAATAAACTAATGTAAGCATATATCCAACAATCCCATTTATAATCCAAAGTTAGATAGATTGAGGATTAACATTGAGATATGCAAACATGTGAACACACATATTTCAAGAATTCTTATTATAATCCAAGTCTCCAATGAGCCACCTATCTCTACAAAAGCATAAAATCATGATGATGTTACTACATGTGATCCATCTCCAACTCAATAAGGTATCCCACCTATGCATAGTGTGTCATAATAAAGCATGTGCCAAAGAGAGAAAAACTAGATAACTCTATCCAAAATAGCCTAAAATTTGTAATTCTTGGTACTATCTAAAGACGTGAGTCTATACTAGTACACAAATATCTCAAAC
>VDFB02353493.1:377202308-377239066 GCA_007258455.2 Sequoia sempervirens
CTTGTGGTAGAATATTCTTTTATCTTGAACCTCTTCTTAATTTTCTTTCCCACTTGATAGTTTTTGTAGATTGCATTGATAGGCTTTGTAATCTTTGGTAAATATTTCACAACATCAATAGAATTGATCTTCACTAGGCTATCAAAATTAATGTGACCCATTCTTCTATGCCATATCCAACTATCATTAATTTGAGGCATAAAGTACTTTGTACCACTACCTTTGAGCTGATAAACATTACCTTTTTCCCTTGTTCTAGCAACAACCAAAGTACTGGAGCTTCATTTTCTGATTTCACAACCACCATTATGAAACACAAGATTATATCCTCTACTACACATTTTTCCTACACTTATAATATTATGTTGGAGACCCTTGACCTAAAGAACATCATCTTTTTTTATGCTTGCCATCAAAACTAATTGAACCTTTTCAATAAATTTAAGTATTTGTATCATCACCAAAATTAACAAGACCACCATCATACTTTTTAAACTTTTTAAACTTACTCTTATCATCTATCATATGATTTGAGCATCCACTATCAATGATCATGTTGTTATTCTCCTCTCTAGCATGAAAAGCAGTCAACATAGTTCCTTCAATGTTATGACCTATTTCTGAAGAACTTTTCTTCACACATCTTTCAATATTAGTAGAATTAGTTCCAACATTTAGAGCCATGAACAATCATTCATCATTGTCTTCACCAGGATAGTCAGATTCTTCATCATTAGATACACTATTTTCCTTTTCAACATAATAACTCTTTTTGAAAAATTTACCCTTATGATCCTTTTGTTTTTCATTAGTAACTTTGATTGGACTTTTAGAAGTATAATGACCTATCTTTCCACAAATGAAACATTTGAAAGGTAACTTACATCTGTATTTTCCAGTTCCCTTTTTCAATCTCCTCACAAAATTTGCTTTCACCTCATCAAGATCATCTGGATCTGATTCATCATATTTTTCTACTTTGCAATACTTTAAAAGTAGTTTCTTTGTTTGCAACATCTTGACCAAACTCTCCCATTTCAAAAGAAGTTAAAGCACTAAACATCTAATATCTAGAATAATTATCCAACTTTTGATTTTCTTCAATAGTAGAAACTTCAAAACTATAATCTTTAGGTAGAGTTCTTAATACCTTTTTCACTATTGGGAAATTATGTCTCAACCTTGCAATTATATAAAGGTTATTTTTGATAGGATATATATATGAATATATATATATATCCTAATTACACTGATAGGTGTAATATACAATGGCATCAAGGGGGAGGAGTGGGATGTGTGTAAATAATTTTTTGTTAACTTTTTGAGGAAACTTCTAAAATGACCGACATACATTATATAAATGATAAATTGTAAATATAGACCATTAATTATTAGGTTTTAGATCTAATTGTAGATATTTTGTTGGCCTGCCTTGCCCTAAAATGTAGCCCTATTTTATGAGGGAATTGTATTTTAGTTGCGGTAGAGATGGTGATGTATTATGAGAGTTTGATAGTAGTCGTGTTGTCTTTGAATCTCTGAGTGCTGATACTCCTATGAGAAGCTTTATCTGCAAGTATATTGTAATCTTGGCGATTTATTGAATAATACGGTGGCTTGGCTTTTGAATTGTGGGGGTTTTTTTCTCGAAGGGTTTTCCCCACGTAAATCAACAATAATCATGATATGCATGATATTTATATTTATTTTTGTTTAGAAGTTTTTGTAACTATAAAAGATATATAAAGTTTTATTATTCTCCTCTAGATTAGTGTAGAGTTGTTCCACTACCTTAGCTTCCTTACAAGTGGTATCAACACTTGATCACCTTTGGTTTCAGTTGTGGGTTGTTGGGTTTTTTTGGAATAATCCAGATTTGAGTGGGAGCTTGTGTAGAAGAGATTCTATGATCATGTTGCAGGAATTTTCATATGGTAAGTTCATCAAGGAGAATAGAGGTGGATATGATTTCTGGAAATAATTTTGAAATGTGGAAGCTGAAGATGGAGGATTTGTTGATAGATCAAGATCCGTGGGATGTTGTTGATGAGAATGTTTCAAGGTCTGTAGATCCTACTCAAGCTGCTCAATATGATGTTATGGACCATAAATCCAAGTTTCTAACCATATTATGCTTGGAAGACTCTATTTTAATTAATGTCCATGAGGAGACCTCTGCACAAAAACTATGGAAGAAGCTTGGTGAGATGTATTAGGAAAAATATTTAGTGAACAAGATTTTCTTGAGGAATTAATTGTATTCCTTGAGAATGTAAGAGGGTGGATGAATCATAGACCACATACGACTTTCAATGTGATGGTGGATCAGACAGCATCGATTGGTGTCAAATGGACAGGAGGAAAATGTTGAATCTTTCTTTGTTCTTTGCCTGATTCGTGGGATTCTCTTGTTATGGCTATTGGGAGTACTTCTGTAATTTTGAAGATTGAAGATGTGGTGGGTTCTTTGCTTTCTGAAGATATGAGGAGGAAGGTATCCATCACTGCCAAGGAGTCCCTAAATGTTCATGGAAGATGTAAGGAAAAAGGCAAGATAAATGAGAAGCATGAAAAATCCAAGTCCAAGAGGAGATCTAAATCTCATAGAAAGTCCAAAGTTATTTGTTAGAACTGCGGTAGGCCTAGACATGTTCATAAGGAATGCAAGGAAGAAAAGAACAAGAAAAAGAATAAATTTGATTTTGAATGCAGGAAGAAGATGGTGATGCATTCAGCCACAGCTTGCTCCATGAAGGTAACCGATGCATGGTTAATTATTTCGAGCGCATCTTTCCACTCGACCTTTAATAGAGATTGGTTTTTAAATATGAAGAATTTGATGGAGGTAAAGATTATTACTTGGGTGATGATTCATTTGAGGCATTGTTGGTTGGGTAAAAGTTAAGGTGGTTTCCCAGATGGTAGAGATAAAATGGATTAATGGTGTGTTGCATATCTGCAGATTAGCATAAATTTGTTACATCTATGAAAATAATAGATGTGGGTATACGGTAGTATTTTACGATGCAGGATGCAAGACGGTAAGAGGTGCTATGGTGATTGCTAGAGGTGTCAGATATGGCACATTGTATAAGCTTGATGCATGCATTGTTGAGTGCAATAGTACTTATATGAAAATAAATTTTGTGGAGTAAGTGAGGGTTTCACCTTCAGCAGATTCATGGATTTTGGGTACCCAAGGGAGCTCTTTCTTCTAAGACACAGTTACCTATAGAAAAAACCTTGTTATGGCACCAGAGACTTGGCCACATTGGAGAAAAGGGTGTAAGGACCTTGAAAAATAAAAACCTTGTTGAAGGTTTTTCTTATTGTAATCTTGAATTCAGTTTCTGTGAGCATTGCATTTATGGAAAACAAAACCGCATTTAGTTTTACTTGAGTTGTCATAAATCTTGTGGCATATTGGATCTTATTCATTATGTTGTGTTTGGTCCTATAGATGTTCCTTCAATTGGTAAATCCACATACTATTTTTCATTTATTGATGATTATAGTAGGACATGGGTATATTTTCTAAAGAGTAAATTTGAAGTTTTCAGTCGATTTAAAGAATTTAAAGTAATGGTTGAGTTGCAGAATGAAAAAATTTGAGGACTAATAATGGCGGTGAATTTTGCTTTAATAATTTTGATCTAGATTCTGTAAATATTTTGGTATTCATAGACAAAAGAAAACTCCATATTCTCCACAACATAATGGAGTTGTAGAAAGAATGAACAGGACACTGATGGAGAAGGCTAGGAGTATGTTGAGTGGTGTTGGCCTAGAACAAAGGTTTTGGGCTGAATCTATTGCCACTTCCTGTTACCTGATTATTAGGTCTCCTATATTAGCTCTTGTTGATAAGACACTTATAGAGGCATGGCCGGGTCACAAGCCTTAGTTAAGACATCTTAGAGTTTTTGGTTGTGAGGCATATGCACATGTGCCAAGGAGAAGTGAACAAAGTTGGAGAACAAGGCTATGAAATGTATCTTCATCAGATACAATTATGGTGTGAAAGGATACAAGCTTTGGGAACTTATTGCACAAAAGGTAATATATAGTAGAAGTGTTATTTTTAGAGGAACTAAGCCTTCTATTATATTGCAGCCAGAACTAAGTAAACAAGAAGATGTGATTCAATTTCCTTCTACACCTGAGAAAGTTGAATTGAGGCCCATGGATAGACAAGAAGTTGAGGAGAGCTCATATAGATTTGAATCTTGAGAAGAGGAGGAAGAACCTCCAACTCAACTTGTTTGTAGGTCTATAGGGAAAAGAAAATCACCTGAAAGGTATACACCTGATGATTAGAGATGTATTTTTTATTTGAATACTAACATGGATGAACCCAAATCTATAGAAGAGGCATTAGGTATGAATGATGCAGAATCCTGGAAGATTGCTATAGATGAAGAAATGAAATCTTTGAAAAATAATGATACATGGGATCTTGTAACTTTTCCTGAAGGACAAAAATTTGTTGGTGTTCTAATGGGTGTTCAAGAAAAAGAATGGTTCAAATGGAGGCATTGAGAAGTACAAAGCAAGGTTGGTTACAAAAGGTTACTCTCAAGTTGAGGGTGTTGATTGTGGTGAGATATTCCTCTTGTTGCAAAAATGACATCCATTAGAATTTTTCTTTCTATTGATACTGCTTATGATTTAGAGGTTGAGAAAATGGATGTGAAAATTGCTTTCCTTCATGGTGACTTGGAGGACATTTATATGACATAGCCAGAGCACTACATGGTAAAAGGTAAAAGTAAGTTGGTTTTCAAATTGAAGAAATCTTTGTATGACTTAAAAAAAGTCCTAGGACGTGGTACCATAAATTTGATACATATGTGTTGAGTTTGGGATTTGGGCATTCTAAATTAGATCATTGTGTTTATTATAAAACTGATGGTGATCATTTCTTGTTTGTTGCATTATATGTTGATGATAGTTATTTATTGGCAAAGGGAAAGGTATGATTTCATAATTGAAATCTCAACTTGCTACTAAATTTGAAATGAAAGATCTTGGTGCAGTTAGACACATTCTTGGGATGGAAATTAAAAGAGATAGAGTGAACAAAAAGCTATGGCTTGGCCAAAGTAAGTATGTCAATTCAATTTTACAGAGATTTAACATGTAGGATTGTAGACCATTGTGTGTCCCCCTTTATGTTGGAACAAAGTTATCTATTTCAGATTTTCCATCTCCATCAGAGACGGAAGACATGAGCAGAGTGCCTTACCAAAGTGCAGTTGGAAGTTTGATGTATGCTATGGTTTGTACTACACCATACATTACCCAAGCAATGGGAGTTCTTTCTAGATATATGTCTAATCCTGGTAGAATTCATTGGGATGCAGTTAAAAGGGTCTTTAGATATTTGTACGATACCTCAAATTATTCCTTATGTTATCATAGTAATGTGACTGAAGACAAAATTTCCCTTGATATTCATGGTTATGTGGATTTAGACTGGGCAGGTGATATTGATAGAAAACAATCTACTAGTGCTTATGTGTTTACATTAGTCAGTGGTGCGATTAGTTGGATGAGTAAGCGATAGGTTGTGGTTGCTTTGTCCACTACTGAAGCAGAGTATATGGAAACTACTCATGCTTGTAAAGAAGCCATTTGGCTTAAGAGACTGTGTTCAGATATTGGAATAAAACAAGGTGTAGTGACAATTTTTTGCGATAGTCAAAGTGTGTAATGTCTAGCCAAGAACCTGTCATTTCATTCCAAGACCAAGCACATTGATGTACAATATCATTTTTTCAATATGTGGTTGAATATGGCAGGCTGAAGCTAGGTAAGGTAGATACTTTGATGAATGTTGTTGATTATTTAACTAAGCCTGTGAGCATAGAGAAGTTCATATGGTGTTTAGAGATTATGGACCTTTCGGCCCCTAGCAATTAAGAGACAATGTTTACTCCCTCTCATTGCTCTTGTAAGGTGTTTGACAAATAGGAGATTTGTTGGGAAATTATGTCTCAACCTTGCAATTATATAAAGGTTATTGTTGATATGATATATATATATATATATATGAATATATATATATATATATATATATATATATATATATATATATATATTTTTCCTAGTTACACTGATAGGTGTAATATACAATGGCATCAAGGGGGAGGAGTCCAAGATGTGAAAAAAAAATTGTTAACTTTTTAAGGAAACCTAGTTACACTGATAGGTGTAATATACAATGGCATCAAGGGGGAGGAGTCCAAGATGTGAAAAAAAAATTGTTAACTTTTTAAGGAAACTTCTAAAATGGTCGAAATACATTATGTAAATGATACATTGTAAATCTAGACTATTAATTATTAGGTTTTAGATCTAATAGTGGATATTTTGTTGGCCTTTCTTTCCCTAGAATGTAACCCTATTTTATGAAGGCATTGTATTACAGTTGTGGTAGAGACGGTGATGTATTCTGAGAGTCTAATAGCAGTCATGTTGTCTCTAAATCTTTGAATGGTGATACTCCTGTGAGAAAATTTCTCTACAAGTATATTGTAATCTTTGTGATTTACTGAATGATATATTGGGTGGCTTTTGGAGTGTGGGTTTTTTCCCTTGAAAGGACCTTTTCCCCATGTAAATCACTATGTCATGGTATGCATGATATTTATGTTTATTTATTTTTAAGTTTCTATAACTGTTAAAGATCTATAAAAGTTTTGTATTATTATCCTCTCAATATTAATGTAGGAAGTTGTTCTACTACCTTAGCTTCCTTACATTCACAACCTCACTTTCATCCAACTTTCCACCAAGAACATTGATGGCATTGACAACTTCATCAAATTTGAGCATGTAGGAAGTAATATCTTCATCTACAGATATCCTTAGGGTTTTGAATTTGGCTTTGTAGTTTCTCATTTTCACTTGTTTGACCTTATCATCTCCTTCATAGATACCTTCCAGCTTTGTCTAGATCTCTTTACTAGATTTTAGACTTATCACCTTTTCAAGTTCAAAATCAAAAAGATCACTCAGGATTGTATTCCTTGTTTTTCCATTATTTTCAAAATCCTTGATCTCATCATCACTTGTTAGACCATCTGTAGGCATAGTATATCCTTTTTCAATAGACTTTCATACACCAAATCCAAGAGAGACTAAGAAGGATTACATCCTAGTCTTTTGGAAAGTATAATTAGTTCCATCGAACATAGGAGCTTTGACACATTTCCTGTGCACCATCTAGATCTACCTCAAGTGGTTAAGCTTCTTCTTGGGAACCACAACTCTAATACCAATTGTTAGATGCACATGACAAATGCGATGGGGGTGAATTAGTTGTATAATTAAAAACATTCAATCCCTCACTAGCTTTTCAAACCCTTATCAACCATTAAGCCCTTAACATACATTAATAAAATGTAAAGATGTAAGGCGATAATGCAAACACATCAAAACACATAAGAAAATCATATTTACATGGAAAACCTAAGAAGGGAAAAACCACAATGAGGATTAGCTCACTAATATATGAATTGCAACACCAAATACAATAAGGCTCACTACCCATAAAAAGAAGAAATGTTCACTGCCAAAGGACCTATTGTCCAAAAAGAAAGAAAAAAAAGAAAGGGGTGGATCACTACCAATTTTGAATTGCTAATAATGCATCTCCCTTATGAAAAAGGTAGAGTTCCACTAAATCACAAAAAACCCATTCAACAGACTAAAATGTAGGCACCTTCTGCTCACTACATCTAGAAGTTATAGGCATTAAAGCTCAAACTCAGATCACCACACTTTATCACATTTGCATCTTTCACATCACACACTTCATGTATCATACACACAAAAAATTTCCTTGTATTTATACCCTTAGTGAACTAAAACAATCTCAATGAGGTTGGCCATAAGGAAACATAAGCACCTCAACCATGCAACATCAAATAGGTCGACACCAAAAACTTCCATGGTGTAGAGAAGTAAAGGTAGAACATGCCATTACTTAACTGAGACCCAAATCTACATTGACATGCTTCTCAACACTTCCCCAAACAACAATCATCCTTCACATTTGTGCTAGCACGCCAAGTTAGCCAAACCTGTACTAATACTAACAAGCAACTCCAAACACACCTCTCCAAGTTTGAAAACATCTCATGGACCACACAACAATACTTATAACATCTCAAAATATTTTGCATTATCATAATATTCACCACAACTACTATAACCACCTAAAACTCAAGAACACCATCATTTTGTGTAACCAAACATACTGGCATAGACATCCAACATACCAAACAACCTTGTAGAACACCAAAACATCTGAAACTTCAATGGAAGGTAGATACAAATAGTATAAGAATGTTCCCAAATCTGAAACACCAAAAATTTCACTATGGAGAAATGTGAAGCAATCTCATTTCTCCTAGACACCATATTTCATAGACAAACATATTTTCAAACACATCTTCCACAACAGTATGATCCAAAACCTAAAAATTTGGATATGACACCTCTTAACACCTCTAATAATCACATCCAAACCACACAATCATATCTTCATCCATGAAGAAATGTAGAGAAAACCACTGAACACACCTCTATCACATTAAACTATTTTATTCAAATTTTCTCAAAAGCACTTGGAAACCAAGTGAACCAACTTCATCAACAATAATATTGACATCTCTGCAACACATCTTCAATATCTACAACACCTATCATCAACTATAGTACATCCAAACAATCTCCTCAAACAAACACAAGTCAGGCTTCCAACAGTCTTTGCAACTATACTAAAGTAATACATCAATGACAACACCAACAACATTGTGTTGACATCAATACCAACAACTCCATGATTCCAACATAATCAATACTAGCAACATTCCAACACTCTCTTCATATAAGGGGTTGGAATCAATGAAAACTCACAAGAAACTCAAGCTTCCAACACATAATTGTTCCCATGTATCCTAAAGGCCATGGATAAGTCTTGAAAATTGAAAGTTATTGTTCCTAATTGTTTGAGCCATTGCACACCTAAAATACATCTGCTACCCTAATAGGGATAACAAACATTTCTGAATCTAGTTGATAATTTCCCATTGAGATTTTTATATGATGGCATTTACAACCACAAGGTAGTTGTTTTCCATCAACTATCATGAGTTGAAAATTAGAGTTCAGATAAACAAAACAATTGAACTCATTAGCTAATCTTCTATCAATAAAGTTATGTGTACTACTAGTATCAACTAACACTTTCACATTTTTCTTTTTTATATTACCAATTACTTTGAGTGTTTGCAGTACATTTATTTTATTCCATTCAATGCATGTAGATAGTAGTACTTTCTTTTCCTTGGAATCCTCATCTTAAGTTTTACGTTTGATTTTTTTGCAAGCACTTCTCCCTCTTATTCAATCTCATTATTTTTATCACTTCTAGAACACAGATGACTCCTTGCCCATTTGCTATCATAATTCCAACATAGGCCTTTTTCTATTTTTTCTCTCTTGTTGAGGAGAGAGCTTATTAATTTCTCTTAGGTTAATTTTTTTCCACATTTCTTCTAGTAGGATTAGTCACATTTTTATAGTTACTCTCATGGTTTCACCTTTGGTTTTGTTTTATTTATCAATATGTAATTCTTGTTGCATAGCTTTTCTAACTGTACAAGGTTCCAATAAACAAACATCATGTTGAATTTTGTCCTTAAGTCCATTGATGTACACAATTGTAGCCTTTAGGAAGGTGTCGCCTTTGGAGCTCTAGGTACTAATATCAAATGCCCAACATTATATTCAAATAAAGACCTTAGTTGTTTAACATTTTTTAGTTGGGTAAAATAGTTTTCAATGCATGGTTGCTCATAGAAGGTTGCTAATTCTTTACTAAATTTTTTACAACTGAATATTTTTCCTTGTCTATGTACCATTGGTAAGGTCCTAATTCTAAATGTAGTAAAGTTATGTCAACCATGTAATTATTTGGTATATTATGAAGTTTAAATTATCTTTCTATGAGGCTTATCCATGAAATTACATTTCTACCATCAAATTTATGAATGTTTATTCTTGGTAGGTATAATTAAATTGACCTTGAAAAGGTTATCGTATCCCTTGATTTGGTTTATGAGGGTTTTTCCCACCTTGGTGGTTTTTTTGGACTTTAAATCTAATAATAATTCCTTCATAAACCTATCTTAAACCCTCATTTAAGGATTTTACAAATGGGTCAAACAATTTACCTTTTTAATGAAATGTATCATTGTTTCATGTCCTTGTGGAATTCTTTCTGTTAGAATTGGCTATGGTTGCCAAGATCTTGAGACCAAATGGAAAGCACAAAGAGAGAGAATAAAATGTGACAAGAATAAATTGTATTCTTATCAATATGATTCAATGATATATGTATGTACAATGTAGTATAAACCCCTTGGTTATATATCCAAGGTGATATACAAGATGTTATAGGATTATGACAAGTTTCTTTATCATATGACATGAGACAACTTATCACACTTACCTAGGTTCACATGTGTTACAAGTCAATTTAAGATAAGATAACAACTAATGACAACTAACACCTTCTAGAAATATTCCTTCCTAAGACCTAAGTAAACTTAACTTAACATGTAAATAAGTCCCCTAGTAATGAATTAACTAGGTACAAGACTTTATTTACACCAACACTTTCCTCAATTTTAGGTAGTGGAAAATAAAATGGGTCCTTATATTTTGTATGTGTAGAAAGGTCCTCTAGTCCTAAAGATTACATTACTTCAATTATGTTTTTATTTTAAGGTTTATTAAGGTAGGAAAGCATTTGGTGTGAAAGGGTATGTGCAGGATCATGATGGGCCAAAAAGTGGCGATATGATGGGTGTGTGTAGGGTATGTGGCTGACGACTTTTTTTAGCCAAAATTGATAAAACGAAAAGGGTTTTTAAAGGAGATTCTCAGCTTTCCACCAATATATAAATTATTATTTACTTTGAATTTAATAAATAATTATTATTCGTTTTCTATTTTAATTATGACTAAAGTCCTGATTGATAGGATGATTGAAAAACATCTATATCCTTCAAACGGTATCACATTTTTTGAATCTGAAACATGCGTCACATTCTATGCTTTGCATACTATAGGATTAAAAAAAGTAAAACTAAATTTCATGAATTTTTGAGCAAGTTAAGTTGGTTAGACATATGAGTTTTTATATTTTTTACAAGTTGTAATAAAAAATTCATAATTAATTATTTACATGGAAAAAAAATACAAAAAAATACACATCACATTGGGACATGAGTCCTCTACTTATGTCTAAAATATTATTAAAAAATATTATCATTTTATTGTGGTTAGGGTGGTTAGACATACACCTACTTATTTTTTCCCTAAAATTTAAGTACTATTGCATTGAAATTTCAAAATTTCAATAAATAGATATATATATTTTTAAATAAACCTAGTAGTTTAGAAACTACATTCAATTTGCTACAGATTTTTTTCTTACATATTTTTTAAATAATATAGATAACGTATTCAAATTTCTATGTCAAGTTTCCTAACTCTGATTTTTCTAATTTTTTTGCCACTTAAGGGCATATTTTTTCCATGATGATCCTGCGCATACCCGAAAGAGAATTTGATGTTTCAATTTGGGCCAAACTTAGACCACTAAATTAAGGAATAAATTTTATGTCTAAAAGTAAATTTTAAAGAACTAACCCTTCCTAAGTTTTGATAAGCTTTCCAAAAATGTAAATTTAAAAACAAAATCCAAAAATTGCAGCCTATAGAGGAAATTAATAGAAAAACATAAAATATCAATAACTTTTAGAAAATGTACCTTCAAAGTCTAAATTTTTTCTAAGAGCTTTTCTAATACATGTACCTAAAAACTAAAAAAAATCAGACCAAAATTTTCACTAGTTTGGAAGCTATGGTGGAAACAAAAAATTTGGCCCAAATTGTAGTTTTGATACCACTTGTAATGATATTGCTTGGAAATAAGTCTAAAAATAAGGAAATATAGCAAAACACTTCAAGGGGGTTACCTCCAATAATCAGATAATATGATATGAATTCAATAACTTTGATGATATGATGATATGGGGTAGTTCTCTTTCTTATTTATAGGCTAAATATGTAGAGACATACCCCTTTATCCTAATTAAGAGGTATTAGTGTATTAAATTATATTTATGTTAGAGTTTTAAAGCATGCCCCACATACTTATCCTTATTATAATTAGGAATATCTAATATATACTTAGGAATATATCATATTAGAATCATAACACTTTTTGAGTTGTGGGTACATCATATTGGTCATTTTGATTCTACTTTTTCACCTTGCATTATATTGTGACACATAATTGGAGATGTCATGTAGCTCTCCCATATTAGCATTATGGGGGAGTATAATACTAATTATACTTGGGCTAATTATTCCTTTTTTGGTTTTGGAGTGACCTATGCATCTAGTTTTTGTTCTTATGTATTAGGTATATGTAGCAGCTAGTTACCCACGCGCATTTCAATGAGATGAAAAACATACCATATATAGACACTCTTAGATTCCTCTTTATGGAGGCTACCTTCCATCTTCCTCAATTGATCAATTTTTTTGACACACTTGACACCTTTCTTGTGTGCCATCTAAATCTATGACTTTTAGACTATTTCCTTGTTGCCATCCACACATTGTTTGAGTAGTTTTGTAAGGGTCACTCATATAGAATTTTTTCTCTTTGACCCTAATTTTAATGGAAGTTTTGTAGTTTAAAAAATATTCTTTGGTATTTGTTTGTAGCTTCTTCATTCTCGATCTTTTAGGGGTTATCTTTTGAGGATTCTCAGTCCTTCTCTTCTTTTCTCTCTTTTAGGGGGCAATATTTTCCTATGATTTTTCTAATTTTATCCATTTGTGAGAGACTCTTTTGTACTTTGGATGAAGTAAATTATACTTGGGGGTTCATTTTGAATCCTCCTTCATTGTTTTCTTTTGTACATGGGTACATCATCAAGTTTTATTGTTAGGACCCATCTTTGATTCTTTTCTATCTTTTATTTTTCCTCCCTAAGTTGCACTTAAGGGGGTGTTGGTGTGAACATGGTTATTCCCTAACTAGTTTCCTTTTTGGGTCCTATACAAACTTGGTTAGTTAAGCTTACTCAAGACATTTTTACTTTCATTATTTTGGTGGAGATGGGCATGCATGTGACTCCATCTCTTTTTATCCCATATTGATTGTATATTTTCTTCTCTTGGTGATGTATTCTATAGATACCCAACTCTTTCTCTCACATGAGTATAGTATAGATCATGTATGCATATTATATCCTTTGCATAAATTATTATTCTATCATGTTTATCTTCTCTTAGTGACGTATTCTATATATACCCACCTCTTTCTCTCACATGAGTATACTCTAGATTGAATGTATACATATTATATCCTTTCCTTAGATTATTATTCTATCACATGTTTATCTCCTCTTTTTTATGATCATCTCTCAAGAATTTTGATATTTAGATAACTATCTCCATAACTAATCTTAACACATTATTCCAGTGAATAAATGTATTATACCTTTACCAATTTACATAAGCTCATTGATAATCACCATTGCGAAATCTTTTTTAATCCTATCCGTGTTTACCTATCTTCATAAATTTTATGCACAATTTAGGTTCCTATGTGGTGCAGGAGCAACTACACCCTTAATGCATAATTTGACTTGGTGAAATGCAACAAGGTGAATCAAGGTGGTCATAGGGTTAGTATAGGGGGTGATAAATTTTTGTTTATGTTTAAATAAGGTCTAAATAGACCATTCATTATGTATTTGAGAGGTTTTTGAGTCATTTATGTCTAGGTGTTAAAAGTTGCAAAACAAATGCAAATGTTGTTAAGCATATAAAATACAATTTTTAGGGAATGTTAAGAGTTAAGGACTTGGAATTTAGTTATGTACATTGGGAAGGTTGGTTTTGGTTTCAAAATGTATTTAAAATCCTTCAAAGGCTCGAACTTGAAGTGGTTGAAGTATGTTTTGAGATCATTCTAATAAATTCAATATTATTTTATGTAATTTTCACTATTTTTTGATCTTTTCTAGAAGTGTACGGCCTTGTACAGTGTTCTAATGATCTAAAATTCTTTATAGAATACCACAAACTAGCTTCAATTTGATCTAAGTTTGAGGGTTTAACACTATATTTTGTGCGAGTTCTTTGTAAATCTTTGTCACCGCCCTGCTACACACAGAATTAAGAGTTAAGGGTCTCCAAAATACTACACTGACCCATTCCATTTTCTATCTCCACTGTTTCTTGTGGAATGGGTCCTAAATTTTGTATATTAATTTCCCTAGTGATTTGGTATGCAGAGAGAGCAATTTATGTGGAATGGTAGGGTGCCCTAGGGCTAGGCAAAGTGTTTTTCTTATGAAAATGGTGGTTTCAAGAAGGGATATGTCAAATTGTTGATGGAATTGTTTTGGTAAAGGTGTAAAGAGTCTGTATAGACCTAGTGTGACTTGTTTGATGCATTGGGTGAGGTTGGAAAGGCCAATAGTTGTGTTTTCTAGAAAACCCTAGGAATTTGCATTGGAAATGGAGGGTTTCATGGATCAGTGGTCTAGAGGTCAAATGTCTGAGAGTTGATTGATGAATGTGTGGTTTTGTGACACAATCTAACTCTATCGAGTGATTTTTGAAGAGAATAAGGGATTTAAGTATCCTTTGTAATTTAGGGCTAATTTAGTAGCCTCAAAAATAGGGCAGTCTATTGAAACTTGATGTTGGTACAAAGAAACTTGGTGAGAACTTTTGGGATTTTGTTTTGGGATCTATGGTGAACCTTGATTGGTTTTGTTTTGGCCTTTGTACAACCTTCTCCAAAAGATAGGTCCATTTGTTGAATGTTGAAGGCTAGAAGCCTATTGGTGTTGTCTAGGGACAGTTTGAGAGAATTGTGTTTTGAAAGTTGTTTCCTTGTGTGAATTGGATCAAATTGAGTTGGATATTGAGTTTCTCCACCTTGTATTGCATCACCATGGTTTGCATATGAAGCAAGAGAATATAAGTAATTATACATTTGAGGGATATTAGTCTAGTTTTACATCTTTAGTTGCATTATGTTTTTTTTATTAATTTTTTATTTAGAGATCTATGGTCTTCAAGAATAGTAAGCTATTATAAGGGGTGCTTAATAGAAAATATTTGGGGTTTCCCTATACACATGGTATAGCCAAATCGTGTGACCATCTTAACTTTACTTTTCTTTAATTTTCCTGTTTAGATCTCTAAGAACACCCTCCTTGGTTGGGTGGATCCAAACATGTGGAAGAGTTACCACTCTTTTCAGTTACCTCAAATCATTAGAAGTTGAATCATGAGTCTCACCTTGTTAGTCTAAATAAACCTTAGTTTCATAGGCTTAAAATTAAATTTTTTCTTCTATCGATAAAGGTGGGGAAACCACCTATAAATATATACAAACAATAAATATAAATATATATGTTTATATAGGAGAATACAAAGCTAGCCCACAAAAAGGGACAATAAGGCATTCAACCATCAAGAACTACTAGTTGAATATCAATATCCTCCCCCAAAGGCTAGGAAGGAGAGGATGCCTTGGGATAATGAGAGAGAGATAATTTGAAAATTTTAAGTATTTTCTCTGGAGTTGAAGAGTATAACTTGGATCACCAACACATAAAATAAACCATTAGTATGAGATAAGGCTATAAAACACCAATAAGAAGTAAAAACTTATAATTTAATTACATCTAGAAATAAGATAAAATATTAAAAATATAGATCTATAAAATGCTAATTGAGAAGGAAAAATATTAGGGGGTGTAATAAGCCTAACATTCACCAAAAGGTAAAGAAATAAAATAAATTTGTTTACTAAAAGTATGCTTTAATGAATATGACAATCAACATGATCTAATTAACCTAATTTAGAATTGTGATATGTTATGTAACAATAATTATAAGTATGAAAAACATAGAAATGTAAACAATTAATAGTGCTGAGAGATAATTTTTCATTTTTTTGATCATAACTTTTGAATTGCAACTTAGGATTATAACTTCTTAGATGTGTTTCAATAAAAACAACAAAATTTAAATTTGGTCATTCTTGGAATTTGGTTAGGTTGAAGAATCCACTTAAATTAACAATTCTAATAGATTCAACTCAATTTTCTTATTTTTGAATTTTCATGTAAAGAATACAATACTTACAAATACTTTTGAAGAATATTTCATATTACAAGGTTCATGTTCTCCTAGTTCATATGCCCTTGCATGGACCAACTTTATGACTTTGAAAAAATATTCAAAGATAACAAGAAAACATATAATGGACCTAGAAAAATAGAAAATAAATTCCCCTGTAAGCTTCTAGATTTATATGTTCTTCTCACATTCTAACATTTATTCCATGATTTTAAAATAAGTAAATAAGTTTTCTTAAATACAACAATCAAAACACAAACAAATATAAACATGCACCATACCAACTCATGAATAGTGATGGACTTAACATAGACACATTTACAAAGTTTGAATTTAAAATAGGTTTATGGATTAAGAATGTAAATTTAAAAATTGATGATAAATAAATTTAGAATAAAAGATGTCATAAACTAATTTTACACATAAATATATATATTTATAAACTATTTATTTCATGTAGAACGTTCTAATTAAAATAGACTTAAAATAAAATTAAAAAATATAAAATATACAATTTTTATTAATACAATCATATGCATATAAATTTAAATTCCTTTTTAATAAAATATTCATATCTTAAATTGTGAAATTGTGCACAACTCTCAATAAACCTATAGGTCTCCGGTTCAAACCCCCCGCTCTCATGGTTGACTAGTGGGCTTGAATGCAGGCTATGGCATCCACCCGCAGAGGGCTAGTCTCGCCCCAGCTTGCCCCAAGGACCCAAAGTATGGGTTGTGGGGCCGCTGGGCTGAGTTGCGGGGACACCCTTACCGTATAAAAAAAAAACATACAAAGCTGAATCCAAAAAACTTGCAACAACAATTTTATAGACTGTGAAAAACTGATTCCAACTAATAATAAAAAACAATTATTCATTAAAAAAATCCCAAAATAAAGAATTCCCTCACTTCAGAATGAATCCACAATTTCCATACAACCTTTTAATTTTACAATAATTGCTGCATACGCGTGTAAAGAGTATTTACACCTTTTTGATCTTTAAAGATGGACGTCCTTGATGTGACAAATCCATTAACACACTAGTCCCACAAGGAAGGGGAACACACTAAGACTGCTCATTCAGTTTGAATTTTTGTATTCAAATGGCAAACATATTTCCCCACTCTCACAAACTCAGTGGACTAATACGTCATTGTTTTTATAAGTATAAAATTGTTAAAATGCGAGTGTACTTTACTTTCTGTAACATACTATAGCAAACATGGTCAACTATATACATCATACATCATAATGGTTATTAATCATCTGTACAAGTTTTTGGGGAAAATCCAATCTGAACAGCAATCTAAACCGAAATCCACAAAGCTGTGGAGGCAATAAAATGTCAACTTGCACCAAAATGTTTAAATCTCTAAATAAAGCAACTGTATCTCATCTATAAGTATCTTTGCAACAATGCAGATCTTCAGTTTATAAAATGGTTGCCACCCAATCCAATTAACTACTAAAACACCCATAAGTGGAAATTTTAAGCAAAAATTTAATGCTTGTACTTTGAGCTGTGGATTAAATGGCCGCATAGAATAGCAGCCTGAGAGAGTACTTTGCTTGTGCCCATATTGCTTCAAAAGCTGACAAGTGCACAAATAGGGCACTGTACAAAACAAAGTTTCTGAGCCATATTACTCAGAATATTTGTTTTTCTTGGGAAAACCCTCTGCACAATTCTATTCCTTCTGTCAAAAATAACAGTGACAGCTTAAGCGGTGCCTTCAATGAGGGCACTCCATGGATTTTTTTTGAAAAAAATAACGTGCATTCTACTTCGGAAGTGGTAGTACTTTGGTACCTTTCCAAATGCAATGAAAATGAGATTGTGTATTCATTATTACGTGACAATTGATTTACTGCCACGGTGAAATGGAATATTTGTCCTAGAATATAGGTAGTATAACCATGGAAGAACTCTGTGGGCCACTCATGTTCTGGATTAGAAGTTAGAACAATTCAATGATGATTGTTTAATAATGAGAAGAAGGTTGTAATTCTTAAAACCATGGTCATGTGATGGAATCCTGCTTCATGAATGGGGACTTGTTTGGATGGTTCTGAGATGTGATGTGATGTTTTGGGTATAAAGTATGGCTAGTTTGACTTTTATGTGATACGGTCCTATGGTGTAGGTATTTGTTAGGTTTGTGTGTAAACTTGTTTTACTCCCATTGCTTACTTTATAGGCCTCTTGCCTTTTAAGGATTTGAGGTTTAGAAAGATTTTTTTTTTAATCTATCTAACAAAATCTATGTTAAAAAAGGATGAATTCCACAAGCCCATCTGGACAGTTACAGCCCTAACAGAGCGGATGGATTCATTGAAGTCCTACTAAATCTATAAAGTTAGTCTTTATTCTAAGAAATTAAATCAGTAAAATTAAAATAGAGATAACTTTTGGTTTTGATATGTTGAGATAACTTTTATGGTCTTACTAATTTGGTGTAAGGTTAAGGGTTTAACCAGGGATTAATTTTTATTGAGCTGTCCCTTTTATCCATGAGTACAAAGCAAGCATTGACCCGTGTGTAGTGTGCAAGGTTGGAAAACGTGAACAATACTGAAAGCAGATCTGAATGGAAATTGCATGCACTGCACTGCACTGCGCTGCACTACACTGTACAGTGCACTGCATTGCTGAGTTATAACTACGAAAGAGAAATGTTATCAAAAGAATTAAGTATGATGGTAATATAACTGTGTGGTCATTGTTGTTTTACATTCTCCAAAGCTCCCAGAATTCCATGCCACTACTTTTGATCAATTACAATACAGTCCTTCCTGACTGAAAAAATTTCCTTCAAAATTCTTACATGCTTCATGACAGCAGTCTGAACTAAACCGAACAGAACTGTCCCTTGATAAGTCAATGTTCAACATCATTGTACTCTTGTTCTCTTTTTGTTTCCTTCATCTTGTTCTTCATCTTTAAGCAAACCTACCTTTTGTCTTTTATCTTATCTTCTGGCTCTTTGATTCCACTTGTTTGTTTGCAGTTTTGTGCTTGTATTTTAGTCCATAGAGCCTCCATTATATGACCTCATCATCAGACAAATAAGAGGAATAAACCCACCAACTTACAATATTTGTTGTTTGCAATGTCCAGTGCCTCTGACTCTGGTGCTAATTCTTTCTACAAGCGTTTAAGGCCACTTATTCCCAAGCCATTGCCAGCAAGTCCTGAGACCCAACACCATCATTCTTCTGCTGCAAATTTAGAGGGACTACAGATGGAGAGAGACAATTTTCATCAGGATTTCAGCGACATCCAAAGCAAGCATGTGACCCCAACTGGTAAGAGGAGAAAACGTACTTTGCAAAAGGATGTATATATCATACATCAGAGTGCGTTTACTTGATTAGAAGATTATTTTACGGGTGCCTATTTTAAACATGTTCTCCAAGCTTTTTTGATATTTCATGTAATCTTAACTCATAACTGGACACGTTGAAACTGCTATCTGATCCTAGGTAGTAATAATGGTGTGTAAGGCCCATCCAAGCATGTTTACTTGTTTAGATGATTATGTATTTTTTATGGGTATTTGAGTTTGAATAAGTTTTCTAAGCTTTATTATTATTATTATTATTATTATTAAGTACTTGCCTAATCTAAGAATTTTATCAGCCAACATCTAAACGCTAGTGTTGCTCTGAACTAGTAAGATTGTAAGAGGTGAGACAGACACTGTTTGTGATATCCTTTCATCCAAAACCGTATGTAGAATTTATCAAAGTATGTTTACCTGTTCAGAAAATTTGTTTATAGCTATTTAAAAAAATTCCACAGGTTTATATCATTATTTTGCCTACAAAGATCCAAAACAAACATTTGTTTGAAACTGGTAAGGTTATCAGGGAGGAGATAGAGAAAATTTATAGAGCTCTTTAAGCCAAAATGGTTTGTGAGAGCCATTAAACTATGCTATTTAAAAGTCTCTTTTCGTGGTTAAATTTAGTTTAAAATAAATTCTAGAATCTTTTTTTTCAATTGCTTTAAGAATTCATGTAATCTTATGATGTAAACATCTCAAACTGTGTATTCAGAACAGATAAGATCATGAGAGATGATAAAAAGATGAGCTCTTACATCCTTCACACTAAAATGGTGCATGGAACCTATCAATGTATGACAGTATGTTACGTTTAAAGTTCTTTACTTTTTCAAAGATTTATTGAATTGTTTTGAGAGATTATGTAATCTGCTGACTCCAGCACCGTGAACAAGGAAAACAACGACGATCTACTTCCAGTTGGTATAAGAGAGAAGTCCATATAAACCATTAGTAACTTATTTTAAGCCAAGATAGTAATAAGCAGAACATTTTGATAGGTTTAGAATATTGTTTTCATGGGTTTCTAGATTTAAACTACATTCCGCCAGTTTTATTCCATTATCTTGAATGCAATGTTATGACTCAAAAGGCAATGTACTCAGAAATGGTAAGATCATGATAGATGAGGCTGTTAACCATTTTTTGGACAAAAATTATGCGTACAACCCATCAAAGAAAGTAATGACACTGTTTGTAAATCGTGGTCCAGTCTTCAAACGACGTTTGGGGTGTCTGGTAAAATAAATGCCTGAAGGCTTCTGTAAGCATCCTGACTTAACAGTTCATGTACTAGGCTATGATATTAATTGTGTACATCAATTCAATTCAATTATTAGAGATAAATGAAATAATTGGAGCTCTGGCAGAGATTTCTTTTAGAAGGAAATACGAAGTGACCGACATACAAGAAGTAGCAGATGAGACAGAACCACAGGAGAACGGACAATAGATGGAAGAACTCGATCATGATTCAAATTTACAAACTTAAAGAACTTTCTGCACGCTTCTCTGCTACAAAAAAGATGTATAGAAAAATGATTACATTTAGTATACATATGATAACAGCATCTAATTTGACGTTAACTTATTAGCTGGATTTATCTATGTGAAATCCTTTGTTTTTTATATGTGGGTTTTCTTTATTAAGATTACACAAATTCAGGAATGTATGTGACAAATGGAGATTTAAGTTATTTATGCAGGTTTAAATGGGACAAGATCCTTTCCATACAAGGTAGAGGTTAGACACATTCTTTATGATCTATAAGATCGTGTTTAGTAGTTAATAAGATCACTTATGTGAGATTTTAGTCTTTACTTCCTGTATTTATTTCTAATTATGCCTACTATTATTATATGTGGCTGTGGTGTAAGTTTTTTGGGGTTTTAAGATGTTTATGTATATAGGTTTGTAAGTAGTGGTGCCAGTGTAACAATGAACTAATACAACCAGTTTCTGATTTGTTTTAACTATGAATATATAGCAGGCTTAAATTCTAGCAGTATTGTTGGTTCATCTCAGCAGCCAGTGACTTCAAGATGGAACCCAACACCAGATCAACTAAGAATACTTGAAGATTTGTATAAGAGAGGCCTCAGGACACCAAGCGCAGAGCAGATACAATATATTACTGCTCAGCTCCGATGCTATGGTAAAATTGAAGGGAAGAATGTCTTCTACTGGTTCCAAAATCATAAAGCTCGTGAGAGGCAGAAGCAAAGACGCAGAATGGAAATGATGATGTGTGCTGAAAATGTAGATTCTGCATCAAACGCCCAAATTCAACCATATGGTAAAGCTCAAACTAGCAACAACACCTTCCTGATGCAATGGTAGACAGATAGATGATATTTAAGGATAGCATGACCTATGCGCACAGATAATAATAAAGGAAGTTCTTAATAGCTATGCATTTTTTCTAAGATCCTTATATATTCCTATCCTTTGCCATTGCAATGGTAGGTGTGTAACAAACCTGTGGTATACAATGGTTACCCACATACCTACTAGTACTTGGAAGGACTTAATTGCCTGGCCTAGTATGAATTAGACAATCAAATCAAGCGTAGGTCATGCTTATAGATATCCTTAGTATTGCCTACGTGCATACCTATTGCATTTAGAAGCTGCTCTTACTAGTGTATGAACATGAATTGGTTTGCAGACTGCCTATGGTTATTAATAGAAAGTAATCAATGGTTGCAGAGCCCAACTGGAAGATAACAAGAAGGCCCACTCCTCTAACAAACAACTCCAAGGTGAACGGGGTATAGTAAAGTATAAACTAGTACAGCATAAACAGTAGTATTATATATGTATAGATTTTTAAAAATTTTGAAAAAATATTTCTGGAAAGTTTGTATCAGAAAAGAAATTTTTTAAACATTTTTTAATTTATAATGGACTGTTAAAAGCTTAAAAACTCCAGTTTTTTGAACTTGTGTTTAATAAGATAATATCAATTTGGACTGGACGCTTTGACAGGAATCTGAAGAATTTCTCAAGCTAGCAATGCCTTCCACTGATCAGCAAGCAGATTGCACTAGCATGCAGATTAAGTATAACTGCATGCCCCATACAAGTGCAAGTAGAGACTTATGTGGCCGATATTTTCATCCATTCAAATCTCAAACTGTAAAATGGCTTCCAGAAGAAGAAGCTAGCTCTGCAATGAATAGGGTGCCTATTATTGATGATGAATGTGATGAAAGAGTAGCTCACGACCTAAAGACACTCGAACTGTTTCCTCTGTATAGCAACAATAGCAAACCTCACGAGTTGAGATCAATGGAAAACAAAAAGCACTGTAAAGAAGATGAATTTCAATGTGAAGTTCAAGAAGGTGATAGACAGCAGGAGGAGAATGTGAGACCATGTAATTCATATTTCCAGTTTCTTCCATTGCATAATTAGAAAATGAATAAATTACTGATTCACCAAGTTTTTCCTCGAGCAAATCATGTATTCATTTTTAGCAGATTGGATTAAAAAATTTAAGTTGTAAATGGAATGAAATGTATTAATGTCAAGAGATGGCTAGAGACCGGAAAAAAATAATAATTGGAAAACAAAACTTTCACCCGTACAGTGGAAAATAATGTGGACAAAAGTTTCTGAAAATAAAATCCACATGTGATCATCTTTTATTCACATCATAAGCATTTGTTGAGTTGTGAATTTGAAAGACATCTCTTAGAGAACATTTGTTTACACCGAGTGTAGATGGAGATGTCATAAAGGCAGGTTTCGTGAGAATGTAGGGATCTTATATGTTCACCCATGTCAGTATTCACTGGATGCTTCTAGTGCGTATTGTCTCTGGGTCCACAATTCACCGTAAGTATTAATTAATTGTCTCTGGATGCACATGATTTCGAATTTTAATTAATTAATAAATACTGTCAAATGTTTATTTACAGTGATGGATAGAGGTTGTCCTTCTGGTATATTGTGGGATCATAAATATAGGTGAAGTCTAAGTTTGAAAGGTGATTAGCAAATAGATCAGTTTACATGATCTACAAAGAGTTTTCTATACAAAACCAATCATCTTTCAAAACAGAAGAGTCAAGCATTAATAAAAAAAAAAGAAATTATTTGAAGTTTCTTAATTATCAGAAATGTTGGAACATGAAAAAAATAAAGATATTGGATTGAATAGTAAAATATAAGTGAATGTTACTTATTATTTGTATTAAATGGTTTAGGTTTTTTTAAAGAATTAAATGTTACAAATCAATTAAAAACATTTAAGAGGAGGAATATGAGATAGATGATCACTAAATATAATGATAGATTATTGAATTGTATGTAAATATTTTTTTCTTTTAATAATTGAAAGTAAAGTATATTATAAAATTTAAATGGAGGAAGGAAGAATAAATATAAATATGTGATGAAATTTATACTTCTTTAATATATTAAATTAATGAACAATAGTAAATATAAAGACAAAGAGATGGGGTAACTACTTTTAGTCATCCAAGTAACCACCCTTGAATTGGGTAAGGTTAACTATAACAAATATTAGACATACAACATAGGAGGGAAATATATAGGGATAAAAAATAAACTAATGTAAGCATATATCCAACAATCCCATTTATAATCCAAAGTTAGATAGATTGAGGATTAACATTGAGATATGCAAATATGTGAACACACATATTTCAAGAATTCTTATTATAATCCAAGTCTCCAATGAGCCACCTATCTCTACAAAAGCATAAAATCATGATGATGTTACTACATGTGATCCATCTCCAACTCAATAAGGTATCCCACCTATGCATAGTGTGTCATAATAAAGCATGTGCCAAAGAGAGAAAAACTAGATAACTCTATCCAAAATAGCCTAAAATTTTTAATTATTGGTACTATCTAAAAACGTGAGTCTATACTAGTACACAAATATCTCAAACTCACTAAATAAAGGCACATGCCAATACTAAAAAGTAAAAATTCCCATGTTAGAAAAAATCATCTCTTCAAATATGATAACTTCGTCCTTTGTTTGGCCATCTCTCAAAGGGGTGACTTTGCATTCTCCCATTATCAATGCAATCATTCTCTAACCAAAGATGATCAATCTATAGTTGACCATTGGTGAGTCACTCTCACCGTTGTTGCTCACTCCAATCAAAGATGATCAAACTACAGTTGACCATCAATGAGTCACTCTCATCATTGGTGCTCACCCTAAATCATGACCATGCAAAGTCATAACAAATAAATCATCTATATCTACAATATCTAAAACTCTATAATTTACAATATCAAAATATCAATCAAATTAGATGTCTATAATCATAGGACTTCTCACACATGGCCCATCCTCAACTCAACAATACCTAGGACCAAACAATGTTCAAAACTATCACAAGCAACTTAGGAAAAATTTAA
The DNA here is from genome assembly GCA_007258455.2 of Sequoia sempervirens. Classification (NCBI taxonomy): domain Eukaryota; kingdom Viridiplantae; phylum Streptophyta; class Pinopsida; order Cupressales; family Cupressaceae; genus Sequoia; species Sequoia sempervirens. Next base: position 377,227,320 of record VDFB02353493.1, read on the forward strand.
AATAGACCAACAATATCACATAACAAAAAAATCTACAAAACATCTTAAGAATGCTTCACTCATTTCCATGAAGTATCTACTTGAATCTATCATACACATACCAATGAAGGTCCTCTCCAAAAGAAAAGAACACTAAAGAAAAAATTGTAAAATGGCTAGAAATAACTAAATTCTCTAAGACAACTATATCAACATCATAAAAAAAAACATAAAAAATTAAATCATCAAAGAAATATTGAACACATACGAAATCCATAACACTCTAAAGAAGAGAACTATCATCATAAATAGGAGCATAAACAACACTCAACATAGTCTTATTTTTAGCATCTGACATAATCTCTATCAAAATATGTCATAAATATAGTATCTAAAGAAGCATCTTTTGTCTTCCCAAGAACAAACTCACACAAAGGATAAATACAACATATAACATAGGTTTGGGCAGTTTCTTATGAAAATGATGACAAAAATCATGAGTATGATGACCATAAGAAGAACATGGGCACGCATGTTAAAATAAGAAAATGATCTATGGCCATGATGAACACAATAGGAACATAATATCAATTGACCAATTTGATATTGGAAGGGAAAGATTCAACTTTACATGTATTCATAAGCTCTCTAGATACAAATTTGATGGGTTTTACTTTGGTACACAAGACCTAATAAAATCCTTATAACTAATACCACATTTTCCCTTCTTTATTTTCTGAGACTACATTCTCTATTATAATGTGCTTTGCTTCAAGATATGAATAAGAAAATAAACTAAAATGAATTTGCACATTTCATGACTAGCCACAAATTTTACATCAACTACACTTTACACATTTAGAAACTATTGAATTTTCATCTTTACATATTGAAATTTGTAAGAGTTGGTATAGAATACTCTACACCATGCAAAATTTGGTTGAAGATTATAGCCACCCAAGATCTAGGAACTTCATGAAAGCACAAGAGAGATCATCTATGAGAAAATAATGTTATTCTATCAAAAGATGCAAATGATAGATTATGATTGTATGATTGTTACATGAGATTACCTAGTTATATAGGCAAGGTGAGACATAGGATTAGACAACATCATGACAAGTGTCTTAAACCTATGTCATGAGATAACTAATATTAAATGACTTGGGACACAATAATTAAATGTAAAAAGATAAGATAAGATCTTATGACAACTAAGAACTTAATAAAAAGATTCCCTAGGACATAAGTAAACTTAACATGTAAATAGGAACCACTAATGAACTAGTTAGGCAAAACACCTATTTACACCAACACCCCCCCTTAAGTCCAACTTAGGGAGTAGTAGATTATTATGAAAATGACGCAAAGATGCAAGGATGGGTCTTGACTACAAGACAATGTTAGGTACCCATGTACAAATATAATCTCATGAGAAAGAGGAGAAAACCTAGTGGGACAAAACTCCTTCCCAAAAGAGAAATAAAAAATGCTCCCACTAATGAATGAGAAGGAAAAAACACCATGTGAAGAAAAATAACCCCCATAAAAGAGAAGAAGAGATACCTTGTATCCCCCCCCTCAATGTTGAGTCTCCTATAATGATGGTAGATGCTTAACATTGAATGCGAAAGATGATCCAACCTCGTCAAACAACATTCCTCGCCTTAGGAAGAAACAAAACCAAGATGGTATGCAAGATGTCTTCCCATTCTGAACAATAAGATGAGGGAAGATAGATGAAATGTAATGTCTCAGAAGAACACTCAATTTTCTCCATGTCGATGTTAAAAGTTGTTTAGACTCCAAATAAGCATTTTAGGCCACATTGCAAAAGATGACAATTCAAAATCTCCTAGAAATGATTGTAGAACACAATCCAAAGACAAATATACCTCCTATGAAGACAAAGAAATATCCTCCAAATGCTTCTCAAAAGAACCCACATTTATGTTAAACTATGAGGAATGATCATATAGAGAATGAATAAGAGGTTCAGAGTGTTCCCTCAAAACAATTGAAGAAGGATCATCTCCATCAAAGAGAAGATGTATACAATCAATGGTTTCTCCTGGGTAAAAGCACAAACTTGTGTCACACTTTCATCCAAATAAATAGTTTCGAGTGAACTATTTTCGGCCAAAATATATTCGGCCAAGTGGCTTTCAGCCAAAACCACGCGACACCAACATGGTGGATACCTTTTCAGTCGAAGAGGTTTCAGCTGAAAGTCACTCGACCAAATATGTCTAGCCAAAAATGTGAAAATAGTGAGTGTATCTGGTATATATAGCTTGAAAATATCAAGAAATTTTTGGCCGAGTATGTTTCAGCTAAAACATGCTCGACCAAAACATACTCGGTCAAGAATTTCTAGTTGGCATCCTACTTGGCAGCCAATTCAACATTTTTCATAATTTTCTGAAACTTTCAACTCTAAGTATTTCTTCAGTCAGAATGATGTTTTTGAAAAAAAAAAAAAAAAACCCTTTTGTAGAGCTCGGAGTGATGAATCCAAACATATAATTTTTTAAATATTTTGATTAGTTTTAATATATTTTATTTTTAAAATATTGCAATTAGGTTGTTAAAATTAAAAAAAAAAGACTGATTAGAAATTTTAAAAAATAGTGAAACATATTAAAAAAATTTAAAACTTATATGGGGCACAAGAGAGAGTCTTCTTCAAAAGGGTATAATTTTTTTTTTGAAAATGATTATAAAAATTGAAAATAGTTGACAACCCATGAAAACTGTCAAATTCCAACATGTTTGACTTTAAAACTTTATTACGAGAAAAATATACATCAAAATTTGATTTTTTTTCCATGCACAAGATATTGAAGTTACCTATTTGGAGAAAAAAAAATTAGGGAGAAATGAATTATTTTTCTATTTGTTTCTTAATGGCCTGTGAAGTCACTTAAATTGATTAAAACATTATGAAAAAAAAATCTTTTAAAATTTTAAAAATTACAGGAATAAACTTCATCAAAATTTCTACATTTTATTAGTTTACACCATTTTCAAATTCAAAACATAAAGACCACTTTTATGTGGTCAAAGTTCATAATTTTTTTTGCTGTTGGTTGATTCCTTTATAAAGTGTGACACAAGTTTTTGTTTTTACCCTCCTAAAGCTTCAAAATGTGGGACTCACAAAATAAAATTTCCATGTCGTTCAAGTACTCATCCCAAGCATCCATCTTTGGAGGACAATATATGTCTTGCTACATTGAATCATGATGAGCCAAGATTGTGGCAACACAAGTATCATTAGATGCAAAAATAGATAAAGGAGATGAAATATCAACACATGTCACTAGATCCTTTGTAGATGAAAGAATACCAAGATTCAAATGGCCATACTGAATCTCCTCAAAAGTGTCCACACTAGATTCCTGAGATTGAACATCAGTTGAAAGAACAATAGGATCAAAAGATGAGGTGTAGACTCGATATTGGTGATCAAACTCCCCAACTACAACTTTATCTTTTCTATGCAAATCTCATATTATGACATAATCCAATGTGAACTCAACACTCTTTCCCACTCTACAATGTATGATCTGATAGATAGAAAGGATATTGGTTGATAATGAAGGCACACACAGAACATCATTTAATGCTCCACCATCAATGTCAATGGATCCCTTCCCAAAAGCATGAATATATGTGTTTTTATCCATTAAGATGTGTGGTAATGAACAAGACTCAAATGAAACTTGAACATACTCTTTGATGTGAAGCTCTTGAATCAAGTATCCACCTCTCTAACTCAAAATCTACAACTGCAACAAGTGCTTGCCCCTTAGAATTTGATAAAGAAGATGAAGATGAACCCTTTGACATTAAAGGTACAAATTGATTTGATTCTTCTTAAGAAGATACTTCAACTCATCAATCTATTTTGAATAACATTGATGTTCATCATGCCTTATTTTCTTACAATATACACATGTAGGATTCTCCTTCTTAGATGGTTCCCTTTCAAAGGGAGAGGATTCATATTCTTTATGCAACTTATTTTTTGGATTTTTTTATTTTCTTATAAGGATTCCATAATTCTTTTTGTACCTTAGGTTCACTAGCCAATGATGCTTTTGATCTAGAAGACTTGGTTAGACCCATATGAATTAACTTCACTTCCTCTTGGATTAAGAGATTTGCAAAGTCATCAAACTTAGGATCAACATGTGATGCTCCCATAGAAAGCTGATGGGTATGAAAACCATAAACAAACACTAAATACTAATGACCAATCTTGGATAACACATTTAGAATCAATTATAAATTCTCCTTATCAATATTATAATATTTCATTTGTGTTCTTAGTTTCTTAATCTTGAAGATGTAGTCTTAGATGAGGCCAAAACCTTTAAGATCAAGATTCATCAAATCATTGTCTATATGATATCCCCTAATCTTATCAGTTTTACCATACAAATTCTCAAAAGTCTCCCAAGCCTCTCTAGATGTTTTACATGATTCAACATGAAATTATAAATCAAATGAGACTAATAAAAATATGTATCCAAGTGTTTTCTCATGATCAAGCTCCCATTTTTCCAATTCTTTAGTATCAATAGGTTGAGGAATGGTTTCCATTAGATGGCTTATACAACCGTTTCCCATAAGATAATTCCATACTAATTTTTCTCTATATGGAGCATAATTATATGGAGTTAGGAGTTCAATTTGAGATTTCTCCATTACAAGAATACACAACAAGCAAAACAAAGCAATCAATCACTGCAAGATTACCCCCCCCCCCCAACAAATTACTTGATGAAGAATCTTCCCCAATAATATATGATGATGGAACTTTATACTTAGTGTGATTACAAGTGCCAGTTGCCAAAAATAATGAAGCGGACTTGACCTTAGTGCTTATAGATGCCAAATACGGTCACACAATCAAAGTACAATTCTTATATAGAATGGGATCAATCTTATCACACAAATGCAAATTACACAAAACAATATGCACTTACAAAAAAATTGAACATAAAAATATTAACATAGGAGCGAGAATAGAGCCTTGAATGTTTCTAAAACAAGAATGATTCAACAAAACATGTGAAAATCATAATTTAAAAAAAAATAAGGCACCATAATAAAAAACCAAGTGCACCACTATGAAGAAAACTCAATTCTACCCCAAATCAAAAAGTTGCACACAAAAAGGAGGTCAAATGACTGAGTTATGAGCCCATGAAGTTGGATTAACAAAATAAAAACTCTAGCCATGAGGGAGGAATAATTTTAAAAGGGTTTTTGATGCAGTTCTAATGTCAATAGCCTATGTAATTAAATTTGACATTCTGGTGGCTCACACCAAAATATTCCCTTTCTTGTTGAAATATTTTGATCATCACTATATTTTGTGGAATATTTTGCTGGTGACTGCCAGGTCAAAAAAATTGTAGGGAATATTAGAATATTCTTCTCTGAACTAGTCAAAATCTTCTTTTGTGCTTGGAATATACCTCCAAACTATTGTTGGTAGTGGCAGAGGATAGTCGTTGGTGCGAGCTACTGGTAATGTGACACATGAAAGTTGAAGCCAACCCTTAGTACTACAATACTTGTGACAAATAGGTCTATGGTTACACACTCTACCTATTTTTAATTTTTAAATGTAAATTTTTTTCAAAAACTTTTTAAAAATCCAAAAAAATTATTAATTTTTTTCACCTCAACGAATTCTTTTGTTGATCATGTTATGTTTTTCCTTCAACTTTGTCATATGATCATATGACCAAGGTGGGAAAAAAAATCTCTTAGGGCTTGAGACAAGTGCTTGGATTTTGATGATTTGATAGTCAATCTTAGGGTTTTGGGGCCTCCTAGACATGATGGTTGGGTCTTTTAGACCTAAAATACTATAAAATTATAGCTACCTCTTGGATCTAGCAACCACTTTTCAGCTTCAAACCCTCATAGATCTTGCCTCAAATATTTGATTTAGATGAAACAAAAGTAAAAATGAATTTCTTAGACCCTCAAAAATCAATGGTGGGCTCAGATCTACACCAACATCCAAAATAAACCTGCAATACAAAGCCACAAAGAAGAAACCCCCAAATTTGGTATTTCTTTTAAGTTTTTTAATTCTCTAGATTATCATTTGATGCAAGAGAAGAGAATAATCAACCTTTCAAGATCCACCTGGAGCTTTACAACCTATATCTCTCAATAAATATTATCAAGAAGTAATCTCACAAGATCTAATACCATGTAGGATTTGGTATAGAATACTCTACACCATGCAAGATTTAGTTGAAGATTATAGCCACCCAAGATCTAGGAACTTAATGAAAGCACAAGAGAAATCAGTTATGAGAGAATAATGCAATTATATCAATTGATACAGATGATAAATTATTATTATTGTATGATTATTACAAGAGACCGCCTGGTTATATAGCCAAGGTGAGACATCTAGATTAAATACGATTAAGACAAGCGTCTTAATCCTATGTCATGAGACAGCTAGTATTAAATGACTTGGAACATAATCATTAAATTTCAAAAGATAAGATAAAATCTTATGACAACTAACAACCTTCTAGAAATATTTGCAAGGACTTAAGTAAAATTAACATGTAATTAAGACCAAATAATGAACTAGTTAGGTAAAACATATTTACACCAACACCCCACCTTTTCTAGTAAGTTTTAGAATAGGTTTGAACATAAAACCATATATATTAAAACTAAAGGCTTTCACCAACTTAGTTGCACACTCAACAATGGTAAAAGGTTAATTGCTCACATTTTGATAGCATAAGGGATCAATAGAAAGAAATTAAAATGGAATTTTTATAATATTTTTACCACGCATCTTATTTTGTTGGCAAAAAAAGGACAAACAACTGAGAGGGGGGGTGAATTAGTTGTCACATAATATTTATGCTTTTCAAACTTTACTTAACTTAATCTCAAATTTGATGAATGAATAATAAACCATGAACAATCAACACATCAAAAACACAGAGAACACCAATATTTTTTATGTGGAAACCCTGTTAGGGGAAAAACAATGGTGGAGTTGGTCCACCATTATGGCTTGTTAAAATTATAAGAATAATGGAATGCTGTGCATTCAAGCACCTTGCCTGGAGGCTCCTAGCGCTCCAAATACAAAAGAGGACTCATTGTCCAAAGAAAAGTTTGGATTAAAACCATCCAAATTGTGAACTAAGAAAATAGCTTCTACACAAGCCTGATTACAGTTCCAGTTAAGCATAGAAAAACCTTTTTCACTCTTTGCTCAAACTTCTTCCTGCACCCGCTCAATCTTCTTCACCTCTACTCTGTCAGGGTAGGTATTCCCTATACGCACATAGGAGCACACAAAGCATACTTTCCACTGATTACATAATCACTCTTATATATCCACTACATGAGATTTCATCACAACTTAGTCAGCCAAAAAATAAAATATATTTTCAATGTTAGCTCAAATTTACAATTATATTTTCAATGTGGATCCACCAAGGTTGGCCTGACATGGTGGAGACCAAATTAACCACTCAACGCAAAATACTTTCGGTAATTTCACCTCGAAGATCCACAACAATACAACCATCATGTCGACCAAGAACGAGAAAGCCGGAACATATGAATAATAATTCTTTAACCCGCGAGTGCAGCGGTCAGTATTGGACATACCACAAAGATAGAGCATGATCTAGAAGCATCAAAAGCAGAAATAATCAATAGAAACATCCACTTAACAATAGAGATTACCGAAGCTCCCGCAAACCACTTTCGGGAATCTTGACACCAACCCAGAAATCTTTGTCGAGAACACATCTTCATAACCTGATCAAATCTTCCGTGGACCTCTGAAACTTCTGAGGTGGATGAACTAAGATATACTCAACAAAAACCCTTTAATCCACAATAATTGATCTTCAAGCGTACCAAAACCAAGGAACACTTTCGCGACTTTCCGCGGTTCACTAGGAACCTAGAACACTTCTTTTTAACGATTTTCTCAATATCTCGTGTATACAACCTTCAATACCAAGTACTAATAGTGTTGACATCAATGACAACCACATATCCAAAAACAAAATCGTATCAGCAATCTCGCAGGCGGAGTTGCTTAACTTATGATGTGAAAAACACCATCTTAACTCACAATCAACACTTACTCCCATAGATTATGACTCTTCTTTTCACGACTCTTCTCAAAATCTTCTCCCCCACAAGGCTCTCTTCTCCTAGATAATTAGAAATTTTCACATTACTCTTCTCCCCTTTGACATCGATGGAAGATAAGCATTATCTTCCCACATACAAGCTTCGAACCACATATTTACACTTTTACATTTGACTACTCCCCACAGTAGCGGCCTGTATCAATCTGGATTAGAATATGATCATGAAATGCATGGATTGATGCAAATTAATGCATCCTAGTTCATATCAGGAGGGGTAATTACCCCTAGAATCCCTCTAAGATACTCAAAAGTATCCTTTGGCAACGACTTAGTGAAAATATCTGCAATTTATTCTTTGGTAGGCACATACTCCAACTTTTGACTTCTTTCTCACTTACTTTCTCCCTCAGAAAGTGAAACTTGATTGCTATATGCTTGGTCTTAGAGTGTAGCACCAAATTATTTGATATGTTTATTGCACTTGAGTTATCACAGTATATGGAAATAGGTTCATCATATACTACTCTGATATCTTTCAACATATGTTTCATCCACATCACTTGAGTACATTTGTTTGTAGCAACAATATACTTTTCCTCAACAGTAGATAGAGAAATGGAATTATGTTTTTTTCTCAACCACACCAGCTTCTTCCCTAAGAAGAAGGCACCACCACTAGTACTTTTCCTATCATCTACATCTCCTGCCCAATCCGCATCAGTATATGCATTCAAAGTAAGATCATCATTCTTAGGATACCAAAGTCCAAAATCAATTGTTCCTTTTAGATATCTGAAGATTCTCTTTACAACAGTCACATGCGACTCTTTTGGATCAGCCTAAAATCTAGCAACCATACACACAACATTCATAATGTCTAGTCTAGTCTGAGTTAAGTAGAGAAATCCACAAATCATTTATTTGTACCTTGTTTGATTTGCCTTAGGAGAATCATCATTTTGTGTTAATTTGAATTCGGTTACCATGGGAGTACCAATAGGTTTTGAGTCATCCATACCAAACTTCTTTACCAGCTCTCACATATTTGGACTGAGATATGAAGATCCCCTTGTCTAACTAAGTAACTTGCAATCCCAGAAAGAACTTCATCTCTCTAATCATACTCTCATCTCAAATTCATTCTTCATTTCATCAGCAAACTTCATGCATACATTATCATCTCCTCCAAAAATAATGTCATCAACAAAGACTTCAATAATTAACTCTTTGTCATGATCCAATTTGAAATACAAGTTGTTGTCAGCAGTACCTTTATTGAATACAAGCTTCAATAAGTATTTGTTCAATCTAGCATACCAGGCTCTAGGGGCTTGCTTGAGTCCATATAAAACTTTCTTCAATCGAAAAACCATGTTTTCCTTATCAGTCAGTTGAAATCCATCTGGTTGTTCAATATATAATTCTTCTTCTAGTTCACCATTCAGAAAAGCTGACTTCACATCTATTTGATATACTTTATAGTTCTTGTATGCAACATAAGCAAGAAATAATCTTATAGCTTCAATTCTAGCAACAGGGGCAAAGGTTTCTTCAAAATAAATACCTTCCATTTGTGAATACTCTTTACATACCAATCTTGCTTTATTCCTCACCACTTCACCTTGTTCATTCAGCTTATTCTGAAAGACCCATTTAGTACCAATCACATTCTTTTTTTTAGGTCTGGGAACAAGTATCCATGTATTATTATTTTCAATTTGCATTAATTCTTCCTTCATAGCTTCCATCCAATGTTCATCATTGCAAGCTTCACTAACATCTTTAGGTTCAATCTTGGACATCGGGCAATACTCTTTTGCAATATTTCTTCTAGTTTGCACACCCTTATTCTTATCTCCTATAATTTTATTTTCAGAATGATTTAACTTTACATACCTCAAAGTTTTAGGATTCTCTTGAACATTTGATTCTTTTGTTCTTTCTTCTGCACTTGCACTTGTCTCTGCTTCCTGATTATCTTGACTTACCGGAACAAAAGGAACATATGGAATATATGGCACAATTTGAATTTGATTTTGTATCTGAATATCCTTCCCTTTGTTTGTATTGTCTTCTTCTAAATCATATCTACAATATCTAGATGATTTAGTAGAATCCTCATCAACTCTGACATTAGAACTCTCAACCATTTTTCTCAGTCTTATGTTATAGCACCGGTAGGCCTTGCTTCTAGTAGAATAACCTAGAAATATTCCTTCATTGCTTCTTGCATAAAACTTTCCTATATCATCTCTCTTGATGTAGCATTTTCTTCCAAAGATCTTGAAATACCTAACAATAGACTTATAACCAAACCATAGTTCAAAAGGAGTCTTACTATAATTACCATTCACATTTACCTTGTTCAAAGTGTACATAGTAGTGCTTATAGCTTCACTCTAATAGATGTAAGGCACATTTCCTTCAATCATCATTGTTCTAGTAGCATCCAGAATTGTTTTTTTCTTCCTCTTTGCAACACCATTCTATTGAGGGGTTCAGGGAGCTGATAACTATCTTCTGATTCCATGCTCATCACAAAAAGAATTAAACTCCCTAGAGGTGAACTCACCACCTCTGTCTGACCTTAAGCATTTTATTTTCAAACCTTTCTCATTTTTTTCCATAGCTTTGAAACTTTTGAACTTTTTTAATGCTTCACATTTTTCTCTTAAGAAAGCAATCCATATCATTCTAGAGTAATCATCAATAATCAGCATAAAGTACCCTTCACCATGAAGACTTCTGACTCTAGAGGGACCACATAGATTAGTATGCACGAACTCCAGTAATCCATTTGAATTATGTTGTTTGCTCTGAAAAGAAATTCTAGTTTGTTTTCCCATCTGACACTCCTTGCAAATTGTGCTAGCAGGCTTCACTAGCTTAGGTAGATATCTTACTGCTTAAGTGGAACTTATTTTGACAATGTTATCAAAATTCACATGACACGGCCTTTTATTCCATAACCATCTTTCATCTACTTGATCAATTAAATAACTTTCACTAGCAACATTCAGGTGAAAAATATTACCTTTTGTATGTTTACCTGAAGCAATTACATTTACAAATCTTCCAAATATCCTGCATCTTCTATCTTTGAACTAAAGATCATAACCCTTGTCCACCACCTGTTCAACACTCAACAAGTTGTGTTTCAAGCCTTCAACATAGAGAACATCATCAGTGTTATGCTTACCACCAAGACAAATAGATCCTCTGCCACGAATCACATAAGCATTGTTATCACCAAATCTCACAACCCCACCATCATACTTCTCTAGACTTACAAATTTGCTTTTGTCACCAGTCATATGATGTGAGCATCTGTTTTCTATGACCCATTCATCCTTCTCTTCAATTTGGGCTGCAAGAGCTTTCTCAACTTTAGCAGATTTAGTAGCCACAAGACTATTTTCCTTGATAGCAATAAAAACCCAATCATCTTCATTTCTATTTTCTTTATCAGACTCATCATCAATCACTCCAACAAAATAACATTTATTTTGGAATCTAGATTTGTAAGGCTTAGATCTAGGAACTCTTTCATGACACCTTGATGCAAAATGACCTATTTTACTGCAAGAAAAAAAA
>VDFB02353493.1:377239166-377361941 GCA_007258455.2 Sequoia sempervirens
CTCTATCGAGTGATTTTTGAAGAGAATAAGGGATTTAAGTATCCTTTGTAATTTAGGGCTAATTTAGTAGCCTCAAAAATAGGGCAGTCTATTGAAACTTGATGTTGGTACAAAGAAACTTGGTGAGAACTTTTGGGATTTTGTTTTGGGATCTATGGTGAACCTTGATTGGTTTTGTTTTGGCCTTTGTACAACCTTCTCCAAAAGATAGGTCCATTTGTTGAATGTTGAAGGCTAGAAGCCTATTGGTGTTGTCTAGGGACAGTTTGAGAGAATTGTGTTTTGAAAGTTGTTTCCTTGTGTGAATTGGATCAAATTGAGTTGGATATTGAGTTTCTCCACCTTGTATTGCATCACCATGGTTTGCATATGAAGCAAGAGAATATAAGTAATTATACATTTGAGGGATATTAGTCTAGTTTTACATCTTTAGTTGCATTATGTTTTTTTTATTAATTTTTTATTTAGAGATCTATGGTCTTCAAGAATAGTAAGCTATTATAAGGGGTGCTTAATAGAAAATATTTGGGGTTTCCCTATACACATGGTATAGCCAAATCGTGTGACCATCTTAACTTTACTTTTCTTTAATTTTCCTGTTTAGATCTCTAAGAACACCCTCCTTGGTTGGGTGGATCCAAACATGTGGAAGAGTTACCACTCTTTTCAGTTACCTCAAATCATTAGAAGTTGAATCATGAGTCTCACCTTGTTAGTCTAAATAAACCTTAGTTTCATAGGCTTAAAATTAAATTTTTTCTTCTATCGATAAAGGTGGGGAAACCACCTATAAATATATACAAACAATAAATATAAATATATATGTTTATATAGGAGAATACAAAGCTAGCCCACAAAAAGGGACAATAAGGCATTCAACCATCAAGAACTACTAGTTGAATATCAATATCCTCCCCCAAAGGCTAGGAAGGAGAGGATGCCTTGGGATAATGAGAGAGAGATAATTTGAAAATTTTAAGTATTTTCTCTGGAGTTGAAGAGTATAACTTGGATCACCAACACATAAAATAAACCATTAGTATGAGATAAGGCTATAAAACACCAATAAGAAGTAAAAACTTATAATTTAATTACATCTAGAAATAAGATAAAATATTAAAAATATAGATCTATAAAATGCTAATTGAGAAGGAAAAATATTAGGGGGTGTAATAAGCCTAACATTCACCAAAAGGTAAAGAAATAAAATAAATTTGTTTACTAAAAGTATGCTTTAATGAATATGACAATCAACATGATCTAATTAACCTAATTTAGAATTGTGATATGTTATGTAACAATAATTATAAGTATGAAAAACATAGAAATGTAAACAATTAATAGTGCTGAGAGATAATTTTTCATTTTTTTGATCATAACTTTTGAATTGCAACTTAGGATTATAACTTCTTAGATGTGTTTCAATAAAAACAACAAAATTTAAATTTGGTCATTCTTGGAATTTGGTTAGGTTGAAGAATCCACTTAAATTAACAATTCTAATAGATTCAACTCAATTTTCTTATTTTTGAATTTTCATGTAAAGAATACAATACTTACAAATACTTTTGAAGAATATTTCATATTACAAGGTTCATGTTCTCCTAGTTCATATGCCCTTGCATGGACCAACTTTATGACTTTGAAAAAATATTCAAAGATAACAAGAAAACATATAATGGACCTAGAAAAATAGAAAATAAATTCCCCTGTAAGCTTCTAGATTTATATGTTCTTCTCACATTCTAACATTTATTCCATGATTTTAAAATAAGTAAATAAGTTTTCTTAAATACAACAATCAAAACACAAACAAATATAAACATGCACCATACCAACTCATGAATAGTGATGGACTTAACATAGACACATTTACAAAGTTTGAATTTAAAATAGGTTTATGGATTAAGAATGTAAATTTAAAAATTGATGATAAATAAATTTAGAATAAAAGATGTCATAAACTAATTTTACACATAAATATATATATTTATAAACTATTTATTTCATGTAGAACGTTCTAATTAAAATAGACTTAAAATAAAATTAAAAAATATAAAATATACAATTTTTATTAATACAATCATATGCATATAAATTTAAATTCCTTTTTAATAAAATATTCATATCTTAAATTGTGAAATTGTGCACAACTCTCAATAAACCTATAGGTCTCCGGTTCAAACCCCCCGCTCTCATGGTTGACTAGTGGGCTTGAATGCAGGCTATGGCATCCACCCGCAGAGGGCTAGTCTCGCCCCAGCTTGCCCCAAGGACCCAAAGTATGGGTTGTGGGGCCGCTGGGCTGAGTTGCGGGGACACCCTTACCGTATAAAAAAAAAACATACAAAGCTGAATCCAAAAAACTTGCAACAACAATTTTATAGACTGTGAAAAACTGATTCCAACTAATAATAAAAAACAATTATTCATTAAAAAAATCCCAAAATAAAGAATTCCCTCACTTCAGAATGAATCCACAATTTCCATACAACCTTTTAATTTTACAATAATTGCTGCATACGCGTGTAAAGAGTATTTACACCTTTTTGATCTTTAAAGATGGACGTCCTTGATGTGACAAATCCATTAACACACTAGTCCCACAAGGAAGGGGAACACACTAAGACTGCTCATTCAGTTTGAATTTTTGTATTCAAATGGCAAACATATTTCCCCACTCTCACAAACTCAGTGGACTAATACGTCATTGTTTTTATAAGTATAAAATTGTTAAAATGCGAGTGTACTTTACTTTCTGTAACATACTATAGCAAACATGGTCAACTATATACATCATACATCATAATGGTTATTAATCATCTGTACAAGTTTTTGGGGAAAATCCAATCTGAACAGCAATCTAAACCGAAATCCACAAAGCTGTGGAGGCAATAAAATGTCAACTTGCACCAAAATGTTTAAATCTCTAAATAAAGCAACTGTATCTCATCTATAAGTATCTTTGCAACAATGCAGATCTTCAGTTTATAAAATGGTTGCCACCCAATCCAATTAACTACTAAAACACCCATAAGTGGAAATTTTAAGCAAAAATTTAATGCTTGTACTTTGAGCTGTGGATTAAATGGCCGCATAGAATAGCAGCCTGAGAGAGTACTTTGCTTGTGCCCATATTGCTTCAAAAGCTGACAAGTGCACAAATAGGGCACTGTACAAAACAAAGTTTCTGAGCCATATTACTCAGAATATTTGTTTTTCTTGGGAAAACCCTCTGCACAATTCTATTCCTTCTGTCAAAAATAACAGTGACAGCTTAAGCGGTGCCTTCAATGAGGGCACTCCATGGATTTTTTTTGAAAAAAATAACGTGCATTCTACTTCGGAAGTGGTAGTACTTTGGTACCTTTCCAAATGCAATGAAAATGAGATTGTGTATTCATTATTACGTGACAATTGATTTACTGCCACGGTGAAATGGAATATTTGTCCTAGAATATAGGTAGTATAACCATGGAAGAACTCTGTGGGCCACTCATGTTCTGGATTAGAAGTTAGAACAATTCAATGATGATTGTTTAATAATGAGAAGAAGGTTGTAATTCTTAAAACCATGGTCATGTGATGGAATCCTGCTTCATGAATGGGGACTTGTTTGGATGGTTCTGAGATGTGATGTGATGTTTTGGGTATAAAGTATGGCTAGTTTGACTTTTATGTGATACGGTCCTATGGTGTAGGTATTTGTTAGGTTTGTGTGTAAACTTGTTTTACTCCCATTGCTTACTTTATAGGCCTCTTGCCTTTTAAGGATTTGAGGTTTAGAAAGATTTTTTTTTTAATCTATCTAACAAAATCTATGTTAAAAAAGGATGAATTCCACAAGCCCATCTGGACAGTTACAGCCCTAACAGAGCGGATGGATTCATTGAAGTCCTACTAAATCTATAAAGTTAGTCTTTATTCTAAGAAATTAAATCAGTAAAATTAAAATAGAGATAACTTTTGGTTTTGATATGTTGAGATAACTTTCATGGTCTTACTAATTTGGTGTAAGGTTAAGGGTTTAACCAGGGATTAATTTTTATTGAGCTGTCCCTTTTATCCACGAGTACAAAGCAAGCATTGACCCGTGTGTAGTGTGCAAGGTTGGAAAACGTGAACAATACTGAAAGCAGATCTGAATGGAAATTGCATGCACTGCACTGCACTGCGCTGCACTACACTGTACAGTACACTGCATTGCTGAGTTATAACTACAAAAGAGAAATGTTATCAAAAGAATTAAGTATGATGGTAATATAACTGTGTGGTCATTGTTGTTTTACATTCTCCAAAGCTCCCAGAATTCCATGCCACTACTTTTGATCAATTACAATACAGTCCTTCCTGACTGAATAAATTTCCTTCAAAATTCTTACATGCTTCATGACAGCAGTCTGAACTAAACCGAACAGAACTGTCCCTTGATAAGTCAATGTTCAACATCATTGTACTGTTGTTCTCTTTTTGTTTCCTTCATCTTGTTCTTCATCTTTAAGCAAACCTACCTTTTGTCTTTTATCTTATCTTCTGGCTCTTTGATTCCACTTGTTTGTTTGCAGTTTTGTGCTTGTATTTTAGTCCATAGAGCCTCCATTATATGACCTCATCATCAGACAAATAAGAGGAATAAACCCACCAACTTACAATATTTGTTGTTTGCAATGTCCAGTGCCTCTGACTCTGGTGCTAATTCTTTCTACAAGCGTTTAAGGCCACTTATTCCCAAGCCATTGCCAGCAAGTCCTGAGACCCAACACCATCATTCTTCTGCTGCAAATTTAGAGGGACTACAGATGGAGAGAGACAATTTTCATCAGGATTTCAGCGACATCCAAAGCAAGCATGTGACCCCAACTGGTAAGAGGAGAAAACGTACTTTGCAAAAGGATGTATATATCATACATCAGAGTGCGTTTACTTGATTAGAAGATTATTTTACGGGTGCCTATTTTAAACATGTTCTCCAAGCTTTTTTGATATTTCATGTAATCTTAACTCATAACTGGACACGTTGAAACTACTATCTGATCCTAGGTAGTAATAATGGTGTGTAAGGCCCATCCAAGCATGTTTACTTGTTTAGATGATTATGTATTTTTTATGGGTATTTGAGTTTGAATAAGTTTTCTAAGCTTTATTATTATTATTATTATTATTAAGTACTCGCCTAATCTAAGAATTTTATCAGCCAACATCTAAACGCTAGTGTTGCTCTGAACTAGTAAGATTGTAAGAGGTGAGACAGACACTGTTTGTGATATCCTTTCATCCAAAACCGTATGTAGAATTTATCAAAGTATGTTTACCTGTTCAGAAAATTTGTTTATAGCTATTTAAAAAAATTCCACAGGTTTATATCATTATTTTGCCTACAAAGATCCAAAACAAACATTTGTTTGAAACTGGTAAGGTTATCAGGGAGGAGATAGAGAAAATTTATAGAGCTCTTTAAGCCAAAATGGTTTGTGAGAGCCATTAAACTATGCTATTTAAAAGTCTCTTTTCGTGGTTAAATTTAGTTTAAAATAAATTCTAGAATCTTTTTTTTCAATTGCTTTAAGAATTCATGTAATCTTATGATGTAAACATCTCGTATTCAGAACAGATAAGATCATGAGAGATGATAAAAAGATGAGCTCTTACATCCTTCACACTAAAATGGTGCATGGAACCTATCAATGTATGACAGTATGTTACGTTTAAAGTTCTTTACTTTTTCAAAGATTTATTGAATTGTTTTGAGAGATTATGTAATCTGCTGACTCCAGCACCGTGAACAAGGAAAACAACGACGATCTACTTCCAGTTGGTATAAGAGAGAAGTCCATATAAACCATTAGTAACTTATTTAAGGCAAGATAGTAATAAGCAGAACATTTTGATAGGTTTAGAATATTGTTTTCATGGTTTTCTAGATTTAAACTACATTCCGCCAGTTTTATTCCATTATCTTGAATGCAATGTTATGGCTCAAAAGGCAATGTACTCAGAAATGGTAAGATCATGATAGATGAGGCTGTTAACCATTTTTTGGACAAAAATTATGCGTACAACCCATCAAAGAAAGTAATGACATTGTTTGTAAATCGTGGTCCAGTCTTCAAACGACGTTTGGGGTGTCTGGTAAAATAAATGCCTGAAGGCTTCTGTAAGCATCCTGACTTAACAGTTCATGTACTAGGCTATGATATTAATTGTGTACATCAATTCAATTCAATTATTAGAGATAAATGAAATAATTGGAGCTCTGGCAGAGATTTCTTTTAGAAGGAAATACGAAGTGACCGACATACAATAAGTAGCAGATGAGACAGAACCACAGGAGAACGGACAATAGATGGAAGAACTCGATCATGATTCAAATTTACAAACTTAAAGAACTTTCTGCACGCTTCTCTGCTACAAAAAAGATGTATAGAAAAATGATTACATTTAGTATACATATGATAACAGCATCTAATTTGACGTTAACTTATTAGCTGGATTTATCTATGTGAAATCCTTTGTTTTTTATATGTGGGTTTTCTTTATTAAGATTACACAAATTCAGGAATGTATGTGACAAATGGAGATTTAAGTTATTTATGCAGGTTTAAATGGGACAAGATCCTTTCCATACAAGGTAGAGGTTAGACACATTCTTTATGATCTATAAGATCGTGTTTAGTAGTTAATAAGATCACTTATGTGAGATTTTAGTCTTTACTTCCTGTATTTATTTCTAATTATGCCTACTATTATTATATGTGGCTGTGGTGTAAGTTTTTTGGGGTTTTAAGATGTTTATGTATATAGGTTTGTAAGTAGTGGTGCCAGTGTAACAATGAACTAATACAACCAGTTTCTGATTTGTTTTAACTATGAATATATAGCAGGCTTAAATTCTAGCAGTATTGTTGGTTCATCTCAGCAGCCAGTGACTTCAAGATGGAACCCAACATCAGATCAACTAAGAATACTTGAAGATTTGTATAAGAGAGGCCTCAGGACACCAAGCGCAGAGCAGATACAATATATTACTGCTCAGCTCCGATGCTATGGTAAAATTGAAGGGAAGAATGTCTTCTACTGGTTCCAAAATCATAAAGCTCGTGAGAGGCAGAAGCAAAGACGCAGAATGGAAATGATGATGTGTGCTGAAAATGTAGATTCTGCATCAAACGCCCAAATTCAACCATATGGTAAAGCTCAAACCAACACCTTCCTGATGCAATGGTAGACAGATAGATGATATTTAAGGATAGCATGACCTATGCGCACAGATAATAATAAAGGAAGTTCTTAATAGCTATGCATTTTTTCTAAGATTCTTATATATTCCTATCCTTTGCCATTGCAATGGTAGGTGTGTAACAAACCTGTGGTATACAATGGTTACCCACATACCTACTAGTACTTGGAAGGACTTAATTGCCTGGCCTAGTATGAATTAGACAATCAAATCAAGCGTAGGTCATGCTTATAGATATCCTTAGTATTGCCTACGTGCATAACTATTGCATTTAGAAGCTGCTCTTACTAGTGTATGAACATGAATTGGTTTGCAGACTGCCTATGGTTATTAATAGAAAGTAATCAATGGTTGCAGAGCCCAACTGGAAGATAACAAGAAGGCCCACTCCTCTAACAAACAACTCCAAGGTGAACGGGGTATAGTAAAGTATAAACTAGTACAGCATAAACAGTAGTATTATATACGTGTAGATTTTTAAAAAAATTTAAAAAATATTTCTGGAAAGTTTGTATCAGAAAAGAAAAATTTTAAACATTTTCTAATTTATAATGGACTGTTAAAAGCTTAAAAACTCCAGTTTTTTGAACTTGTGTTTAATAAGATAATATCAATTTGGACTGGACGCTTTGACAGGAATCCGAAGAATTTCTCAAGCTAGCAATGCCTTCCACTGATCAGCAAGCAGATTACACTAGCATGCAGATTAAGTATAACTGCATGCCCCATACAAGTGCAAGTAGAGACTTATGTGGCCGATATTTTCATCCATTCAAATCTCAAACTGTAAAATGGCTTCCAGAAGAAGAAGCTAGCTCTGCAATGAATAGGGTGCCTATTATTGATGATGAATGTGATGGAGGAGTAGCTCACGACCTAAAGACACTCGAACTGTTTCCTCTGTATAGCAACAATAGCAAACCTCATGAGTTGAGATCAATGGAAAACAAAAAGCACTGTAAAGAAGATGAATTTCAATGTGAAGTTCAAGAAGGTGATAGACAGCAGGAGGAGAATGTGAGACCATGTAATTCATATTTCCAGTTTCTTCCATTGCATAATTAGAAAATGAATAAATTACTGATTCACCAAGTTTTTCCTCGAGCAAATCATGTATTCATTTTTAGCAGATTGGATTAAAAAATTTAAGTTGTAAATGGAATGAAATGTATTAATGTCAATAGATGGCTAGAGACCGGAAAAAAATAATAATTGGAAAACAAAACTTTCACCCGTACAGTGGAAAATAATGTGGACAAAAGTTTCTGAAAATAAAATCCTCATGTGATCATCTTTTATTCACATCATAAGCATTTGTTGAGTTGTGAATTTGAAAGACATCTCTTAGAGAACGTTTGTTTACACCGAGTGTAGATGGAGATGTCATAAAGGCAGGTTTCGTGAGAATGTAGGGATCTTATATGTTCACCCGTGTCAGTATTCACTGGATGCTTCTAATGCGTATTGTCACTGGGTCCACAATTCACCGTAAGTATTAATTAATTGTCTCTGGATGCACATGATTTCGAATTTAAATTAATTAATAAATACTGTCAAATGTTTATTTACAGTGATGGATAGAGGTTGTCCTTTTAGTATATTGTGGGATCATAAATATAGGTGAAGTCTAAGTTTGAAAGGCGATTAGCAAATAGATCAGTTAACATGATCTATAAAGAGTTTTCTATATAAAACCAATCATCTTTCAAAACAGAAGAGTCAAGCATCTCTCATCAATTAATAAAAAAAAAAAAAAAATTATTTGAAGTTTCTTAATTATCAGAAATGTTGGAACATGAAAAAAATAAAGTTATTGGTTTGAAGTAAAAAAGAAGTGAATGTTACTTATTATTTGTATCAAATGGTTTGGGTTTTTTTTAAGAATTAAATGTTTCAAATCAATTAAAAACTTTTAAGAGGAGGAATATGAGATAGACGATCACTAAATAATATAATGATAGATTATTGAATTGTATGTAAATATTTTTTTCTTTTAATAATTGAAAGTAAAGTATATTATAAGATTTAAATGGAGGAAAGAAGAATAAATATAAATATGTGATGAAATTTATACTTCTTTAATATATTAAATTAATGAACAATAGTAAATATAAAGACAAAGAGATGGGGTAGCTACTTTTAGTCATCCAAGTAACCACCCTTGAATTGGGTAAGGTTAATTATCACAAATATTAGACATACAACATAGGAGGGAAATATATAGGGATAAAAAATAAACTAATGTAAGCATATATCCAACAATCCCATTTATAATCCAAAGTTAGATAGATTGAGGATTAACATTGAGATATGCAAACATGTGAACACACATATTTCAAGAATTCTTATTATAATCCAAGTCTCCAATGAGCCACCTATCTCTACAAAAGCATAAAATCATGATGATGTTACTACATGTGATCCATCTCCAACTCAATAAGGTATCCCACCTATGCATAGTGTGTCATAATAAAGCATGTGCCAAAGAGAGAAAAACTAGATAACTCTATCCAAAATAGCCTAAAATTTGTAATTCTTGGTACTATCTAAAGACGTGAGTCTATACTAGTACACAAATATCTCAAACTCACTAAATAAAGGCACATGCTAATACTAAAAAGTAAAAATTCCCATGTTAGAAAAAATCATCTCTTCAAATATGATAACTTAGTCCTTTGTTTGGCCATCTCTCAAAGGGGTGACTTTGCATTCTCCCATTATCAATGCAATCATTCTCTAACCAAAGATGATCAATCTATAGTTGACCATTGGTGAGTCACTCTCACCATTGTTGCTTACTCCAATCAAAGATGATCAAACTATAGTTGACCATCAACGAGTCACTCTCATCATTGGTGCTCACCCTAAATCATGACCATGCAAAGTCATAACAAATAAATCATCTATATCTACAATATCTAAAACTCTATAATTTACAATATCAAAATATCAATCAAATTAGATGTCTATAATCATAAGACTTCTCACACATGGCCCATCCTCAACTCAACAATACTTAGGACCAAACAATGTTCAAAACTATCACAAGCAACTTAGGAAAAATTTAAAATAGACCAATAATATCAAATAACAAAAAAATATACAAAACATCTTAAGAATGCTTCACTCATTTCCGTGAAGTATCTACTTGAATCTATCATACACATACCAACAAAGGTCCTCTCTAAAAGGGAAGAACACTCGAGAAAAATTGTTAAATGGCTAGAAATAACTAAATTATCTAGGACAACTATATCAACATCATCAAAACAAATCATAAAAAAATAAATCATCAAAGAAATATTCAACACATACGAAATCCATAATACTCTAAAGAAGAGAACTATCATCATAAATAGGAGCATAAACAACACTCAACATGCTCTTATTTTTAACATTTGACATAATCTCTATCAAAAGATTCCATAAATATAGTATCTAAAGAAGTATCTTTTGTCTCCCCAAGAACTAACTCACACAAAGGATTTACAACATATAACATAGGTTTGGGCACTTTCTTATGAAAATGATGACAAAAATCATGAGTATGATGACCATAAGAACATGGGCACATATGTTAAAATAAGAAAATGATCTATGGTCATGATGAACACAATAGGAACATAATATCAATTGACCAATTTGATATTGGAAGGAAAAGATTCAACTTTACATGTATTCATAAGCTCTCTAGATACAATTTTTTTGGGTTTTACTTTGGTACACAAGACCTAACAAAATCCTTATATCTAATACCACATTTTCCCTTCTTTATTTTTTGTGACTACATTCTCTATTATAATGTGCTTTTCTTCAAGATATGAATCAAAAAATAAACTAAAATGAATTTGCACATTTCATGACTAGCCACAAATTTTACATCAACTACACTTTACACATTTAGAAACTCTTTGAATGAATTTTCATATTTACATATTGAATTTTGTAAGAGTTTGTATAGAATACTCTACACCATGCAAAATTTGGTTGAATATTATAGCCACCCAAAATCTAGGAACTTCATGAAAGCACAAGAGAGATCATCTATGAGAAAATAATGCTATTCTATCAAAAGATGCAAATGATAGATTATGATTGTATGATTCTTACATGAGATTACATGGTTATATAGGCAAGGTGAGACATAGGATTAGACAAGATCATGACAAGTGTCTTAAACCTATTTCATGAGATAACTAATATTAAATGACTTGGGACACAATAATTAAATGTAAAAAGATAAGATAAGATCTTATGACAACTAACAACTTAATAAAAAATTCCCTAGGACATAAGTAAACTTAACATGTAAATAGGAACCACTAATGAACTAGTTAGGTAAAACACCTATTTACACCAACACCCCCCCTTAAGTCCAACTTAGGGAGTTGTAGATTATTATGAAAATGATGCAAAGATGCAAGGATGGGTACTGACTACAAGATCATAAGAAAAGGAGAAAACCTAGTGGGACAAAACTCCTTCCCAAAAGAGAGATAAAAAATGCTCCCACTAATGAATGGGGAGGAAAAAACACCATGTGAAGAAAAATAACCCCCATAAAAGAGAAGAAGAGAGACCTTGTATCCCCCCCCTCAATGTTGAGTCTCCTATAATAATGGTAGATGCTTAACATTGAATGTGAAAGATGATCCAACCAAGATGGTATGCAAGATGTCTTCCCATTCCTAACAATAAGATGAGGGAAGATAGATGAAATGTAATGTCTCATAAGAACACTCAAGTGTCTCAATGTCAATGTTGAAAGTTTTTTAGACTCCAAATAGGAATTTTAGGCCACATTGCAAAAGATGACAATTCAAAATCTCCTAGAAATGATTGTAGAACACAATCCAAAGACAAATATACCTCCTATGAAGACAAAGAAATATCCTCCAAATGCTTCTCAAAAGAACCTACATTTATGTTAAACTATGAGGAATGATCATATAGAGAATGAATAAGACGTTCAAAGTGTTCCCTCAAAACAATTGAAGAAGGACCATCTCCATCAAAGAGAAGATGTATACAATCAATGGTTTCTCCTGGGTAAAAGCACAAACCTGTGTTACACTTTCGTCCAAATAAATAGTTCTAAGTGAACTATTTTCGGCCGAAATATATTCGACTAAGTGGCTTTCAGCCAAAACCACGAGACACCAACATGGTGGGTACCCTTTCAGTCAGCGAGGTTTCGGTTGAAAGTCACTCGACCAAATACATCTGGCATAAAACGTGAAAATAGTGAGTGTGTTTGGTATATATAGCTTGAAAATATCAAGAAATTTTCGGCCAAGTATATTTCGGCTAAAACATGCTCGACCAAAACATACTCGGTCAAGCATGTCTAGTTGGCGTCCTACTTGGCAGCCAATTCAACTTTTTTCATAATTTCTTGAAACTTTCAACTCTAAGTATTTCTTCAGTCAGAATGATGTTTTTGAAAAAAAAAAAAACCCTTTTGTAGAGCTTGGAGTGATGAATCCAAACATATAATTTTTTAAATATTTTGATTAGTTTTAATATGTTTTATTTTTAAAATATTGCAATTAGGTTGTTAAAATTTTAAAAAAAAGACTGATTAGAAATTTTAAAAAAATTGTGAAACATATTAAAAAAATTTAAAACTTATATGCGGCACAAGAGAGAGTCTTCTTCAAAAGGGTATAATTTTTTTTTGAAAATGATTATAATAATTGAAAATAATTGACAGCCCATGAAAACTATCAAATTCCAACATGTTTGACTTTAAAACTTTATTACGAGAAAAATATACATCAAAATTTGATTTTTTTTTCCATGCACAAGATATTGAAGTTACCTATTTGGAGAAAAAAAAACTTAGGGAGAAATGAATTATTTTTCAAGTTGTTTTTTAACGGCCTGTGAAGTCACTCTTTTCTAAAATTTTCAACATTCCAAAATCTATCCTTAAATTGATTAAAATATTATGAAAAAAATTTCTTTTAAAATTTTAAAAATTACAGAAATAAACTTCATCAAAATTTCTACATTTTATTAGTTTACACCATTTTCAAATTCAAAGCATAAAGGGGTATGTGTAGGATAATGATGGGCCAAAAAGTGGCAATATGATGGGTATGTGGCTAAATTTTTTTTTTAATCCAAAATTGATGAAACAAAAAGGGTTTTTAAAGGAGATTCTCAGCTTTCCACCAATATAAATTACACTTTACTTTGAATTTAATAAGTAATTATTACTCATTTTCTATTCAAATTATGACTAAAGTCTTGATTGATAAACTAATTGAAAATCATCTATAGCTTTCAAAAGATATCATATTTTTTGAATCCAAAATATGCGTCACATTCTATGCTTCACATACTATAGGATTAAAAAAATAAAAAATGAATTTCATAAAGTTTTGACCAGGTTAATGTGGTCAGACATACAATTTTTTTATATTTTTTAAAAGTTGTAATAAAAAAATTATAATTAATTATTTACTTAGAAAAAAATTACAAAAAAATATGTATCACATTGGGACATGAGTCCTCTACTTATATCTAAAATATTATGAAAGGAAATAGAAAAGAGCAATGAAAAGTACTAATAAAGAGCAATTGTTTGAAGGAAAGAGATTACCAAATAAATTGGAGTAGCCAAACAAAGCACCACCAAAGCAAAAGAGACACAAGAATTTGTTAAGGGGAAAAAATAAGAAAAAACCCCAATATTATGAATAGAGGAAAGATGCTTAAAGAATAATACAAAGAGAGAGAGAGCTTCAACCTTAGCTTGCTTGCTTGAATCTTGAAGAATGAGAGGAGAGGCACCTCAATAAGTAGAGGTGAGAAGAAGGAGTTAGAATGTAACTCCCAACTCAATGAATGCCACCATTCATCTATGTGTGTGCAAAGTGTCACCTCTTAAGGAGGTGGTTACAAATATTCCTTAATAAAGGAATTAAAAATAAGCCATCCTCACACATGTGTGAAATGACAAAAAAAACAAAAGACTTGTAGGGATTCCTTTGGAATATTCCTACAAGTTAATAAATAATTACCATTAAAGAATAACCTTTACCAAGTAAAGATTAATCTTCTAGCATCCCCCCTTAAGCTTTACTTGGGGAGGTTACATCAAACCCTTCAATGGGTTGTAAACCAATATTTTACAATGAAAGAGAAATTTATCTTTACAAAGAGCTTTGGTGAGAATATCTGCAACTTGATCTTCACTTTTACAATACAAAAGAGAAATTTGCTTGTCTTCAATTTGCTCTCTAATGAAGTGATGTTGAAGAGCAATGTGCTTGGTCCTTGCATGAAAAATTGGATTATTTTCCAAAGCAATAGCACTTTGATTATCACAATACAAAGGAGTAGGATCCTTTTGAGGTAGACCCAAGTCTTCAAGTAATCTTCTTAACCATAATGCCTCTTTAGATGCATTTGTACAACCTTTCTATTCAGCTTCTGTAGAACAAAGAGAAGTAGATTGTTGTTTCTTACTATTCCATGAGATTGCACCTGATCCAACAAAGAAACAATAACCACAAGTGGATCTCCCATTATTGGGATCACTTTCTAAATCTAAATCAGTATAACCTTTTAAAGAAAAATCATAATTTGCATCATGAAAGAGACCAAGATTAAGAGTGCCTTTAACATATCTTAAAATTCTTTTTGCAACTTTAAAATGAGTTTGTTGTGGTTTAGACATAAAGCTAGAAACCAATCCAACACTTTAGGTGTTTGCCAAATTTGCATACCCAAAATAATGTAATAGGCCCAAATCACTCATTTGAAATTGTTGATTGAGTTGAGACTTAACATCACTAATCAAAAAGTTAGAACTAGAAGTGATAATTAAATCATTAAAATAATAATCAAAATATATTTTCACTATGTTTAATATATAAATTTGGACCATTTTTACTTCTAATGAAACCATGAGATAGAAAGAAAGCATAGCCCAAATTATAAAATGTCAATATATCTAGACATAGCAATAATAGTTCTAGGTTTCCTCTCACTACATCATTTGTTGTAATGTAAAGGGAAATTGTGTCAAGATTAATAATAAAGGACTTTGAAAATTAGTCCTAAAGATGGTTTTAAAAAAAAAAACCATAGTGCCTTAGTAAAAAAAATCAATATCAATAGTCCTAATAATGGTATAAAAACCATATTGCCTTCAAAGAAAATAATGAAACATAAAAGTTTCAAGAACTTGATCCCCATCAATTAAGAAAATAGATCTAAGTTCAACATAAATAAGTAAGTGCATACCATCAAAGTGGATGGAAATATTTTCCATGGGTCCCAAAAAAAAACTCCAATGAGACTTGATAAAATATATGATTCATTATAGATAGGGCTCCCTATGCAACATTACTGCAAATGTGACTAGCACAAAAATTATATGTAAAGGCTCCATTGAGACTTGATAAAGTGATTAACTTGCAAAACATATATAGATGGAATAAATCCATCAAGAAGGCAAATACTCCAATGAGCTTTTAATTTTCAAAAATATATAGATGAAATAAATCCATCAAAAAGACAAATTGACCAATAAGGCCCAATATCAGATTAATGAGACACAATAAAATATCAAATTCCCTTTTTCAAAACAACATAATTGTAGTTGAGAAGGAAACACTAGATTTGTTTTAAATATTGTAATAGATCAAAAGCCACAAATCAAGCCACCTTAAGTTATGAAAATTAATATTAAAAAAAAATTATGATGGAATAATGGGAATTGCATATTATGAAGTGAGGTATTATTAAGTATAAATAAGTCATTTAAGACGATATTCATGCATTCATGACTACATGAATATCCCCTTTTCATATTCCAAATATAATTGAGTAAAACAAGTACACTATTATTGGGTTGATCAAGTCCAATAATAAAGTACTTGTGAAGTTATTTAAAAAAAAATTATGTGAAGCAACATGATGAGATGCACCTAAATCAATAACCCATTCAAAAAGGTTTAGAAACATTCAAACTACATGTAAAAGCACGTCTAGATTGATCACCATTGTTATGAAATTGTTGATTATTTTGATTCATAGGCTTTTTCTCAATTTTCTTTTTAAAACAAGTATTTTGCCAATGACCATCCTTATTACAATAAGTGCAATGTGGTCTCTTAGAAGAGTTAAACTCTCTAGGATCATTGCCATTATTATAATGAGGTTTGGAATTATAATGTTGTTTAGAATGAGGTTTAAAATTTTGCTTATGCTTAGACAAGAAAGCATGTTCATTAGACTTAAGAGTACCAAATTGAATTAACTTAGCCTCTTCTTGTCTTAATAAATCATGAAAAATATCATAAGTTAATTGAGTAGCTAAAGAAGGAATAGCTAATTGAGCATGAATATTAGTAATGAATTGCTAAAATTATCTAGGAAGACACTTTTTAAGAATAAGATGAATTAATCTAATATTATCTAATTTAACTCCTAAACCATCCAATTGACTATTCAAAGCATCAAATTTTAATAAAAATTCATCCATAGATTTAAAATCAGAATACCTCAAATCTTCAAGTTGATCTTGAATTTGAATTTTTCTTGATTCATTTGTACTATCATAAATTGTTTTGAGTTTGTCCCATGCTTCATAGGTAGTTGTACATGTCCCAATGTGAACATAAAGTTCGGGTGACATGGAGATACCTATGAGGCCAAGGGCTTCCTCATTTTTGAGATTCCATTTTTCGATTTCATCTTTGGATGCAGATGAACCTGGTTTAGATTTAGGATCTGCAGCTACATCTAAAAGGTGTTTAAAACAAAAAATGAAACAAATATGAGTTTTCTAAGAATGATAGTTGGAACTAGTTAATTTAATTTCAGGGATTAAAGTGGACATTGTAAATAAATTTAAGTGCACAAAAAACTATATTAAAATAACACTAATAGTTTACAACTTGAGAAGGAAAATAAAACTAATTAAGCTTAAAAGAAAAAGAAAAATTGTCCTCTTCTAGTAAATGTAAAGTTTTCAAAAAATAAACCCCCTTTAACTTAATTAAAAAATTAAAATTAAAAAAAAACTCCTTTAATAATTAAATGCATTAATTTTACAAAATAATTAATCTAAAATTAAATAATTATAACATAAACAAGACTATATAATTAATGAAATTAATTATGAAAAAAATAAGATAAAATATAAAATTAAAATTATTACTATTAAATTATGAAATTAAATTTGAAAGAATAATTTATTAAAAACTTTAAAAGAGTTTTACTTAAAAGTTTGAATGAAAGGTAAAGATTTCTTACTTTTTTTTAAAAAGCACGATAAAGATTTTTAAATAAAGTTTTAAATAAAGTGAAATTTAAATACGGTAAAAGATCGATATAAAATCTTTCATAAGAGAATTTTAAAGAAAGCACTTTAAAAAAGTACATGCACAGGCAAAAAGAAAAGTGTGGCACAAGTTTAGGAGCTTGGGGTTATTTTAAAAGAATGAATGCAGATTTACAACTAAATTAAAACTTGAAGATTTATCAGACGAGCATAAGGTTTGAAAAGAACGACATGTAGATGGGAAGGACGACATAGAAGGGTTGCGAGACAAAGGCAACCAAGATACGCAGGGGGTGCAGGAGTGGCACAATGGCTGCGAAAGTCTATAGAGAAAGAAGGGCGATGACCTAAGCAAAGTGTTGAAGCCCTTAAAAAACTTTGTATTTTATTTTGGAATAAAAGCCCTGTCAAAAAAAGGTTAAGGTTTAAGATTTTATGTATTTGAAATAAATATGAAAAAAGTAGGGTTTATTTAAAAAGGATAGATTTACCTTGATATTGCAAAAAAAATTCCAAATCTTTTTTTAAAATAACCCTTTATTTGAGGGTTTCTAAAAGTTGCATAAATTTAAACATGCATGCAAAATATATTGTACAGATTACATAAGAAATCTTGCATAAGGGTTAGAAAACTTTTGAATTGAAATTTTAAAAAAATTGCAAATAAATTTAAGAACAAATTATTTAAAATCTGAACAATAGGAAACTAAGATTCCTACACAAAAAAAAGGTTAGAAGACAAAAAAAAAAAACCAAGATTAGGCACTAGCTCTCTTCTCTTTGAGAGTGTCTCCAATGGTGTGCTAAAAAAACTTAGTAAACCTTCAACAAAGTAGCTCACAAAAAATTAGTAATACCAAGCTCTGATACCATGAAAGGAAATAGAAAAGAGCAATGGAAAGTACTAATAAAAAGCAATTGTTTGAAGGAAAGAGATTACCAAATAAATTGAAGTAGCCAAAGCAAGAGAGAGAAGAATTTGTTAAGGGGAAAAAACAAGAAAAAAACCCCAATATTATGAATGGAGGCAAAATGCCTAAAGAATAATACAAAGAGAGAGAGCTTCAGCCTTAGCTTGCTTGCTTGAATCTTGAAGAATGAGAGGAGAGGCACCTCAATAAGTAGAGGTGAGAAGAAGGAGTTAGAATGTAACTCCCAACTCAATGAATGCTACCATTCATCTATGTGTGTGCAAAGTGTCACCTCTTAAGGAGGTGGTTACAAATATTCCTTAATAAAGGAATTAAAAATAAGCCATCCTCACACATGTGAGATGACAAAAGACAAAAGACTTGTAGGGATTCCTTTGGAATATTCCTACAAGTTAATAAAAAATTACAATTAAAGAATAACCTTTACCAAGTAAAGATTAATCTTCTAACATATAAAAATATATTATCATTTTATTGAGATTATGGTGGTCACACCTAGTTCTTTTTTTCCCGAAATTTAAGTACTCTGCATTAAAATTTCAAATTTTACCAAATAGATTTTTATTTTTAAAACCTAGTAGTTTAGAAACTACATTCAATTTGCTACAAATTCTATTCTTACATATTTTTTAAATAATATAGATAACTTATTCAAATTTTTACGTCAAGTTGCCTAACTTTGATTTTTCTAATTTTTTTGCCACTTAAGGGCCTTTTTTTTCCATGATGATCCTGCACATACCCAAAGACCACTTTTATGTGGTCAAAGTTCATAATTTTTTTTGTTGTTGGTCGATTTCTTTATAAAGTGTGGCACAGGTTTGTGTTTTTACCCTCCTCAAGCTTCAAAATGTGGGACTCACAAAACAAACTTTCCATGTCATTCAAGTACTCATCCCAAGCATCCATCTTTGGAGGACAATATATGTCTTGCTACATTGAATCATGATGAGCCAAGATTGTGGCAACACAAGTATCATTAGATGAAAAAATAGATAAAGGAGATGAAATATCAACACATGTCACTAGATCCTTTGTAGATGAAAGAATACCAAGATTCAAATGGCCATACTGAATCTCCTCAAAAGTGTCCACACTAGATTCCTAAGAGTGAACATCAGTTGAAAGAACAATAGGATCAAAAGATGAGGTGTAGACTCAATATTGGTGATCAAACTTCCCAACTACAACTTTATCTTTTCTATGCAAATCTCATATTATGACATAATCCAATGTGAACTTAACACTCTTTCCCACTGTATGATCTGATAGATAGAAAGGATATTGGTTGATAACGAAGGCACACACAGAACATCATTTAATGCTCCACCATCAATGTCAATGGATCCCTTCCCAAAAGCATGAATATATGTGTTTTTATCCATTAATATGTGTGGTAATGAACAAGATTCAAATGAAACTTGAACATACTCTTTGATGTGAAGCTCTTGAATCAAGTATCCACCTCTCTAACTCAAAATCTACAACTGCAACAAGTGCTTACCCCTTATGTCTATTAGAATTTGATAAAGAAGATGAAGATGAACCCTTTGACATTAAAGGTACAAATTGATTTGATTCTTCTTAAGAAGATACTTCAACTCATCAATCTATTTTGAATAACATTTATGTTCATCATGCCTTATTTTCTTACAATATACACATGTAGGATTATCCTTCTAGATGGTTCCCTTTCAAAGGGAGAGGATTCATATTCTTTATGCAACTTATTTTTTGGATTTTTTAATTTTCTTATAAGGATTCCATAATTCTTTTTGTACCTTAGGTTCACTAGCCAATGATGCTTTTGATCTAGAAGACTTGGTTAGACCCATATGAATTAACTTCACTTCCTCTTGGATTAAGAGATTTGCAAATTCATCAAACTTAGGATCAACATGTGATGCTCCCATAGAAAGCTGATGGGTATGAAAACCATAAACAAACACTAATACTCATGACCAATCTTGGATAACACATTTAGAATCAATTATAAATTCTCCTTATCAATATTATAATATTTCATTTGTGTTCTTAGTTTCTTAATCTTGAAGATGTAGTCTTAGATGAGGCCAAAACGTTTAAGATCAAGATTCATCAAATAATTATCTATATGATATCCCCTAATCTTATCAATTTTACCATACAAATTCTCAAAAGTCTCCCAAGCCTCTCTAGATGTTTTACATGATTCAACATGAAATTATAAATCAAATGAGACTAATAAAAATATGTATCCAAGTGTTTTCTCATGATCAAGCTCCCATTTTTCCAATTCTTTAGTATCAATAGGTTGAGGAATGGTTTCCATTAGATGGCTTATACAACCCTTTCCCATAAGATAATTCCATACTAATTTTCTCTATATGGAGTTAGGAGATCAATTTGAGATTTCTCCATTACAAGAATACACAAGCAGTAAAATAAAGCAATCAACCACTGCAAGATTCCCCCCCCCACAAATTACTTGATGAAGAATCTCCCCAAATAATATATGATGATGGAACTTTATACTTAGTGTGATTACAAGTGCCAGTTGCCAAAAATAATGAAGCAGACTTGACCTTAGTGCTTATAGATGCCAAATACGGTCACACAATCAAAGTACAATTCTTATATAGAATGGGATCAATCTTATCACACCAATGTAAATTACACAAAACATTATGCACTTACAAAAAAAATTGAACATAAAAATATTAACATAGGAGCGAGAACAGAGCCTTGAATGTTTCTAAAACAAGAATGATTCAACAAAACATGTGAAAATATATAATTTAAAAAAAATAAGGCACCATAATCAAAAACCAAGTGCACCACTATGAAGAAAACTCAATTCTACCCCAAATCAAAAAATTGCTCACGAAAAGGAGGTCAAATGACTGAGTTATGAGCCCATGAAGTTGGATTAACAAAATAAAAACTCTAGCCATGAGGGAGGAAAACTTTTAAAAGGGTTTTTGATGCAGTTCTAATGTCAATAGCCTAAGTAATTAAATTTGACATTTTGGTGGCTCACACCAAAATATTCCCTTTCTTGTTGAAATATTTTGATCATCACTGTATTTTGTGGAATATTTTGCTAGTGATTGCCAGGTCAAAAAAATTTGTAGGGAATATTAGAATATTCTTCTCTGAACTAGTCAAAATCTTCTTTTGTGCTTGGAATATACCTCCAAACTATTGTTGGTAGTGGCAGAGGATAGTTGTTGGTGCGAGCTACTAGTAATGTGACACATGAAAGTTGAAGCCAACCCTTAGTACTACAGTACTTGTGACAAATAGGTCTATGGTTACACATTCTAGCTATTTTTAATTTTTAAATGTAATTTTTTTTCAAAAACTTTTTAAAAATCCAAAACAATTATTAATTTTTTTCACCTCAGCGAATTTTTTTGTTGATCACGTTATGTTTTTCCTTCAACTTTGTCGTATGATCATATGACCAAGGTGGGAAAAAAATTCTCTTGGGGCTTGAGACAAGTGCTTGGATTTTGATGATTTGATAGTCAATCTTAGGATTTTGGGGCCTCCTAGACATGATGGTTGGGTCTTTTAGACCTAAAATACTCTAAAATTATAGCTACCTCTTGGATCTAGCAACCACTTTTCAGCTTCAAACCCTCATAGATCTTGCCTCAAATATTTGATTTAGATGAAACAAAAGTAAAAATGAATTTCTTAGACACTCAAAAATCAATGGTGGGCTCAAATCTACACCAAGATCCAAAATAAACCTACAATACAAAGCCACAAAGAAGAAACCCCCAAATTTGGTATTTCTTTTAAGCTTTTTAATTCTCTAGATTATCATTTGATGCAAGAGAAAAGAATAATCAACCTTTCTAGATCCACCTTGAGCTTTACAACCTATATCTCTCAATAAATATTATCAAGTAATCTCACAAAATCTAATACCATGTAGGATTTGGTATAGAATACTCTACACCATGCAAGATTTAGTTGAAGATTATAGCCACCCAAGATCTAGGAACTTAATGAAAGCACAAGAGAAATCAATTATGAGAGAATAATGCAATTATATCAATTGATACAGATGATAAATTATTATTACTGTATGATTATTACAAGAGACCACCTGGTTATATAGCCAAGGTGAGACATCTAGATTAAATACAATTAAGACAAGCGTCTTAATCCTATGTCATGAGACAACTAGTATTAAATGACTTGGAATATAATCATTAAATTTCAAAAAGATAAGATAAAATCTTATGACAACTAACAACCTTCTAGAAATATTTGCAAGGACTTAAGTAAAATTAACATGTAATTAAGACCAAATAATGAACTAGTTAGGTAAAACACCTATTTACACCAACACCCCACCTTTTCTAGTAAGTTTTAGAATAGGTTTGAACATAAAACCATATATATTAAAACTAAAGGCTTTCACCAACTTAGTTGCACACTCAACAATGGTAAAAGGTTAATTGCTCACATTTTAATAGCATAAGGGATCAATAGAAAGAAATTAAAATGGAATTTTTATAATATTTTTACCACGCATCTTATTTTGTTGGCAAAAAAAGGACAAACAACTGAGAGGGGGGTGAATTAGTTGTCACATAATATTTATGCTTTTCAAACTTTACTTTACTTAATCTC
This sequence comes from Sequoia sempervirens, assembly GCA_007258455.2. NCBI lineage: Eukaryota > Viridiplantae > Streptophyta > Pinopsida > Cupressales > Cupressaceae > Sequoia > Sequoia sempervirens. The sequence goes on from VDFB02353493.1 coordinate 377,262,265, forward strand.
AGATTTGATGAATGAATAATAAACCATGAACAATCAACACATCAAAAACACAGAGAACACCAAGATTTTTTATGTGGAAACCCTATTAGGGGAAAAACCATGGTGGAGGTTAGTCCACAATATTATAGCTTGTTAAAAGAATAAGAATAATGGGAATGCACATGCATTCGAGCACACTGCCTAGAGCTCACTTCTCAAATACAAAAGAGGACTCACTGTCCAAAGAAAAGTTTGGATTAAAACCATCCAAATTGTGAACTAAGAAAATAGCTTCTACACAAGCCTGATTACAGTTCCAGTTAAGCATAGAAAAACCTTCTTCACTCTTTGCTCAAACTTCTTCACACTTCTCTCAATCTTCTTCACACTCTACTCTACAATTGAATGATATTCACACATACACACATAGGAGCACATGAAGCGTACTCTACACTGATGAAACAATCACTCTTATATATCTACAACATGAGATTACATCAACAACTTAGTTGGCCAGAAATATAAAACATATTTTCAATGTTGGCCCAAATTTACAAATAAATTTGCAATGGGAATCCACCAAGGTTGGCCATAACATAGTGGAGACCCAAATTAACCACTCCAACACAAAAAGACTTCAATTAATTTCACCTCGAAGATCCACAACACGCTACAACCATCATGTCGGCCAAGAACATGAAAAATGGAACATACAGAGAAAAATATTCGACCACAAGCATACCGATCAATGTGGATGTAACACAAAGATAGAGCACAATCTAGAAGCATCCAAAAGCAAAAATGTTGGTGTAATTAATTATTTAATTACACTTTATTAAGTTTACTTAGGTAATAATTAGTTTACTTAATTAATAAGTAAGTTTTATTTTGTTGCGCTGATTTTAGGTCAACATTAGGTTTAACCTTTAGGGTTATGCATACATTGCTTTTATAAAGCAATTCATCTCTTGTAATTTCTCAATTCCTAAATATTATTTATTTGCATGTCTTCATGCAAATTTCTCTTGCTTTTTCTATTTTTCTCTTGTGGGAGGTATTTTTTGGTTTGTATGTCTAATCTTGGTTTCTAACATGGTATCAAAGCCTTGATTTGCAACCCCTTCTCAGTTTTTGGAGAAATTCATTGCATAGCGTTGGAAAAAGTCATGATTGGCTTTTTATCAAGGGTTTCATGCAAGCCCTTTTTATTAGAGTCATTTTTCATTTTTGCTTTAGAAATCTAGCTTCCACTCAGTTGTAGGAAAAACAATTTCTAGGTTTTGTAGCTAGGGTTGAAATCTCAACTAGGTATCTTATAAATTTTTCATATCTTACATAGATCTATAGAAAATTGTTGTACAAAAAGTGGTGTGCGTCATTTTTTCTACTGGCTGAAGGTTTATATATATATATATATATATATATATATATATTTATCTACTTGCTAGATCAAAAAACAATTTCTGGGTTTTGTTCTTAGCATCAAAATATTTCTAGTTTTTTTGTTATTGTCTACAAATAGTGAGTAGATTTTGCAGAAATCAAATCAGAAGTAAACTGTTTTTGCTAGATAACCCATTTCTTGTAAGCTAAATTCAACTTTTTTGAAAAATTAATAACTTTTGTCCACGGTGTCCGGTTTTGGCAAACAAGATATTGACATAAAGCTAGTTTTGAGCACTTCACATTGGTATTGGCCATTTTTTCAGATTTTGTCATCTACACAAATTTGAGGTTATTTTTCATCATGGAGGCAAATGTGAACATTAGTTTGTGCATGCACTCTTTTTTGTTTTCATGCACTAGGTTTGCATTTTTTCTTTAATGTATGCATGTTTTGCATGTTCTCCTTTTACAATCATGGGTTATTGTAATAAATGAACTTGTATAAATTTCCATCAGGGGGGCTTCTTGTATAATAATTTGATTAGAGTGCAGTTTCATTGCATGCACTTTGATCTCATCTTCATATTGATGACAACTCATATGAGTTGTATCTAGATTATGTAGTTTCTTTTGGCCACATCTTTCTCATAGTTTGACACATTTTGGTTCGCATCGATTCACATCTCAGATTGAGAGCCTATGGTTAATGATCCTAAATCGTATCAGATTCACATAAGGTCACATCTTAGTTTGAAGGCCATTCATTTTATGGTTAATGTTCTAGAATCTTCATGGTACTTGCTCCTATGGATCAATTTTAGTCATAGTTTGGCATCGACATCGAGATACACATACCTTCCATATTCTTTCATCAAATCATTCCCTCTTATGGGGGGCATTATTTATTCATCTATTGTTGCTTCATAGATTCTAGGATTGTTCCAATTTGTGAGTTTTCCAGTGTTCCTTGGCATCGGGTCTATTGTTGCATTATCATGATTCCTCTTGAGTCCTTCCATGACTCTCATATGGTTTCTTGTAAATAGAGGTATCTTTTCTTTCTTTCTAGATTCAAGATTCCAATGTTACTCCACCAGTGTTCTTCCAGTGCTTCTTTGTAGCAGTTCATCTCATTGAGGGGGGGTTTGTCCCACTAGGTTTTCTCCTCTTTCCCATTCATTGCATTTGTACATGGGTACCTAACATGGCCTTGTAGATGGGACCCAGTCATGCATTCATCCTAGCATTAGGTGTAAGTTTTTTTAGTCTCCCTAAGTTGCACTTAAGGGGGTTGTTGGTGTAATTAATTATTTAATTACACTTTATTAAGTTTACTTAGGTAATAATTAGTTTACTTAATTAATAAGTAAGCTTTATTTTGTTGAGTTGAATTCAGGTCAACATTAGGTTTAACCTTTAGGGTTATGCATACATTGCTTTTATAAAGCAATTCATCTCTTTTAATTTCTCAATTCCTAAATATTATTCATTTGCACATCTTCATGCAAATTGCTCTTGCTTTTTCTATTTTTCTTTTGTGAAAGGTATTTTCTGGTTTGCACGTATGATCTTGGTTTCTAAGAAAAAAGAATCAATAGAGAAACATCCGTAGCAATAGAGATTACCAGAAACACATAAACTTCACTCAAGAATACTGACAGAACCCACATAAATATTGTCAGAACAGATATGCTCATAGCACGATCAAATCTTCACGCGGACCTCTGAAACTTTCGGTGGATGAACTAGATACACTTAATAGAAAACCCTTTAATCCACAACAATATATCTTCAATGTACAAAATAAGACACCTTCATGACCTTCATAGTTCCACTTGTTCTCCCATGCGGTATGGTAAAATAAAAATAAATATATCTCATTGCTTGTTCTCCCATGCATATAACCAAATTTACCACTTCTCCATACTTTAAAATTTTATCAAAGAAAAGTTATCATTTCTAGGAACTTGTTGGACACACAAGTAAACTTGATAGGTGTTGAATTATTTGGAGCACTTGTCATCCTTGGTTAAAATCTTCATAAGAAAAACTCCAAGTGTTGTGCAATACAATCCCTCTCTAGACCAGCACAACAAGACAAATATTTAGTGTAATCAAGGGAAAATCTGAATTTGTTAAAGGGGTTAGCACAATAACATTAAAATTCCAATGAAGTAACAAAGTACAAAGGAAATAAATATGAAAACAAAAGGACCAATATTACCCTAAGTCTTCATCTTCCATGGTTGACCTTTGTTACACCTCCTAGCTTGCAGTAAATAAAGATGCCCTCAGATTTGTATGAGCAACTATGACAAATGACAAAGCCCGAAGCAAGTTTTGAAGGATTTTACTAAAAGAAATGACTTGACAATAGACTACAATGGCAATGACTGTAAATGACAATGACCATGAGTTGACAGAAAATGAGCCTGAGATGGAGAGAGAGAGAGAGAGAAATAAGAACAAAATTGCCATTTTATAAAAACTGCAATTTTGAACGTGTGGCTAGGATGAGAAGATGACAAATACCCTAGAATCAATGGTCAAGATTGAATGTTGTAGTATGGACTAGGGTTAGGTCAAAATTAGGGCAATGACAAGAAATGAAGGGCTAAGATTGAATTATAAAATAATTCAATCAAGGGCCGAAATTAAATGAGATGTCAAGAGATAAGATTTGATTTGGAAGATAAGATTGGCACGGACAAAGAGGTTGCTGGAGAAATTAAATAATAAAAAATTATTTAATTTAGGTGACCAATGAATAATTAAATAATAAAGATATTATTTAATTATAGAGGAATGTGACAAAGAATCATTTTGAATTATATAATGATTTAATTCAAAATTCAAGAGAGTGGACAAATTAAATAAATAAAATTTATGAGAGAAAAGGCTAATGAATAATTAAATAATTAAAATAATTATTTAATTATAGTGGAAAGTGGATAAAAATTAAATAAATTAGAATTTATTTAATTTTAGAAAGAAGAGGACTTAATTAGTGACGTAATTAAATAAATAAAAATTATTTAATTAATCAAGGAGGAATAAAGATAAAAATGAATTAATTAAATAATTAAAATTATTTAATTAATAGAAGAATTATGACTTTAGAAAATAATTAAATAATTAAAAATTATTTAATTATTAAGAATGAAAGGGGAAATATTGAATAATCTAAGAGTTGCAAGCCTAGGACAATTTTATGTGTCTACATTTTGCCCCTCTTTGTCATAATGTAGCATGTCGCATTGTGACAAAGAAAATAAGTCGAGAATATGCCCTAGTGCAAAATAAGATGAGGAAGAATGACGAGGAGGGTTATGGTATGCCCCCTCGAGAGGATAGACAGGTTCCAAGAACATGAGTGTGCTCTCGAAATGGATGAGAAGACTAGAATATGAAGCGACAAAAGAAATGTTAATGAAAATGATATGGATGATGAGATGGATGCAATGCCTACATGAGACGAGAGTGAGAGAAGATGACAAGACTAAAGAAGATGCATGTTAGTTCCTAGACCAAATCCTTCAAAACATTGCCATATTTTAATATTTATTGCTCTTAATCATCATTGGTAAAAATGACACAAATGGACAACAAACACAATGGTATGACGTAGACCAAGGTGTGCAAGGTCATCCACTTGAAAAATAGACATCCAGACAAGGAATGTCCTAACTCATACTAAGGGCGAAGTTGCCCCAGTCTTTTTGTCAAGACAACCCACAGACAGCAGTCAAAGAAAATAAAATAGGCCAGGAGACGTCATCGCACCTCTAAATCCTTCATGGGACATCCTCGAGGTAGCTAGTAACATGACCAAAAGACAAGATAGTAAAAATATAAGACAAAAATAGACAAGATAGTCAAAAGATAAGACAAGATAGACCAAAAAGATTAACATCCATTTTATTTCGTTTGCCAATGTTTGTTTGCCAATGTTTGTTTTCCAAAGATTGATTTTTGGTCGGTTTGATAGTTTTGACAGTTTAAGAGTTTTGCCAATTTGATGGTGTTGACGGTTTGACGGGGCCTAATTCAGGAAGGACACATCCTGAAAAAGGAAAAGGACATTTTGACGAGGTCTAACTCCAAGAAGGACACATCTTGAAGAGGACCAAAGAGTGACGAGATTGACATTGTTTTGAGTAATATGTTTTGGCAAGTTGACTGATGTTGACTGTATGATTGATTGGACTATGCTGTCTGATTTTGACCAATTTTGACATTGATGTTTCGAATGACTGGCTTGTGTCTGAGTTTGACTATGTCTAACTTATTTGACTGATGTGACAATTGTGACAAATGCCATGATTTTATTTGGACCAACCTAAAAGGACTGATCTAATGTCTCGGGGACTCATCGACTGATGGCCTTGCCTACATAGCAAATGCGTAGAGACAACGTAGTTCGACAATGACATGGACTGACTGACATGACTGACTTTGACTCCATTTTTAGGATTTTGACATTGATTTGGATGTTTTGTGTTTTTTCTGGACATTTTATGATTTTTAGGTCTTTTTCAGGACATTTTATGATTTTTTTTGTCTTTTTTTTAGGACATTTTATGATGTTTTTGTCTTTTAAGGACTTTTTGCAATGTTTTTTGTCTTTTTTGAGGACATTTTACTGATTTTTGGATTTTGGCCGTTTAAGAGGATCGTGACAAATGCATATGGTTGATGCCTACACATGAGAATCCAAGGACAAACATGATTGTGCCCCTAGTCAAGCTGAATACCAATTGACAGGTGATGACAACGTTGTTTGACGTGGGAAGGACGCATCCCAAAACAACGTGAGGACAATGACAATAATGTGACGAAAGTATCAAGGTCTACAGCTGGGCCAGGAACAAAGTCAAGTAATGTTTTGGATAATGTGCTTGTATGGATTAGACTCATTGCATTTGGAATGACTTGGTGAGGACTAGATGGGATGATGATTATCCTTAGACCATTTGACAAGGGAAAGCCAAGGTAGGTGACAGACATGAAATGATAGGGGGTGGCCTTGGTAAAAGACGAGACACATGAGACTAAGGGAATTGTCATATGATTTTCAAGGACTATGTCGTATAAGGACAATAAGACTATGATGGTCAATGACATGATATTTCATGAATCGTGTATGACTAAAGGATAGACATGTCAAGAGTTTTCCCAAAGCATGATTTATGTGTGCCAGTTTTATGTCAAGACCAAGGTAGGTGGGAAAATGGACGGAAATGATAGGGCTTAGATGGATGTAAATGTCATGAGGAAGGCATGGGAAATGAGATGACTTGCCCCCAAGTGTAAGAGTCCACATAGATGATTTATTTTACACATGATGCCTGTTTGCCGGTTTTCATCATGGTACTTATCCAGGCGCCTGTTTGCCAGGTTTTCACCATTGGATGAAATTTTCTCTTTACTATTTTTTTGACTTTGATTTTTGAATTTTTGATTTTTTTGTCACCAAGACGCCTGTTTGCTAGGTTTTCATTAGGGTGATGATGTTTTACATTTTTCAATTTTTTTTGTATTTTGATTTTGTGGATAGCCTAGATGCTTTAGATAACCACTGACTGTTCTAAACCCATTGATAGTGCCGATGTAGAGACTGGTGTCATGATATGCCAATAATGACCTTGCTGAAGGAGTTGTCTTGTTAGGATTGTAGCACTTGTATACAACTGATCAATGTCACTGTGATCCTTTCTGATACTAGAGTTGGCCTTATCAAAATACACACATTGCAATAGAGTGCCATGAGAGTCCTTGTGATAAAGAGTTGTTGACATGATCTGATGAATTTGTGACATAGGATTTTTGGACTTTAGACGAGATGTAGGATTATGATAGATGATGGTAGATGTGGAGAGGTTGTTTGGACGTTTGGATGAATGAATTTTTATTTTCCAAACTTGGGATGGTGGATGACGGATTTTGGAGGAATGGTGTTTGGAACCAACACTCTTAGATGCCTTGTTTGATGACCATTTTGAAGGAGGTGGACATGTGTTATATGTGGGAATCCTCTTGCCTTGTGGCTCCACATTGTGATTGACTTTTGTATTTGACTGGGTGTCTTTGTTCGATCCGTCTTTCTTTGGGATCCATTTAAATTTCATTTGTCCATTTGTCCTTTTGTTTGATTCAATGGCCTTTGACATTTGATTTTGATCTTTTGACTTGTAAGAATTTTGTTTTTGTTGGTCCCAAAGGGGAGGTTGATTCATGATAGAATGATGGTTCATGGTGTGGGTGGAGGGGGTGTTGGCAACAATCTTATGACAATGATTTCTCATGGAATCCATTTTGACGTTTGTTTTTGAATAAGTTTCCCCCAATATCAAGGAGGTACCACTAACATCGTTTGATTTGGTGATTGAAGAATACCCAAGACCTTGATGTTTGTAATTTTCCTGAAGCTGTATTGGATCTAGAATGCCTTGCTCATGTATGCCTAGTCCTTTGCCTTGATAATGCATGCTCTGACAGATTCTGTTTGCAATGGGGTATTTATTGTTTTGAAAGCAAGATGCTAACCCATCATGATGTCTATGGACACTATAACTTGTAATTTTTTCATCTGCAAGAAAGCCTACTTTAACAAAGATAGATGACCCTAGGTGATAACGTGTCTTAGCTTCATTTTCATGTTGGACATATTCCTGACTGATATCTTTGGTCTGATCATGTGACATGTCAGGTTCAAATGATTATATTGGTGCTTCCAAAGCAATGTCAAAACCGTCTTGATGGTCATTATCATATAGTCCCATGAAGTTAGCTATAGCTTCATCATTTGCAAATATGTCCATATTGGAATACTCTTGTGCTTGAGGAATATCGTTTATGTGTGTAATGGAGGAAAGTGTCTCATTTTGGAAACTATCAATAGTCGAGGCCTATATAGGATTGGAAAGTGTTCGATCATGAATGGTGTAAAGGTCAAGGAGTGGATCATTTTGGACTTCTTGGTCAACAATAGGGTCTTGGTCAAAGATGGGGTTGTCATGGATTTGGACTTCTTGGTCAATGGTAGGGTCTTGTTCAAAGATGGGGTTGTCATAGATAGGTGTGTTTTGGATGTCATGATTGTCTTGAAGGACTCCCTGAATGGAGTTTAAGATAGGGTCATGGGATGGACTACCTTGTTCTTGACATGAGGGTGACATTATAAGGTTATGCTTTGGGCTTTCATTTTGACATGTATCCTCAAGTTTAGACAATGGGATTTGACTTTGACTATGATAGAATTTTCATGACTAGATGTGGCTTGTGAGGGGATGACTTGAAAAGGATTAATGAATGATGGACTGGGATAGGATGTGGGGACTTGGACTGGACTAGTATGTGAAGGACTAGTATATGACATGGGTACTTGCATTGGACTAGTATGTGAAGGATAAGGGTATGACATGGGGACTTGGACTGGATATGTCATGGAGTCTTGGACTGGATTAACTATTGAAGGACAAGGATATGACGTGAAGACTTCGATTGGATTGGTGTAAGGTTGATTGAAATAGGACATGGAGACTTGGGCCGAATCAATATGGTATGATGTGGGGACGTGACATGTGTTGGTAGATGGTTGATAAGGCATGCAGACTTGGACGGGATTAATAGGTGAAGAGTCAGAATATCACGTGGAGACTTGGGATGGACTAGTGGACAGTTGGTTTCCCTTGTCAAGGTTAGGATAAGGGTGATAAGTGGACGTTTGTTGTGAATTATTGGTAGGATTCATGTCAAGTGACTGTTGATGGTGAGGGTAGACGGATGGTGGCAAAGTATTTATGTCAAAGCCTTGTGGTAACTTAGCCCCTTCGTCCAAAAGCATGGCTAGATACCTTTGAGGGTCACGTAAGAGATATTTTTTTACAAAAGAGATTATATCAGGATATTGCTTGGCAGCTTCTATGTCTTTGAAATATACTCGTCCACTTTGGTCTCTTTGTATGAATGGTTCAAAAATGTTTTTTGATGAAGATGGCATGTTCATGGGAGGTTGCATGTTCATGTTGTGAAATGGATCGGAAAAGGTCCAATGTTGGTTTGTGTCATAAGTGTGATTATTGATGTTGGGATTGAAATCTTGTCTAAAGTTTTCCATTTGTCGTTGTTGTCTTTGAAGCCTAGTCTCAACCATAAATGAGATTGCTCAAATGAGGATGGTGAGAATGATAAGTAAATGCAAGGATGGCACTAGCCTATGTTTTTGTATTTTTTGATAAAGGATGACAATGCAAGACTATGTTTTTGGATTTCTAACAATAAGGGATGCAATATGACAATGTTTTCTAAAGTAAATGACTAATGCCAAAGGACAATGAAGACTAAGATGACACTAATTTTTGGAGTATGTCAATGCAAGGTGATAATGACGTTTTCCTAAGGAAAATGACTAATGCAAGGTGAGGACTAAAATGATTTGAATGTCTAAGGTATGCAAATGCAAAGGTCTAAAATGATTTGGAAGAAGGTTGCCTAACCACCCTATGCTTGATCTATATCTCAATTTTGGAATATCAATGGACTTGTTTGAAGGACTAAATGACAAGGACAAATGACAAATGAGTCTTCCTAACTAGACTTTTGAGTTGGAAGGATCTCACAAAAAGATAATGACTAAACGAGATAATGATGTCTAAGTCCAATGATAACCTAATTTCAAAAGTCAAGATTTTGCAAAGTGAGGTAAGGTTGTCCTAATCCAAAATATGCAAAATGAGATGAGGACCTAAGTTTTTAGTTTATGACTGAAAATGCAAATGGTGAAGCCTAAGGATGAAGCTAAATGTTTGCAAAGATGACCCTATGGTAATATGCAAGCTAAAGTGTACAAGGAATGAGAGATTTGAGAAATTTCATGATTTGGTTTTGTCATAAGACTTCTAGGCTGAGACTGTTGTTTTGATGTTTTATTGAAAAGTTTGAGTTGTTTGAGGCATTTTATGTGTCTACATTTAGTAATATAGGTTGTTAATTTTGGACACACACTAACAAGAAATTTGAATGCTCTAATATCAAATGAAATTAAAGTCTATTATAAGATTTAAAATTGAGAAAAGATGAAGAAGAATAATGAACATAGATAATATGACATGAAGTTTTCTCCATGGTATAAAGATGTAGTGTTTTATTTGCAAAACATGTCATGTCTAGGAAGACTGCAAATTAGAAGAGGACATTAAAAATACATGTTATCAAGTATGTCATTATAGATAATGAACTTTGGTGGAGAAGCAAAGAGGGGATCCTACTCAAATGTGTGAATGAAGATCAAGCATCTAAAATTTAAAATGAGATGCACAATGGTGTGTGTGTAGGTCATTACATGGAAAAGACCACTACTCACAAGATCTTAAGGTTGAGATATTGGTGGCCTATAGTTTTCCTAGATGCACACAAACTAGTTAGAAAGTGTGATGCATGTCAGAAGTTTTTAGGAAAATTGAAATTTTCTAGGGCTTGCCTTTGAGGCGAATTTTTGTAAAAGTTCCATTCTAGTAATGAGGTATTGACTTTATAGGTGAAATTTCTAAAAAGTAAAATGGTGCACATAGTTGGATCCTTGTATCCACTGACTACTTTAAAAAATGGATAGAGGTTATCCCCATAAGAAAAGCAAGAAGAAAAATTGTGATAGACTTTCTGATGAACAACATTTTGACTAGATTTGGATTACCAATCAAGATTGTTTTTGATAATGCAATGTGCTTTAGATTTGATGATTTTACAACTTTTTGTAAACAATATGGGATAACCCTATCCTATGCATCCCCATATCACCGACAAGGAAATGGACAAGTAGAATCAAACAATAAAAGCTTGATAAAGATTATTAAAAGAGTGATTGAAAAGAACAAAAAGGCTTGGGACTCAAAGCTTAGACAAGATTTGTGGGCTAATAGAGTGACAGTGAAAAAGGATATAGGTCAATATCCTTATGAACTAGTTTATGGTTTGGAAGTAAGAATGCCTACAAAAAAATTGTTGCAAGTATACAAGTTCATCCAAGAGCATGATGAAGATATATCATATGCAATGGTAAAAAAAAATTAACCAGCTTAATCAGTTGGATGAGACAACAAGAAATTCACAACAAAAGAACATCAAGTTGTAGCAATAAGTCAAGCATTTGTTTGATAAGACAACTACTATAAGAAAGTTTCAAGTAAATGATATGGTGCTTCCATGGAATGTAAGGGCTCAAGACAAAGGATAACATGGAAAATGTGATGCCCTATGGCTCAGACCATATATGATCAACCACACACATGGTGAGGACTCCTATTATCTGAAAAACCTTATAGGTAAATTTGTGGAACTTGTAGTCTCCCAAAATAATATTTAATTAAATAAATACTTGTTATTTTTCTAATTTAACCTATGTCCCTTATCCTACTAATTAATTAAATAAATAATTTATTATTTATTTAATTAATTTCTCCATCCACAACCTTTTAATTAAATAAATCTACATTTATTTAATTAAAGTTAACCTTTTCCTACTTTTCTCTAAAATCCCTTAATCCCACTTAGGTTAATTAATCCTTGATTAATTAGCCTTATCCCCATCCTAATCATTATTATCCCATTCTCTAACTCTTAACTCCACGCAAGTTAATAAACCCTTGGTTTATTAACTCAACCCATACTCATTAATCAATTAATCCTTGATTAGCTGATATAACCCTCATCCACAATCCTCATTACCATTATTTCCTAATTTTAAATTCCTACATCTCACCTACCCCCACTAACCTCTTACACAAGCCACCCTATGAGCCACCCTATCTCTTACAAAAATTTAATGTCTCTCTTCCCAATGTGTGATCACACATGTGTGAGCACACCTCCTCATTTCACCCCTCTATCTTGTGACACTTGTCACAAGTCTAATCAATCCTCATCCTTGATCCAAACCTCACCTTCTCAATCAATCTCAACCCTCTATCAACCAATCAATCCTAGCCCTTGATCCCTCTCACAAATTTCTATATAATGAGGCCTTGACTCTCACTTTTTCAAACACACATCCATCCTATTCTTATGCTGTCAAAAAATCCCTCCAATCCATCTCCATCATACCATCATCATGCTAAAATATTGAGCAACCACATCCATCTCAATCTTTGAAGAAAATCTCCAAGAAATGGGTGCTTCTTGTGAGCTCAATCCATGAAGAGGAGAATACTATGAAGGTATAAATCTTATTTAAGTATTTACTTCATGATTTTCATCTATTTACATTAATATTCACCTTTCCCATCTTCATTTTGGAATGCCTGGTCACTTACCACCCCTTTTTCTAACATTTCATCAAGTTTTTGTGAGTTTTGAGGTTGGAGAGACCGTTTTAAGTCAATCACTATAGAACGACATCTTTTTCACATAGAAAGTTGCCTAAGTGAAAAGTTGTGGCACCTAAGTGCAAAGTTGTGGTGCCTAACTACAAATTTGTGGTGCCTGTTAGGTCTCAAAAATGTAGGTTTGAACCACGAGAGGTTGCCAAGCTCTCACAACATTTTTGGCTAATGTACAAGGCCAAATGATGAATTTGAACCTTCTTCTCTTCAAGCTCTGCCAAACCTAGGTGGCTATACCTATGAAAGTGAAGCAGACTTGAACTATGTGTTTCCTACTTAAGCAATCAATCCACAATGGCAATTGGAAGTGGAGAGATGCAGACCTATTTGGTGTAAATTGTATAAGGTGTAATTTATGAATATGTTTAGTTAACAGATGTAAAAATTTGGAAATAAATTGGTTAAAACTAAATAATAAAAAGGATAAGACTAGTGCCTTGTTGGGTGAATGGAGTCTAATGAAGACCTAGAAAATGTGACCTACAATGGAAATAACTCAAATTGTTTGGCACACTAGTACAGGTTTATAACTTGTATAAACATGCAAATAAATAGTTTACAAACTCTACTTGAGATAGATTGACAACCCTAATTATATGGCTCTTCTTATTAATCCAATTAACACTTCCAAATTACTATGATTGACTAGGAGGATTTAATATTTACTTGAAAGAACCAATTAATCCTATCACATGAATATAGCAAATGTGCATTGATAAATTGAGGATATACTTGATATATCAACTTAAATAATAGAGAATCATTAAAGTGGGGACAACCAAATAATTGAATAATTCCAACAAATAGTTGATACCAAGACTAGGCCACAAAATTAGATATCTTCCATTGACTTCAAAATTTATACATGCGTTTTGGTCTTTTGAAATGAAAACATTGTAACTATCCCTATTTGCCTATTATTTTCTCCTATCTCTAATCTAATATCTTTTTGGTCTTGGTATCTCATATTTATATGAGAGGCAACAAGCTTCAAACCAAAATTCATGTCTTTTGGTAACAAAACATGATTATGAAATTAAGCATAACTAAAATAACTAAAAATCAAACATGTGCTCCAATACATTAGTCTTCAAGTAAAAGCCCATGGTCATCTAAGACCTGTGCAAAGATTTTACTTTATGATTCATCTTCCTTTGTGATGTTGATGATCATAGCTATCCTCATCAATCCTATTGACATGTTATCCTCTGCATCTATTCCAAGAACCTAACACAATGCATGGTATGTATTCTTCAAGTAAACCTGAAAATCAGATACTAGAAATTGTTCTACTTTTTAGGAGGGGATGGGAAGTATCATGTTGTTGTCACCCCTTTTCATGTGCAAGGGGAGCTCATCACTCTTATAATTTCTCCTTAATCTTTTGTATTCCTACTCCAGCTTCCCCAAATTCACTTTTGTAACAGCTTGTTTGTTTAGGTTAAAACATTAAATAATGGCTTCCCTCGACACATCTACTAAACACCCGCTATTTGGGAGCCTTAAAATCTTTGTTAGGGCATGGTATCTATTGACTAGGGCTTTAATTAGCTCGATATCAATGAAAAAATTTGGAACTATCAAGTTGGCCATGTCAAGAGTCCATGGATTTGATGTCGGGACCTTGCCATTTCTATTCCTATAGAAATACCAATATAAATTCCACCTAGACTAAGGAATAACAGGGTCCCTACACCCCTAAGCTGAATCTCTAAAGACCTTCTTTGGCCCCTTATCTACTGACTCGAGTAGTAAATTGAGTAATGGAGACTATAAAGATGGTTTACTAGCTTTGGGTTCATCTTTTTTAGTTGTTATTTTTTATTTCTTTGGCGTCATTGCTATAAAAATCATAGAGTGATGAACAAAGCTTACCCAAAATATAGTTCACTTCTGGAGAATTCCCTTTACTTTTGCACCTCAAGCTTGTCTGCACTTAACCTCTACTACTATGAACGAGAAATCTTAATCTACTTTGTTTATTTCCACACCAAGCCGCATTAACTCTCAAATCATAAATTCTCGTCATTCAAATCTTTCACATTGAGCTCAATTTCATATTTTGAAGTTGATTGATGTGACTGGCCTTCATTAAATGTTTCAATGGCTGCTTACCGTGTTACCTTGCATCACTTTTCACCCCCTTGCAGTACCACAGTACATATTGTTACTTTTCTTTAGTATATCGCATTACCACACACCATCTTTGTCTTCATTGCGGTACTGTGGTGTACCCTTATTTCATACTATACCACTCAACTGTGGACTACCTTTCTCCTTCCTGTGATATGGTGATGCCTCCTAATACTACTATTCTCAAGTATATTTCTCTACTACGGGTCTTGTTCTAACCCTCTGTGGTAGAGCAGTTTCCTTTTATCTCTATTCTTCATCACACCACTTTACTGCGGGCTATGTTCCATCCCTTCGCAGTATAGTGGTCTCCTCTTGTTAATACTAATCATTATATCACTCCACCATGGGCTAATTTTTAACCGTTCATGGTATAGCGGTAAAAGGGTATATTGTTTGCTTCCATTACCATGCTACCACAAGCTATTTTGCAAGAGGCTACGGTAACGAGGTAAGAGGTGAGGGCCATGTAAGGTATTCAATGAGGTAGTGGTATAGCAGTAAAAGGCTATTTTGGATTTATGGATTGAACTAGAGTGATTTTTTATGAAAAAGATGGCATGAATTTTTTATTTCCATTGATAAAAGCCTTAGAATTTTTATGAAAATTCTGGTTCTAACAGCGGCTCCAGTTGGGGATGAGTGATTTTCCAATCACTACAAAAATCTAGAATCTCTGGTTGTAGACCAAGAGTTTAGAAAATATGAAAGATCGAAGGTGGATTCGATGGAATGGATAAGGATATGGATATGGAGATGGAAAATAATGGAAATGGAAATGAATTTATACTACTGTACATGGAAAGAATTTTTTTTTAATAGGGGAAATCTAGGATTTTCCATTTACTAGCAAGTCCTAATCTATTTTTTGATTTCCTAAACTACTGTGCATGGAAAGAGATTATTTTAAGAGGATTGTTAAGAATTGTCCATGCACTAGATATTCTTAATCCTCTGGTACTCCTTAAGAAAAGAAATGCTTCAAAAATTTCCCATGTACTGGAAACTCCTGCTCTTCACCAGACATGTTCTGCAAATAATAAGAATCTTCTCCTCTTTTTCTAGTGATAACAAAAGACCCTAACCACAAGGCTTCAAACTTTCAATGCTTTCCCTTCTACTAACATCTAGCATTCCACATCAACACCAAATCACTCACTTCAAATTTTCTATTTTTTGCTTTCTTATAAAAAAGGTACTTCATTTGAGATTGCATCTTCTTGTTCTACTTTTGATCCATCCTCCTTATTTCATCAAGCTTTGAAAGTTTCTCCATTCTTTCCTCCATTGGTTTTGGGATGTCTAAATCTTCCTGAAGGATAAAATTATAAACTGGTAAAAGTTTTGTAATGGAATTTTGTCCTGTGTCCCATACACCAACTCAAATGGAGATTTCCCAATTTCTTTTTTCACAGTAATTCTATCCACCCATATAGCCATCCTTAACTTTGAGTCCCAAGCCTTCTTATTTCCATCTAACATCCTCCTTATGATTTTCAAGAGACTTTTATTGTTGGATTCTACCTGGCCATTTGCTTGTGGGTTGTAGGGAGCAACATAAGAAACAATAATACCATATGTGTTGCAGAAATTATTAAACTCATCAGACCTAAAACACATCCCATTATCTCTAATCAATCTTACTGGTGTACTAAATCTAGTTATGATATTCTCCATTAGGAAATTTATTACCACCTTACTTGTTGCCTGTTTTGTTGGAATTGCCTCTACCCAATTAGTGAAATAATCGGTAGCTACGAATATCCACTTGTGTCCCCCACTTAACTATTCATGTATTTTACCAATAACCACTAGTGAAAAGGGGCTTCTACTTGCAAAGGTCTGAGTGGTAAGGCTCCTTGATACTTCATCTTTCCTGAGAATTTCTGGCAAGCTTCACACTTCCTCCCATATGAAAAAGAATCATTGAAAACCTTAGGCCAATAATAGCCTGCCCTGAGAACCTTATGTGTTGTTGTTTTAGTAGAATAATGGCCTCCACACACTCCTTCATGCATCTCCCTCAAGACATGTTTCACCTGTGATTCATCTAGACACAATAATAGCACTCCATCTCTGTTCTTCCAAAATAGATCACCTCCTATGAACACATATTTAGATGCTTGTAACTTCAGTGTTCTCCTCTAATTGTCATCCAATCCTTCAAGGAACTTCATGTGTCTGAGATAATACACTATGTTTGTATACCAAGAAGTATGTTCAATGCTTGCAACTACACCATCCTCATTTTCTACATTACAGATTTGGTTGGCTTCAATGTTTGTTTCTGCCATTAGCTTGGCCAAACCCTATCCCCTTACTAACTTGGAGATCTTCCATATTGAATTCTTGGATCTTATTGACCCATCTGCATATCTTCCTTATCACTTCTGTTTGCACCAAGATATCCTTCATAGCTGCATGTGGTACATAGGCAATTACTTTGGCTCCAACTAGATATGATCTAAAAGCTTTTGTTGCTTTGACCAATGCATATGCTTGTTTCTCCATAATATCATACTTTAATTCTACCCCCTGTAGTGACTTGCTAAAGAAGGATACAAGTTTCTCATGGCCTTCATCATTCTTTTGTAACATAACAGTTGCTATGGTGTGAAATGAGGCAAAAGAGAATATTTTAAAAGGTTTGGTAAAATCAAGAGATTTTAGAATGGGGACTTCTTTGATGGCCTTTTTGATGGATATAAAGGCTTCTAGGGCTTCTGCAGTCCAATCTATCTTTTCTCCCTTTTTCAGCATTTTGGATATAGGTTTAACAATCTTAGCAAAGTTTGACACAAATATCCTAACAAATTTAATTTATCCAAAAATGATTGAATGGCTTTGACAGTTTTGGGAATGGGGATTTTATCTATGGCTTCTACTCTTTCAGGGTCTATTCTAACCCCTTCTTTACCCTCAATGACAGAAAAATGGCATTTCTTGGGGTTGAGACTGATACCATATTCACGAGCCTTGATGAATATTTTCTCCAAGTGTTCCACATGATCTTCTACCCTTTTGGAATAAGTAGTGAGGTCATCCTGGTACACTACCATTATGACATTGATCAAATCTACAAATGCAACATCCATGGTCCTTTGGAAATTTGTCCTTGCATTTGTGAGATCGAATGGCATTCTCACATAGACATATGTCCCCCAAGGTGTAGTAAAAGTTGTCTTATATTGCTCAAACTCTTTAAATTTGACCTGATTATAGCCAGAAAATCCATCCATCATTGACAACAACTCACACCCTGTCACTCTATGTAGTATAGCTTCCATATTAGGGAGAGGGTAATTATCTTTGAGGGAAGCAACATTTAAATTCTTGAAGTCTACACACAATCTAATATCCCCATTTTTCTTTCTTACTGTGACCAAGTTTGAGACCCATGTTGAATGTCTAATGGGCTTGATAATTCCTCCATCTCTGAGCTTTGCCAATACCTCTTGCATTTTTGGTTCCAAAGTTGAGTTGATAGGTCTTTGTTTCTTCCTAAATGGTTTTGGATCTGGTTTTAGAAGAATCTCATGTTGGAATAATTCTTCCCTGTAGGCCTTAAGATCCTCATAAGACCAAGCAAAAACATGCTTGTACTTCTTCAACAATGTAATCAACATTTTCCTGATAGTTGGACTTATTTTCTTTCCAATATATACCTTTTTGGGTGCTAATTCAGTTCCCAATTTGACCTCTTCAACATCTTTTTTAATTGGAGTCTACTTCATCAGAGCTGTGTCATTCCCATCAAATACTCTTTCTAATGCTACAAGCCCTTTTGGAAGTTTGTTAGTTTTTAGCTGCACAACTTCTTTTCCAAATATAGTCTGGTTTCCATCTACTTCCTCCACAAAAGCATTGAAGTCAATCTCCTGAGCTTCATACTAATCTATACAATGAAGAAATTTTATGAGATCAATATCATCATTGAAAACTTGCTAGCTATATATATTATCAGGGATGGCAAGCCTTGTTTAAAATTCAACTTGAGATACCCAGCCAAGGTGATATCATCTCTTCTCAGGGCTACATTAGCTAAAAATTCTGCCATTATGTTTTTTGACCTATCAATCCATTCAATGGAGAAAGCATCAAACAATTCAATTGTATCCCATACAACATTCCTATATTGTTTCAACCTTTTATGTTTTGCAACATATTTTGACTTGACTTGTAAAACAATTAATTCAAAACCTCCCAAAACAATTAGCACCGTAATCTTGTGTTTAACAACCATATTTAAACCAATTAGCAAGGCCTCATACTCTGCTACATTGTTAGTACACTCAAAAGTCAGCAAAAATTAATATTTGAATGTGATACCTTTAGGGGAGATAAAAACTACCCCAGCTCCATTGCCTTCCTGACTACATGCTCCATCAAAATACATCTTCTACACATCATGCTCATTCTTGGAAACATGTTTATCAATTAAGTCAGTATTCACTTGCTCAAGCTGAGAAGGTTCTACTTTGAAACTCCCAAAATATACATCACAAAAAAAATTTAATTGGTCCTGAGGGACATAATCCGCAATTTGATTCATCCTTGGCTCTCTATACAACTTGACTTCTTCACCATTTATGGGTATGATAGCATAGTACAGATCAAATTGTACATTTCCTCCTATTAGAATTGGCTATGGCTGCCACCCAAGATCTATGGACCAAATGGAAAGCACAAGAAAGAGAGAAATGATATGACAAGAATAAACTGTATTCAATGTCATTAATATGATATGCAGTACAATGATTGATTACAAATGAGAGAGACCCCTTGGTTATATAGCCAAGGTGAGAACATAGAAGGGAATAAGATTATGACAAGTGTCAGAATCTTATGACATGAGACAACTATGAAGAGTTATCACTCCACTTAAGGTGGAGAGATAATCACATGATATGTCCACAAAAGGTGGAAATGATGAAGTGATGACATGTCACGTCCACCAAAAGTGGAGATTCTCCAACAACCTCCTATGTGGTTCCTAAGTAAACTTAACTAAGGTGTAATTATGACCTAGGACAAGGTACAAGACATTTAATTACACCAACACCCCCCTTAAGTGCAACTTAGGGAGTAGCGAATTATTATGCAAATGACACAAAGATGCAAAGATGGGTCCCGGCTACTAGGCCATGTTAGGTACCCATGTACAAACAATGCAATCAATGCAATCCCTCACAAGTGAGGAAAGGGAGAAAACCTCATGGGAAAAACTCCCCCTCAAAAGAGAGATGAAATACAAAATAGAAATACTCTCAATGAAGAATGAGAAGGTAAAAACCCCATGTGAGGAAAAAGACCCCCCATAAGAGAGAAGTAGAAGAGAAGCAAGGTAGCCCCCCCTCAATATTGAGTCTCCTGCAATGATGGTAGAAGCTCGACATTGAATGCTGAAGATGATCCAATCTTGTCGAACAACGTTCCTCCCCTTAGGAAGAAACAAAACCAAGGATGTATGCAGGATATCAAGATGATGGATGATGTGTGATGTCTCTGAAGCATGCTCAAGTGTCTCCATGTCGATGCAGAAAGCTGAACCACTCCAATCAGGCATTCTAGGCCACACTGCTGAAGAGGAAAACCCAACATCTAGTAGAGATGAATGTAGAGCACTATCCAAAGACAATGGTATCCCCTCTGAAGACAAAGAAGCCTCCTCCAAATGTTGTCCAAAAGAATCCACACTCAAGCCAATCTGTGAAGAATGATCATGTAGAGAATGAACATGAGGGTCAAAGTGTTCCCTCACAACAACTGAAGAAGGTTCATCTTCATCAAAGAGAAGATGAATGCTATCAAGAGTTTCCTCCAAGTCTGTAAGATGTGACTCCACAAACAAGTCTAAAATACCAGTTAGGAAGTCATCCAAAGTAGCCATTTCTGGAAGACTATGTATATCCTGCTGCACTGAATCACTAGGAGCCAAAACTGTAGCAACACAAGCATCATCAATTGCAACAGTAGGTGGAGGAGATGAAGTACATGGCTCAAGTACTAGATCTGATGTGAGTATGCCCAAGTTTAAAAAGCCAAATGTCTCCTCAGAATCATGGTTCATATGATCAACAGTCGAATGAACATCGTCATCATTAAAAGAAAATTGTGCGAAGGAATACAACCAAGATGAATGATCAACCACCCCAATAGCAATGACATCTCTAGTCTCCAAGTCACGAATGATAACTAAATCAGGAGTGAACTCCACAGTTCTCCCATCTCCACCATGTGTAATCTGATAAATGGAAAGTAGATTGTTCGTCAAATGAGGAACACACAAGACATCCCGAAAAGTGTTCTCCCCAATGCTAATAGATCCCTTCCCTATTACACTCATGTATGTATTGTTTCCCATCAAGATAGGAGACATTGAACAAGGCTGAAATGAAGAGAAGATAGTTTGTGAAGATGCCATATGATGTGACGCTCCTGAATCTAGAAGCCATCTCCCTAATCTTGGACTTGAATGAGCACAAAGAGCTTGTCCTTTATATCCTGATGTTTGACCTTTGTCCTTTTTAGACTACTTTGAAGTGGAAGGAGAAGAAGATTCGACATTCTAGAAGGCAAATCAATGTGATTCTTTTTGAGAAGATTCTTCAACTCATCAATATCCTTCTTATAACAATAGTGTTCTTCATGTCCATCCTTCTTGCAATATGCACAAAAAGGTCTCTCCTTCTTAGATGTTTCTCCTTTTGATGATGAGGATTCTGATTCTTTATGTGGCTTGTTCTTTTTCTTCTTTTGCTTCTTATCAAGATTATTTGATTCTTTCTGTACCTTAGACTCATTAGCCACCAATGCTTGTGGTTTGGAAGACTTGATTAGACCCATGTTCATTAAATTAGCTTCCTCTTGGATTAGGAGATTTGCAAAGTCATCAAACTTAGGATCAACATATGATGCTCCCATAGAAATTCGATGGGTATGAAAGCCAGAAACAAACACTGAATACTTAGGACCAAGCTTGGATAACACATTCAGAATCAACTATAAATCCTCTTTTTCAATAGTGCATTCTTTCAATTGTGTTCTTAGTTGCTTGATTTTGGAGATGTAGTCTTGGATGTGGTCAAAACTTTTAGGATCAAGATTCATCAAATCATTATCAATCTGATAGCCTCTAATCTTATCTTTTTTGCCATACAATTTTTCAAAAGTCTCCCATACTTTTTTAGGTGTATTACATGATTCAATGTGAAACTGCAAATCAAATGAGACTAATGAACATATGCATCCAAGTGTTTTCTCACAATCAATCTCCCACCTTGCAAATTCTTTAGCATCTGTAGGTTTTTGAATTGTGTCCTTTAGATGACCTATTAGAACTTTCATCATGAGATAGTTTGATACTGATTTTCTCCATCTAGCATAATTATGTGGATTTAGGGGTTCAATTTGAGATCTCCCCATTGTAAGAACACAAATCAAGCAAAAGAATGCAAACAATCACTCCAAGATTACCCCCCCAAATTACTCAATCAAGAAACCCCCCAAGAAATATCTGATTTGGCACTTTATATTTAGTGCGTTTACAGTTGCTAGATGCCAAAAATAGCAAGCTAGACTTGATCTTAGTGCTTACAAATGCAAAAATAGGCCACAGTATCAAGTACAATTTTTGGTACAAAATGAGATCAATTTGATCATACCACTGAAGATTACACGAAAAATCACGCACTTTCAAAAAAAATTACACTCAAAAATGTTGCCGTAGGAGCAAGATATGAGGTCCCAAAGTTCCCAAAATAAGGACGAAGCAGCAACACCTGTAAGAATCTGAAAATTCTGGAAAAACCAGGCACCAAAACCAAAAACTGATTGCACTAGTGCGTAGAGCACAAAATTCTAGCCCAAAAAAATTGCTCGAAAAAAGGAGTCAAAATGAGCAAGATATTAGCCTTCAAAGTTAGACTACAAAATCAAAATTGCCAATGGTGAAGGGGTCAAAAAATTCAAAAGATTGTTGACGTCATCGATGACGTAATGCTAACGTTATCATTTCATGGGCTTAAATTTGACATCCTCGGGGCCATCAAGAAAGAATATTCTGTGAATTGATGGAATATTCGCAGGGTCCATCGGTGGTGGAATCTAGTAGAATCTCGACAGAATCTTCGTCCAACGGAATATGCTCAGGGGAATCTCGGCCGAATCTTACCAGAATTTCTTTGAACGCCCGCCAATGTTTTTGAACTCGCTGGAATATTAGAACAGCCCGGTGGAGGAGATGTGGGGCCGCGGTAGTGCCACGTGGCCCAATGTTGTGGCACCGGTACCCGACACCTTCGGGTACTGACAGTACCCTCTGCGAATTTGTACAGTTCGCAGAGTGTACAGATGTCGGCCCCTTTTTTTTATTATTATTATTATTTTATTTTTTTTTCAATGATTTTTAATAAACTTTACAATTGAAATTTAAATCGCCTAAAATAATTTTTAAAAAAAAAATTCAAAATATTTCTAGTGAAATAAATATATATTTTTTTTTCAAAAACTCGTACCGACGCAATTTATGAAGACCTAGGGGTCGTACAGCTCTCGAGTAAAAAAACTTTGCCTCACCGGATGACTTGCTTCCAATCGAACGATTTGACAGTCGATCTTAGGGTTTTTGGCCCTTCTGGACGCGATGGAAGGGTCGGATTTGACCCAAAATGCTCCAAAATTGCAGCTACCTTCTGGATCTGGCAACCACTCTTCAGCTTCAAACCCTCATAGATTCGGCCTCCTATGTCCGATTTGGACTAAACAAAAGGAAAAATCAACTTTCTCGAACCTTCCAGACACAATGGTGAGCTCAGATTTGCACCAGCAAGCTCGGATGTGAACCTAAAACAAAGAGCCACGAATAGAGCCTCCTCAAATCTAGAATCTCTCTTTAGAAAAAGACTCCAATGGCACCCAACACACTCTGATACCATGTTAGAATTAGCTATGGCTGCCACCCAAGATCTATGGACCAAATGGAAAGCACAAGAAAGAGAGAAATGATATGACAAGAATAAACTGTATTCAATGTCATTAATATGATATGTAGTACAATGATTGATTACAAATGAGAGATACCCCTTGGTTATATAGCCAAGGTGAGAACATAGAAGGGCATAAGATTATGACAAGTGTTAAAATCTTATGACATGAGACAACTATGAAGAGTTATCACTCCACTTAAGGTGGAGAGATAATCACATGATATGTCCACAAAAGGTGGAAATGATGAGGTGATGACATGTCAAGTCCACCAAAAGTGGAGATTCTCCAACAACCTCCTATGTGGTCCCTAAGTAAACTTAACTAAGGTGTAATTATGACCTAGGACAAGGTACAAGACATTTAATTACACCAACACCTCCAACTGTTGTAGTCCACTGCCTTGACAAGAGCATTCCAAAATGAGGAGGTGTATCCATCACGGACGTTATACCAATGTTATATATTGCTTGTGGATAAGCAACCAGCTTCACCTCCACACCTTTCATTATTCCTACCATTGGAACTGGTCTACTATCCATAGCATAGCACTTTCCACCATTAGTATCCACCCACATGCCCAATTGTTTCATGACTCCAACCAGCATAATGTTGATGGCAACACTTGAGTCTATCATACAATTTCTCACTAGTTTGTTATTTATAAGTAGTGTGGTAAAAAATTGATCAATTTGGGAAGGATTCACTATAGTATCACCAAGAAAAACCTCTGGAACATTCACCTTTTCCTGCTTATTACAAATCTTAGTAACCCCCTTGTTCTCATTGTTTATGCTTCTATCATTCCCATTAGATATCAATTGAATAGCACTATCCCTATACTCCTTTATCTTCATCATTTCAAGTAATGGGACATACATTCTTACCTGGGATAGAGCTTGTGTGAAATCAAAAGAGGCACCTTCTATTTTGATCATTTTATTTTGCTCCAGTGACTCTCCTTTAGTTTCCTCTTCTTTTTTGCTCATTTGATCAGACTTTTTCTTGTCCTTATGCAATTCTTTGCTTTCCTCCTTATGAACATGCTTTTGTTCATTCTTATCAGGCTGCTTATTTTCTATCTATTTTAAAACTCCCTGTGGTGCTTTTTTATCTTTCACAAATATCCCTCTTGAAACTCCCTCATTTTCATTTACGGTTTTGTTTCTCAAACAATATTTTCTTTTGGCTTGTTCTACTGTAGCAATGGTTAATTTTTTGATCTCTTCTTCAGTTGGCCTTCTTACATTGCATCTATTAATTTGATGAGATAGTGTACTAATAGAAGCTTGTTCATCACTATTTTCTTCATAATAAAAAAGACTTGTTGTTCTACCATATGGACATTATATCTCTGGTTATCAACATCATACTATGAACCTTCTTCTTTTGAAGATGAATACCTTTCTTCAATGGGATGGAGGGTGTGGGAAGTTAAATAAATTGTATGATCTCTTTCTTCATTTTGTACTAGTATCTCCTCTTGTACTGATTAAGCAACAATACAATGATCAGGGAAATGTGGCAAGTCACATAATTGACACCAGGGATTATTTTTTACCATGTATGCTCCTCTCTTCTTCAATGGATCAGAAGTCTCTTTTATTTTAGGTATATACATCACAGGCTTTCCATCCCTCCAATTTGTATTGTAAGGCATGTCATGTAACCTCAGACTCTCATTTCTATATGTATTTTCTTGCCTATGCTAAGGATTGTTGAATTGTTGGGGAACCCTAGTATTATCTCTCTTATCAGCCAAGCAACCTTTCTATTATTTTCAATAGTCAGTTTTGTTTTTTGTGCTTCTGCTATATTTCTAGGGAACCTATTCCTAAGCTCATATCATGTCTTTGGATCAAATGCTTTTAAATAAATGCTTAATGCTACAAGGTCTACCAATTTGGATCCAAGAGGTATCTTATTATGTAGTTTGGAGAATCTTTGTTTGAAGTCATAGATTGACTCATTTTGGTACTTCCGGATACTAACCAATTCATGCAAGGAAAACTTTGGTGCACATTGGTTCTCATACGCTCAAGGAACTGATCATAAAAATCTTGAATAGAATCAATTAAAGTTGTGGGTAAACTATTAAACCAATCTCTAGCTTCTTCAGTTAATGACATCATAAATAACCTCATCTGCATATCTTCATACTGCATATCCAAATCTTGAATAAAATCATTAAAAATTCTCAAGTGTTCCTTAGTGGTGACTACACTACTTCCTGTGAATTTTGGGATAAGACCTCTCCAATTGCCATCCATAGGATTTAGATATATTTGGAATCCTACTAAGTCAAATTGTTTGATCATAGTTGTGTATTGCTAAGGAGGTGGGTTTTGAGGATGTTGATATTGGTATAATGGATTGTTATATTGTGCATGAGGTGGTGGCATATATTGTTGGCGGCCAAGAGGTGGTTGAGCATTTAGATGTTGTGATGTATTTTTTGGTGGAACATTTGGCTGTCTGTATTGATTCCCTGATATATTTTTTTGTGCTTTTGGTGGATTTGAAGGTCCTACATTATTATTTCCTTGCCTATGAGGTGGTACATATTTAGGGATGTTAGCCATCTAAGCATTGATTTGAGCCTTATGCAACTTTAAATCTTGGAGCTCTCTTATCGATTGGAGCCTCATTTGTTCATATTCTTCTTTTGTACTTTCCACTTCTTGTCTTTCATATTCTAAGTGTGCATCTAATTCCTCCTGAGTCATGAATTCATAATTTTCTTTAGGAGCTACATTATTAATGTGCTCATTTTGATTTCCTTCCATTCTATGATCATATTCATGTTGATTCCTGACTCTTTCAGCCTCAAGTTTAGCCATGAATTTTTCTTCTTTCTGAGGATCTGGTTGATAGAAGGGATTCCTTTTTTCTTCAGGAGCATCAGGTTCCCTAGCTAAGCTATTTGTCAATGTATCATAGCGATTGTATGTCTCATAGTGTGGTTTTGATGTTTTATCCTTACTTTTCATGCACATTTCATCAGACACCTTCTTTCCTTTATCATTCTTATGTGTCCATTTGCTTTTGTCACTAGGACCTTCTCTGTATCGGGACCTTCTACCATGCATATTGTGAATTATTGTGATGTTATGATGTGTACTTTATTTTATTATAGTCACCACTTACTTATGTGGAAGTGAGAAAATTTTATAAATTCTTATTCCCAACAAAGTCTACGTAAGATTTTTTACTCTATGACAAAAGCCTTGACTCTGAGTGGATTCCCCAATAGAGTCACCAAACTGTTAGTTCTCAAAAATGTAGATTTGAATTCCAAGCTCTCACAACATTTTTGGCCAACGTATAAGGAAAAATGATGAATTTGAGCCTTCTCTTCAATCTCTGCCAGATCTAGGTGGGTATACCTATGAAAGTGAAGTAGACTTGAACTATGTGTTTCCTACTTAAGCAATCAATCCGTGATGGCAATTGGAATTGGAGAGATGCAGACCTATTTGGTGTAAATTGTATAAGGTGGAATTTATGAGTATGTTCAGTTAACAGATGTAAAACTTTGGAAATAAATTGGTTAAAACTAAATAATAAAAAGGATAAGACCAGTGCCTTGTTGGGTGAATGGAGTCCAATGAAAACCTAGAAAATGTGACCTATAATGGCAATAACTCAAACTATTTGGCACACTAGTATGGGTTTATAACTTGTATAAACATGCAAGTAAATAGTTGACAAACTCTACTTGAGATAGATTGGCAACCCTAATTATATGGCTCTTCTTATTAATCCAATTAACACTTCCAAATTACTATGATTGACTATGAGGATTTAACCTTTACTTGAAATAACCAATTAATCATATCACACGAATACAACAAATGTGCATTGATAAATTGAGTATATACTTGATATATCAACTTAAATAACAGAGAAGCATTAAAATGGAGACAACCAAATAATCAAATAATTCCAACAAATAGTTGATACCAAGATTAGGCTGCAAAATCAGATATCATCCATTGACTTCTTCAAAATTTATACATGTGTTCTCGTCTTTTGAAATGAAAACATTGTAACCGTCCTTATTCGCCTATTATTTTCTCCTATCTCTAATCTAATATCTTTTTGGTCTTGGTCTCTCATATTTATATGAAAGGCAACAAGATTCATAGAAAAAGCCATGTCTTTTGGTAACAAAATAAAATTATGAAATTAAGCATAATTGAAATAACTAAAAATCAAACATGTGATCCAATCCATTAGTCTTCAAGTAAAATCCCATGGTCATCTAAGACCTATGCAAAGATTTTACTTTATGATTAATCTTCCTTTGTGATGTTGATGATCATAGCTATCCTCATCAATCCTATTGACATGTTATCCTCTGCATCTATTCCAAGAACCTGACACAATGCATGGTATGTATTCTTGAAGTAAACCTGAAAATCAGATACTGGAAATTGTTCTACTTTTTAGGAGGGGATGGGAAGTATCGTGTTGTTATCACCCCTTTTCATGTGCAAGGGGAGCTCATCACTCCTATAAGTTCTCCTTAATCTTTTGTATTCCTACTCCAGCTTCCCCAAATTCACTTCTATAACAGCTTGTTTGTTTAGGTTGAAACACTAAATAATGGCTTCCCTTGACACATCTACTAAACACCCGCTATTTGGGAGCCTTAAAATATTTGTTAGGGCATGGTATCTATTGACTAGGGCTTTAATTAGCTCGATATCAATGAAAACATTTGGAATATCAAGTTGGCCAAGTCAAGAGTCCACGGGTTTGATGTTGGGACCTTGTCATTTCTATTCCTATAGAAATGTATAAATTCCACCCAGACTGTGGAATAATAGGTTCCCTACACCCGTGAGTTGAATCTCTAAAGACCTTCTTTGGCCCCTTATCTACTGACCCAGGTAGTAAATTAAGAAATGGAGACTGTAAAGATGGTTTACTAGCTTTGGGTTCATCTTTTTTAGTTGCTATTTCTAATTTCTTTGGCGCCATTGCTATAAAAATCACAAAGTGATGAATAGAGCTTACCCAAAATATAGTCCACTTCTGGAGAATTCCCTTTAATTCTACACCTTGAGCTTGTCTGCACTTAACCACTATAGCTATGAGTGAAAAATCTCAATCTACTTTGTTTATTTCCACACCAAGCCGCATTAACTCTCGAATCATAAATTATCATTATTCAAATCTTTCGCATTGAGCTCAATTTCATATTTCAAAGTTGATTGATGTGACTGGCCTTCTTTAAATGTTTCAATGGTTGCTTACCGCGTTACCTTGCATCAATTTTCACCCCCATGCGGTGCCATGGTACATATTGTTACTTTGCTTTAGTATACCGCATTTCCGCACACCATCTTTGTCTTCATTGTAGTACCATGGTGTACCCTTAGTTCATACTATACTACTAAACCATGGACTACCTTTCTCCTTCTTGCAGTATGGCGGTGCCTCCTCTTACTACTATTCTCAAGTATACCACTCTACCACAGGTCTTGTTCTAACCATCCAATGTATAGCGGTTTCCTTTTATCTCTATTCTTCATCACACTGCTTTACCGTAGGTTGTGTTGCATCCCTCCAAGGTATAGTGGTCTCCTCTTGTTAATACTGATCATTATACCGCTCCACCGCGGGCTAAGTTTTAACCCTTCATGGTATAGTGGTAAAATGGTATAGTGTTTTCTTCCTTTACCGTGCTACTGTGAGCTATTTTGCAAGAGGCTGCAGTAATGAGGTAAGAGGTGAGGGCCATGTAAGGTATTCAATGAGGCAACGGTATAGCGGTAAAAGGCTATTTTGGCTTTATGGATTGAAATAGAGTGATTTTTTATGAAAAAGATGGCATGAATTTTTTATTTCCATTGATAAAAGCTTCAGAATTTTTATAAAAATTATGGTTCTAACAGTGCCTAAGTTCAAACTTGCAGTGCCTAAGTTCAAAACTAAGGCGCCTACATTCAAAACTATTGCACTTTTGTGTTATGGCACTTTTTTCATCATTTTCACCTACATGTAAGGTTAGTTTGGCTTCTAACATATTTTTTTGCAAGTCTTCATTGTCCTAACACTTTTTTTTATAGGTTCATCCATCATTTGCATGTTTAAACTAGGTGTTTTTAGAGCTTTGTGAGACTAGGGTTTCATACGAGCTTTCTCAGTCACCTAGGATTTCCTTCATTTTCAACTTATTTTCAATGCATTAGGGGCCATATTTTGGTTATATATTCATGTTTTTAGGTACCCCACATGTTCATCTATCCATTTCCCCATTTGGGTTAGTGCAAAAATTCATTTTTTCACTTTCGAGGATTATTTTTTGGTACATTCTACAAAGTGATGCCTGTGTTCAAAACTACTACACCTCTATTCTAGAGGACATATTTTGGGGTTTATCAGGTCTTTTTAGCATCAAGTCTTCATTCTTGGGTTCCTGCTTGAATTTTCCAACTATTTTTTGAATTGGGTCACTTAGAAACATCCATTTTTCACCCTTGAAAGCCCTCTTTTTAGCCTCATCCGCAAAACTACGTCTTTGTTCACAGAATGGCACCTTTGTTTTAGCAAAGGTGCAAATTTTTTTGCAAAACTCTGGCTTTGTTTCAGGTCACACTTTTAAGTTTTCTCTCAGCTTTTTTTGCATCTAATCTCTGTTACTAAGTCACTAATATGTGTTGCAGGTGTTTTAATGCTTTTTTAAGGAAAAAATAATCAAAAAATACCTTTTTTCTTATCCAAAAAAATTGCCTTTATAGGCTTCGCCCATAAATCCCCATCAGTAGAGGATCGTGTCCACCCCCCTGCACCCCCTATTGTTGGGTTAAAGTGTACCAACTCCATCATTACAAAAGGGGCCCCAAAATTTTATGATAATCTTTATGATAAAAATCTATTTCTTTGATCATCCTATCATCTAACCACTTGTTTTGTAACTTGAAATCGATTTTCAAAGGAAAAATCATCAAACTACTAACATATTTCTTGCAAGTTCACTCGTCCAAGGCTTTTTTTTTTCCACTAATCTAGGCACATTTTTTTTAATGTTAATGAACTTTTGTGTGATGTGTCTTTGATTGAGTGGTGTGTATGCTCTCCTCTTGCACCTAGTGTGATCTTGAGGATCAAAAACATCATTTAACCTTTTTTTTTCTTTTTATCCTAAGGAATCCAATGTGTGTATGCTCTCCTCTTACACTTCGTGTGATCTTGGGGATCAAAACACTTGGATCATTCCTTTTAGGGGTCCTTCCTAGGTATTTCATCACCCTAGGGGATGGCCCCAACTCTTGTGTTTCAACGGAGTATAAAGAGTGGGAGGTGAATCTAAGGACACCTCTCTTGGAAGTGGAAATTTTTCAATCTAGGCTAATCCTACAAGAACTTTATACCCTGGAGAAGTGAAGGTGGAGAGTGGGTTACCCTCTCCTCTTGGCTATTTGGCATTGTTCCCTTTCATCTATGAATTTGGGCCTCGCATACCCGTGAGGTATATAGATGATGCCCTAGCAGCCTTGTGTATCCTTCATTAAGGCCTTTTGGCTGTATAAACCCACTTGACTAATTTAGGTTGTGAACAATTGCTTGAAGTGTTTTTCTTGTGCTATACCTGTGAAAAGAAAATCAGCCAAGGGGCTAAGAATTGAACATACACTACAAAAATACATGAAACTTGACCACTTTTTTTGTTTGTGTGATTTCAACTCTATCTCCTAGTCAAGCAAGAAAAACCTTCACCTCATCCAATTCTTCCTATTGTCAGCATCCCTCCACATCCTAATCATATCATCTTTTCCATCCTAATCATCCCTTTTCATCATAATCACCTAATCCTAATCACCCCATCCTAATCTACTATTTTCATACTAATCATCCCATATAATCCTAATAATCCATTTTCATCCTATTCCCCCTTCTTTCCAATTATCCTTCATCCTAATCATCCCTTCTAATCCTAATCATTCTAATCACCCATCTTCTCCAACTCATCCCTTAATCTACATCCAACCCATCCTTAATCCTTCATTTAGGACCCTAAGCCTAATTTTCCCAATTTATTTGAGGTCCTAATATCCTAATCATCATCCATAATGCCTATCCACTTTTATCATTAATCTTAGTCCTAATATCCTCTATTCTCCATCATCCTTAATCCATCCTTCAATATCATCCTTAATCTCCATCCTTCATCAACACCTTAGTCTAAACTCATTATTAACCTAATACCATTCTAATCAAATCCTAATCCTAATCCCATCCAAATCTAATGTCCAATATCTTATCCTTCTAAATCCCCAAAATTCATTTTTAATTCATAATCATAACTTCCATCCTCATCCAAAATCAATCCCAACCTTTCCTCTTCCAATAAATCCTCTACCATGTCTAATCATCCAATATATCCTCCATCCAACCTAATCTATCTTAATCCACCTTCATCCACTCTAACTCAATCTAATATCATGAACCCATATTCTAATTCCTATGATGAGAGTGAGAATATTGTGGATCACCTTGAATCCATTAGACAAAATTCTCTAAATCTTCACCAATCACCCATCCAATGTCCCCCTCATACCCCACCTACACCCTCATCACCCATATCAACCTCATGGGATCCCATCACCAATCATCTCCTCATCCACTAATTTAATAATGATAAGGATGCCATGCTTAGCTATCTCCTTGGCATTGGTGCTAAACTTCCACCCTCCCCACCTTCATCCAATCCCAACCTATCCCCTCTTTCTTACCATTCCCCTTCCTTTGACAAGGGAGAACAATCCTTTATCCAAAGCTCCCCATCTCCACATCCTTTTCAAGCTCCTCATCCTCATCATCCATTTACCATTCCACATAAAATTCCAACTCTTATTCCACTTGTTCATCTCCCACATCCTTACAATCCACATCACCCTAATCTTACCAATCAAATTCATCTCATGTCCCTCATAATAGTTGGATCCAAGGACTACTTTCAAAGGTGCTTAATTCCCCATGCAAAAAAAAAGTTGTGCAATATTATCATGCCATGCATCCACCTTCATCACCTCCACATCAAGATAAATCCCAATCCCCCAAATCCCATGAATCCTCTACTACTCTATCCATCCAAGTTGAAGCATCTATTCAACCTTCCTCCCCCATCACACCATCCACATCAAATGAAAAATGTCAATATCCTAATCTAAAGAATGCTACCATAGAATCCCCTCCATATAAAGATCAAGGAACCCCTTCTCCTCTATCATATGATCCCCTTCCATCTCATGATCCCATTTATAATCAAGAACAACATAACCATCCCATCCAATCTAAAGATACTTTTCCATCTCAATATCCAAATACCCCTTCCAATCCATTACATGACCCCTCTCTAAATCAAGATCAAAGTACACCTTCCACCCCATCTAATGATCCTCTCCCCTCTCATGATCAAAACACCCCTCCCACTTCTTGTCATAATTCCCCTCCATCTCATGACCAAGAGCACACTATACCATCTACACCATCCTATGATCCTACCCCAATTCAAGATCAAAGAATCCATTCATCTCAATGTCATGATCCCATCACCCCTATCCAAGCTACCCTTGAACCCCATACTTATCAATTGGGTTCCTCCACATTCATCCACTCTAACTTAATTCAAAAGCCTATCATTCCTTCCATAACATATCCCCCTCAAAATGGACTCGCATCTTCACTAGTAGAATTTGGAATATAAATGACTAGGTGACTAAAAATTTTAGTCACAACAACTAAAAATGACTAAATTATACTAATTTTTTGTAAAACGGCTATAAATGACTAATTAATGACTAATTTGGTCATCAGTAAAAAAAAAATTAAATTAAATAATTAGTCACATATGATTGACTAATTTGATCATCATTAAGAAAAACAATTAAATAATTAATCACATATGATATTAAAGTGGGTAGTTAAAAAAAAGAGGGAAACATGAGCAACTGATAAATTTATTTTTTTATTTTTGCGAGGGAAGCTTGCTGGGTTTCATTCTCTCTTTTTGTTTCTTTTCTTTTTTTTTCAAGAAAAAGGACTGAAACAACATGGGCTCTTCCAAGATGGATGGCTTCTCTACTATTTGTTGCTTTGAAGAGGAAGGTTGCATTGTTTTTGGGCATTTATCTGAGTTTCATTCAACTAAGATCATGGAGCAACTTCATGGCAACGTTTCTAAGCATTTTCAATCTTCATTTTCGTGGTTGGTTGTTTCCTTTGCCTCTTTTCTACATTTTTCCATCTTCTTGGGGTTGCTTTGTTTCATTTATGAGTTGCTTTCTTCATGTTCTTGCATATCAATGTCTTCTTCGTCCATTCAAAGGCTCTTTCCCTTATTCCCACTGTTAGGGTTTTCTTTTGTGTTTGATATGCATTTTCAATTTGAAATGTTGCATTGTTTTATATATTATGGAGGCAATATTATGCAATAGAAGTTTTCAAATTCAAAACCCTTGCAATCTATCCTTTGGACAGTGTTTCAAATCATTATGCTTTGGGATCTAGGGTTTCAAGATTGTATCGAAGAGACAATGGTTTTGTTTTAGGGATATTGGCTTGTTTCATTTCCATTAAAGCCATTGTGTTAGGTTCATTAAGGAGGAAATAGTCATAAAAAATGGAGATCAATGTAATTGTGCATCAAAATGAGGATCTAGTCTATTTGACAGGGAATGAAAATCAAATCACTATGAGGGTTAGTGATTTTGTAGTGGTTGTGTGCATTAATTATATAACTTTTAATGAAGTGATTCTACCTTAAATACAGGTCCACACCTCCAAGAGGGCACATGCATGTGTTTATCCAATTCTACTACAGTAAGGCATCATCTAGTTTTTTCCAAAAATTGATCCTCTTTACATAGATATTGCTCTCAATAAAACTCTGCCATTGATTCCAATGCAAAGTGATCCATCAATCTGATCTATTCTAAAAATGAGATATTTTCCTTATGGGTAACTATTTTTCAAGAAAATTCAAATATTTATTGAGTGGGATTATACTCTACAAACACAAGATATTAATGGTTTTTATTGTTCATCTTTCTTCTTCTTTTTTCTTAAATTATTTTAGTGTTCTTCCTTCAAATTGATAAGATTATATATAATGTTTATTTCTACATGAAAATTAAAAAAATACCTTGGTTGATACTTTGTAGGTATAAAGTACTTACTAAAAATTTGATGGGCCCTTCCCATATTCCATATGCACATCATGGGCTTCTCACTTAGACATTTAGACCCATTGGTTTCAACAACAATGTAGGTTTTTAGATTATCTTGTGTAAGTTTGTTTCACATTCGTTAAAATCATAATTTTTCAAAGTAGAAACCTTAGGAAGAGTTGTTGAAAATGGTAAAATCCAGTAACATTGTGAATTTGATATTGTCTTGGATTGACTTCTATATCATTCTAGATCCCTTTTCTACCTTTAGTGTAGGCCTGTCAATGCTATCTTTGCATTATATATCTTCAAAAGGTCACTATATTTATTGCCTTGATGCCCTGTTACCAATCCCTTGCTTCCAATACTGAGTGTAGGAATTGCGTGAGTACCTTTAAATGACTTTCATCAAGCTGTCCTTTAACATATGCATACCTAACATTGGAGATGCAAGGTTATGCTAGACCCTTTACAATGACTGTATTGACCTTATACTAGTTTAGCGGGCATTCTTTGGAAGGTGCTCTTAATGAACATGTAGATATCACACATTCCTATAAGGTGCATGAGATTCCCTTATCATACAAAATTCATAATGTTTGTGCAGGGCTTAGTGAAGAGATCCCAACGAGTGGGTTTATGCACACTATCTTCAAAACCTTTATGAGATCATGTTGACTGTCCCATACTCAAATCTCAATGTCTTCTCATGTCTACCAACTTTGTGATAGTCCATATTGTTGTTTGCAAATTTCTAGTGTAGGTCTCTATTAAGAATGATACAATCATATCATGCAAATATCATAGTTGAAAATGGATAGAGAGATGTAAAGGTGGGTTTGGACTATCACCTTTCCTTATACCTTTGTATTCTTGAACTAACAGTCTTGAGTCACTGTCTATCTTATGCAATGTATCTCAATCTCTTCTTGATTTTTCCCTATATGAATTTTATGTAGTTTAAAATCCCTCTATATTCTTTTTTTATAGTCTCAGAGATTTCTTATGAATGAAAATATTCTTTAATTCAAACATTTGTGTGACAGTGTAAATTTTTGCATGATAGTGTAGACTTTCTACAAGACATTGTAAAGCTCAAACACAATACCCTAGAGTGTTGGTGACAAGGCTCTGTATAATTTTTTATGATGGACCTCTATTTACTGTTATCATTATCTCTTTGTAATCTAACCAAAAAACTATGTCTAAAGAGATCCTCTATTAGGATTGTATATGTGATTTTTGTTCTTTGTCATGTATATCTCTAGATATGAGGTTTTCAACAAAGTTTAACCATGCTTAAATCTACATTCAAGATCAAGCAACTCCTCTGTTCACTCTATCCACCCTCAATCTTCTTGACCTCATATCTGCAAGCCTGCCTAGAAACTCTACCTCTTTGCAATGTATCTTAGTCTCTATTCCTTTGTAGTTGTCTCCTACACATTGTCATGCAGCCATGGAAGCCTTTCTTTGACTTGAATATGCTTTATAAACCTTGGTCTTCCCAAACTCTGGACAGTTGGAGTGAATGATCTTGAGAGGTACCTGATAGAGATCAAGACTATCACTACATTTTGTAGGCCTATTTGATATGCTCTTATTAAAAACTAAGACAGATAGAGTAGCATTGATCATTTTTAGTGCAAGCTAAAAAGAGAAGATTTTAACAAGCAGCTTTGAAGTTGAAGCTTTGATCATGGTAGGTCCTCTAAAACCACTCTAAAACCCTGAACTTTTCCAATGATCCTTCAACCCACCCTACTTTCAAATATTGTTCTGAATATCCCTTAGGGTTTGACCTTTTTTGAAAACTTCAAATTTATAAATAACATCCTTGTGAAAACAAAAAGGTTTAATGATAATATGAATTTATGACAATTATCTTTAATTTCATTTTACTGATAATTGGAAGAATTTGAAGAAAATCAGCTATTTTTAAAACAATCTCTTTCAAGCCCTACTGTAAAACTATCCCTATGATTGATTTTGACTAGATTTTGCAAATAAATGAGAGATAAGAAAAGAAAAATGAAGCCTTGTTATTTTTTATTTGACTATAATTATGGCTGATTTTTCTTTAGTTTTGGTTCCCTACACACTACTGTCGAAAATAATGAAGGGAAGTGCTTGATTTAAGCTCAAGTTTGTTTCAAAAGTATCACTATTCAAGAGATTTTAATATGTTGATTAAGGAATTAATCTAAATTTGGAGGTCTTTCCTTTATTAATAACATATGCATCTGTAGTTTTGAAAAGTTACAACTCCTCAAATAGGAATCACCTTTGATTTATTTATAGATGTATCTCAATCTATTTTTATACTTAGACACCTATCAATTTGTGCATATCCTACAATCATTGTAGTCCATGA
The DNA here is from genome assembly GCA_007258455.2 of Sequoia sempervirens. Lineage (NCBI taxonomy): Eukaryota > Viridiplantae > Streptophyta > Pinopsida > Cupressales > Cupressaceae > Sequoia > Sequoia sempervirens. The sequence goes on from VDFB02353493.1 coordinate 377,299,680, forward strand.
GACCACATTTCTTTGAGGCATTTTGTCAAACAGTTCATGTGCTTTGTCTATGTTTTCACATTTTGCATACATGTCTACTAGGGTAGTTGCCACTACAACATATTGCAAGCCTATTTTTCGGATTGCTTCATTTAGCATCACCAATCATCTCCTCAAGAACATTGTCCCTATTTAAAATGATGGAAACAGTTTGCATCTATCACAATAATTTTTGTTTAAAAAATCCATTTTGTGCATATCATGCAATCATTGCATTTCAAGAGATGACATCTCTTTGAGCCATTCCATCAAACAATTCACATGCCTTATCTATACTTCCACATTTTGCATACATTTCTATCAAAGAATTTCCAACTATAATATCTAACAAAACTGCCGCTTTTGTTATATTATGATGGATGTCCATACCCTATTCCAAAGCTCGCATTTTGGCATAGGCAGGGAAGATGCTGGAAAAGGTTATCGAATTTGGCTTTACACTTGCTAATTTTATTTGCTTGAAATTTTCTAAAGCCTTTTCAAAAAATCCATTTTGTGCATATCCCACAAGCATTACATTCCATGACATGACATCTCTTTGAGGCATTCTGCCAAACAGTTCACATGCCTTGTCAATGATTTCACATTTTGTATACATGTCTACTAGGGAAGTTGAAACTACAAAATCACATCATCCCTACATCCTTGCGCACACAAAAAATTTCCTTTGCGAGGATGCAGGGAGAGCTCTCCATCCCACACACTCATGCCCTAGCTCCTTACGGGGCTGCGAGGGAGCCTGGACTACAATCACACAAAAGTTCCTTTGTATGAGATAAGTAGGTGAGGCAACAATCATGCCAAATAAAATACCCAACAAATGTCTTCCTTGAATTTATACCACCCTGCCACCCCGCGATGGTGACTGTAGAGGTTGGCGGGTGTGTGGGATGGATGTCCATACCCTGTTCCAAAGCTCTCATTTTGGCACAGGGAAGGAGGATGTTGGAAAAGGTTTTCAAATTTGGCTTTACACTTGCTAATTGCATTTTATTGAAAGTTTCTAAAGCCTTTTCAAAAAATCCATTATGTGCATATCTCACAATCAAAAAATGAAGAAATAATGCTTGAGCTCTAAGCCTTCCCCATTCAAAATCATAAAATTTCTAATATATAATTTTAGTTGTAACATATTAAAAAAATAATAATGCTTTAGCTCGCTAAATTTAGTTTTGAATTTAAGCAACTGTTAGATTTTCAGACTCTTCAATTTTCTTTGGTAGACTAGTTCCCTGATTTATTCTAGTACACTACTAAAACAGAGCCAATTTTTACACCATTTTCAACTTTTAAATGTCAATAATGAGTATTCTAAATCTTCAAAAAAAATGTTAGAAATACTTTAGTGGGACAAACTCCCATTCTTAAAATAAAATCTTCAACTTTCAGCACGCATACATGCTAATAGTTCAAAAGAAAACATTTTTTCTTATTTTATGTAGAGTTTATCTCTAATTTATAAACCATGATTATCTATTGAAATTATTCTTCTTATTTTATCTAGTGTTTATCTTTAATTTATAAACTATAACTATCTATTGAAATTAAAATTATGATGCATTGAGAAAGCAAGTCTTCTCTTGTAGTTTCGGACACATAAGCCTATTATTATCAAGTTCATCATGATATACAAATTATACAAACTATATTACATATATATAATCCTTTTATAACAACAACAGAGAGATCAAGTGTTAGTTTACTACTGTCTTTGGGATGTTTATTCATACTACTACAAGGAAGCAATTACTTTGAGCTTATCTTTTTTTATGATCTTATCTATCAAGTCCAACAATTGTTAGTTTTTTATTGATAATGTTCTATAGATTTTTCATTATGGTCCAACTAGGAAAAATTTAAAAAATTATTGATAGAGTACTGAAAACTATATTTTTGCTTTGCAGGTCCTCTCTATGTTGTTCTCAATAATCCTTCGTATCATGGTTTCACCCACAAGAAATGATTCTAATAGTGATATGACTGTAAAAGAATAAGAGGACCTTTGTAAAAGGCAATGATAGTCATTTGAGGTTGAGCAACACTTAAAGACCCATGGATGATAGCGTTACTCTAAGAACCATAAGTAGAAGACACTAGGACATTTGAAACAATATAGTGAGAAGAGTGAAGAGATTGGATAGTTTCAATCTAATCCAGAAACACAAAGTGAAGGTCTTGATGCATCATGGCAATGACAGTGTTTCCAAAACAATTATGACCATGGTAGAAGCACTTCTCAAACTTGAGTGAATATGCTTGCAAATGAGGATGTATGACAGTGAGGATTGAAAGGATAGTATGTGAAAGAGCTTCCAACTATGCATGAAGAAAACCTACAAGTGGTTGTCAAGGGGAAGAGATTCATGCAAAAGACAAAGATCATGCAAACATTAAAAGATAATCTTAGAGTCAATCAGAAGAACTTTGCAAAGCTTAAAATCTTGTTAGTGTCTCTAGAGGGGTAAGGAGACAGCCTTCTAGTATGCATTTGATAGTTCCAAATCTCATGATAGTCAAGAGTCTTCATGTTAGATGCATGAACACCTAGGACAATACCATATAGTTGGTAAAAGTGAGTAGGAACAAGGTTGAGGGTTATCATGATCTATCTTCCAAGACAAATATTTTTCAATAGTAGTATCATAATGGGATGTTGATTTCTATATTAGAGATAAGGACAGTTTATTGCTACAGGTAACAATTCACAGTGGCAGCTTATGAACTAGTGCAAGTTGGGTGCATGAGATAGGATCTCGACAGAGATGACAGTGTGATCTTGAACTAGGACAGTGAGCTTCATGGGACAGTCATGGATTTGTGGAGAAGACATCTATGAATGTCTTTGTGCTTATATGTTGTGATACTCAAAAAATCAATTTCTTGCTCATTCTTTGAGCTATGTATTGTAACCATGAAGGTTTTTTTAGCAAAGAGAAAGAATTGTAACTTATTTTCAGATTTGTATGCTATTTGTAAGAATTTTTTTTATCAATAAAACAAGATGTTTTTACTTCTCAAAGTTGTTTCATTGTGCAAGCTTCAAAATATACTACTGAATACACTAATGACTAAATATACTACTAATTGATGTCAATTAATAATTAAATTGACTAAATATGCTGCCACTTGATAGAAATTAGTGAACAATGAATAAATATGACTAAATATATGACCAGTGTTAAATTAGTGAATAAAAATGTCTAAATATACTACCAAATTGATCAAAATGATGATTAAAATTAATGACTAAATACACTACTAATGGATAGAAATTAGTGAATAAAAATGACTAAATAAGTGACCAATTAGCAACAAACAATGACTAAATTAATGAATAGATATATTAGTGAATAAAAAATGACTAAATAAGTGAGTAGATCACAACAATGAATGACTAAATCAACACTAAATATACTACCAAATCGATCAATCAAAACAACCAATAAATGACTAAAAATGGTTTAGTCATCAATCTGGTCATGTTGTATATGACTGGCAATAAACTACTAATGGACACATGATCAACTTTCCTCATTTATAAGCAGATTTTAGTAGTTTATTGTTGTTTTTGTACTAGTTCTTGCTTCCAAAATAATAAGTATTCCATTGGAAAAAAGATTTGTCAAGCCATGAATTATCAAGGCAAAGGGTTAGCCCTACATGAGCAAGGCATCTTAGAACCCCTTAATGTAAAATAAAATAAAAAATATCATGGCCTTGGATACCAAGCTCTAGATGTTGGTACTCCTTCCACCCATCCTAAATATAAAATCCATCCATCTAAAGCCAAATATCCATGTTCCTCATCCTCCAAATCTATCCTTGACCCTTATGTTCCAAATCCTAAACCCTCATTGCTTCCATCTATTTTTGATCCCTATATCCAGAAAAAAAAGTCCTTCATCCCCTCCATCCATCTTGGGTCCCTACATTCCACCACCTATCACTCCTATTCTAAAATTTCATTATCCTCTCTACCAATTACCTCACATCCCTAATCAAGTTCAACAAAGGTATACACCCTTGAATCCCTCCTAATATGCTACTTAAACACCAAACCATCCATAATGCATCCACACAATTCATATCCACCCACCAACCCCATTACTCTTGGAAGCAATTTGGATGCTAAATTTCAAATGCATAAACCCAAAAAAATCATAAAAATAAAAGGATCAACATGTCCCCTCAAAAAGACATGTAAAAATAAAGAAAAATATGATCCAAAATCCACAATCTAAATCCCAAAGGCCATAAAGGCCACGAAGCAAAAATTAAAATCCGTGTGGATTCCAGAAATACTCATAGAATCAATGCATCCTAAAGAATCAATGCATCCTAAAGAAAAATCAAAATCGGCATCCAAATTTTCTTATCCAAAAGCTCCATCCAATTTGAATTCCTCTACCCCATCCAATAATCCTTCATTGCCTCCATCCATTTTGGGTCCTTTTGTCCCAAAATCTTCATCCACTCCACTATTTAAACCTCAAAATCCAAAATCCACATCACTTCCAAAATTCCACCACCCTTCAAGGTGTATGCCAATGTTGATCTCACCGACATTCCCATCCACTCATCCACATATCTTCCATCAATCCATCCACTATCCAACATCTATGTTACATCCTTCCATCCTATTATTAAATCCTTTGCATAAACCCATATCCATCTCCATCTTTCAATCCCTCTTATCCCCTTTACCATCATTATACCAATGTATATGAGCATAATAGCTCATACTTAAGGGATACCATCTATGGAACTAGATGCTTGAGTCTTTCCTCCCCATCCTCTTATACTCCACACTTTGGGGAAAGATTCATCCATACCACATCCTATCCATATCCTCCATCTCATATCCCTTATTCTACCTCCATCCTCGTATCATATCTAAATCCCCTCTCCCTTTTTTCTTCTTTGATCTTGAAAAGGTTAAGGATCTACATGAGCATAACATATCCCATATCTATTATCCTATCCATATCATTCATCATATATCCCTCATCTTATCCAATTCCATCTTTCCTTTCCATCTTTGATCTTGATGAAGAGCCTAGGGATATCTGCTTCCACATTTGATCCTCCTTGGATTGATGTTGAGAATGTTTCTTCAAATAATTATTCCACTAGTTGTGATGAGTCTATAAATATAATCTATGTCTTTGTTACCCGTCAAACGCCTAAGAGACCTGTTATTTATCTGACCCCATCTAGTCCTTCTCCTAAGAGTATTTATTCTATTGATGGTGTCCCATTTGATAATAATTCTCCTAATCTTTCTAAGGCTCCCTCTTATAGAGCAATAGCCCATACTTATAAGACTAGAAAGAATAAACAAAATGTTAATTAACCTACTTCTTTACTACCTTCTCAAAAAATTCTTCCTTCAGCTCCTAAGCCTACAACTAAAGCACCTGGTCATTACGATCTTGTCGAGCAACTTCAAGTTACTCCGGCTAAGATCTCACTATGGGACTTGCTTTAGTCTTCTTCGGTTTATCAAGGTATGCTCTAGGAAGCCTTGCAAAAGATCCTCTTTCCTGTCTCCACTAGGCTGACAGATGCTAATGCATTGATAGCTCATAGTCATGCATATTCGTCAAATATTACATTCTAACCATAAGAAATCCTACCTTTGGAAGTACAGAAGAAAGCAGACTCTTTGATGATTATAGTTAACATTAATAATATTGGCATTAGACCTAATCTTGTTGATGTTGGTTTAGTGCTCAATGTATGTAGCATTGATCTATTTCCTAAGATTAATATTGATTCATCTTCTCTTAATGCTTCTTCTATTGACATATGTGGCCTTGATAATGTCGGTCGACAAGCCCTAGGCATGATAGTCTTGCTTTTGAGGTTGGGACCTGTTATCATACCCCCCCTTGTATATGTCATGTCAAAAAAATTACCATATAACCTTCTTCTTGGAAGACTATGGATTCATGCTATGGGTGATGTCTCATCTACTTTTCATAAATCTATTAAGTTCATTTGCAATAATCAAGTAGTCATAGTCAGGGTTGACCCTGAGGCTATGCACTTATGTGAAATGGTAGTTTTTGGTCAGGTTTCAGTTGTTCCTACTCTTATTCCTTCAGTTTATTCCAATGTGTCAATGTTTACTCCATAAGTACATACTACAAAGGATATTCTTGAGATATATGTCCTTGAAGAAGATCCTTTTGAAGCAAGAAATATTAAGTCTACTCCTTCTACCTCTTCTCAAGAAAATGCATGTCTTAGTGATGATTGGGGTTCTCTAGACTTTATGGAATCCTTCATTAGAGAAAATAAAGTCGACTTGATCCACTTAGACCTTCTGATAACATCATCTAAACCAGCTATCATAGATGGTTACTCTTCTATATCGAGGGTAATGTGAACACAAATTGTAATGTTCTTAATGTTGATCCTCCTTCTAAGGAAGATGATCACACTTTTGTTAAAGAGGCTAATGTTGGTAGTCCTATCAAGAAGGTTGGTGGTGATCTCATAGAAGAGTTTAATCCCCATTTCTGGAATAATGCTCTCTATGAAGATCCTCTTCCTTCTCAATATTTGCAAGCATGTTATGGCCCTGGCTTTAAGCTTGTCTCTAAGTATGGCTATGGGGGTAAAGGTTGGTGCAATGAACAAGGAATTTAGGTCCCTATAGAATTTGCACCTCATAAGCATAATTTGAGGCTTGGTTGCTTGAATGAACAATCTAAATGGAAACCATGGTTGAATGGCGACATGATTTCCACTCAACCTTGTTCTCTTAGGTTGCTTCGTCCTCCATTATCTTCTATATTCATGTCTTTTTCTTGTGAGTAGTCAAACTTTTCTCCATGAGAGAAAGGGTTGCTTCCTATTCCTCATTCTTTATCTAAGCAAGAGTGTATTTTTTTTAGGCTTCTAAAGGCCCACTTAATCACTCTTCCTCCTATACATAAGAAGTGTCATAAACATGATAAAACAAAGCATTCTTTATGTGCATACCATCAAGTGCCTAGCCATTCCACTAGTGAATGTAAGGCCTTGAAGGATAAAATACAACTTCTTGATTCAAGTGCCATCACTCATTTATTTGTTGATGCACCTAGCTCTTCATCAAATGACAAGTGATATTGAGGTCTACCTCTATCCTATATGTTCTAAGTATCTTGCATGGTTCTCCTCCCCTATATGTTGGGAGCAGTGATAACTTGTTCTAGAGATGTGCATCCTTCTTGGGACCCCCTCTCTTCTCTATGTCTTTCAAATGAACTGTTCCTTGAGTGGACCCATTTTCTTTTGAATGGGTTCTTGAGGGACCCCCTTTGAAATATTTTCTCCTTCAAAAAAATTCATTGGCATCTAGTTTGGGGGCAACCTGACTAGACCTGTCTTATATCTGGGCATCTAACTTGGGGGCGACCTAACTAGACTTATCTTTTCTATGACTATCCTACAATGTATCTTGCAGTAGCCACAGGTTCTTTAGATCAATCTTGCTCTACAAGACTGAGAACTTGTAGAGATCATTTTCATCAATCTTGCCTAACATGTTTAGTCTATGGATTAACATGTTGCTTTGCAGGTGCACCTATGAAGTTTCTTATCAATCAACCTTGCAGGACCAAGCACCTGTAAGGCCCATTCTAACTTTGTAGAGTCCCCTACATTAGGCTTCCCTCAAGAGAGAGTTCCTGGGCTGCCTTCTTTGCAATTCTAAGGACCTATAAAGTACTTTCATCCTGCAAGATTTTTTCACTGTTGCTCTATGGACCTTCAGTGTAGTTTGTTCAACTCTGTAGGAGAGAGTACCTATAGATCCTTTTGCTCATTTTTTATAGATTTATGGATCTACAATGCATTTTTTCAATTCTCCTTGGGTCTAAGGACCTATGGAGCCATCTCTCTTGGAATTTTCATTCATTTCTAATTCTCTTCTCTCTTCTCTTCTCAAATTGTATATACTAAATCGAAGATCTGCATCTTCTTCATCCTGAGTATATGCTCTTTCTCTCTTCAATATTGGTTGCTTCCCTGATTTTTGGGTATGTTCTTCTCTTGAAATGATCAGTCCTTACATTCTTCTCTTCATTTATGAACTCTTCTATGTGTGTTATTTCTTAATTTGGGGATGATGCATAGTATTGAGACAACATTTTACATCAAGTTCTCTTTCAATTTTCTAACTCAAATCCTTTAGTTTGTTATATTCTTGTGTGTGTGATTTTATTCTAATCTCATGATATAGTAGATTTGTATGTTCTAACATTGTTATCTTGTACAGGTCTTTCTTGTCTAACATGTTTTTTTTGTAGGTCTTTAGCCTGGGGGCATGCTTCCTTAGTTCAAAGAGTTATCTGCTTCCTCTACAATATCCTTTTGGCATCATGATGTTATTCATGTTTAGTATATTTCCTTTAGCATACATATTAGTGTAGATTCATATGCCCGCTAAAGTGGGGGAAAAATGCAATGTTGTAAAATTGCACCCCTTGCAATTTCACACACATTCTTGTATACACTTTAGTGTCCACTCCCTTAGCATCTTGTGTAGGCTCATTTTAGCCCCTACATCAACCTTTTTCCCTTCTTAGGATGCTCAGGACCTCTTTTCAGTAGCTACCCTCACACATTAGCTTTGCATCAAACCTTGTGCTTTTTGTGTTTGATTTTGTAGCGTAATGTGTCTAGACACTAGCACGTCGTGCAGACATCCACGCACTGCGCTAGCATCCCATGACATTTCAACATTCAAATGACCATTTCTGAGCATGTTTTCCACCTTTCAACTAATTTTTTCAGTGGTAATAGCCTGAGATTCCTTGTAACGGCTCGGGAAGCTTCTTTTCCCTCTTTAAAAGTCACCTTTTCAATCTATTTGACCTTCTTCTCCTATTGGGATTCTATTTTGGACATTCTCCTATCAAGCTCTTGCTTGCATAACTCTCTTGTTTGTTACAACCTTTTATAGCACTTTCAAGCTCTCTTAGAAACTCTCTTTGCAACACTCTCAAGCTCTTACAGTGCTCTTTGTAGCTCTCTTGGCTCTCACAACCCTCTTTTTCATCCTTGCTCTCTTTGGCTTCCTTAAGCCTTGCAGTTGACATCTCCCTTATCTTGTGCTTGCAAGCATCTTGGGATTTCAAAAATCCCCTATCCATTGCATCCTTATTTTGTGATATAGGTTCTCCTCCTCGAATGAGAATTGCTTTTATCACTCCTTTGTTCAATTTCTCTATCTATTTGGCTGTTTGTGTAGGTTGGAACACCAAAACGGGGTTTTGACTAATGCAATCCCCTATATAGCCCCAACATTTTCTTCAAATCTTACACAAACAGGTATTGAAGATATTCATGTGCTAGAGGCTTCACTACTTGGCTGGTTGTAAGCACTTTCTTTATTCTCTTTACCATTTATACTTCACTCTATTTATGTGCTATTATACTATGTTATGTTCCTGTACTTCGTAAGTTCTTGGAAATCTGATTGTCAATAGTCACTTTGTTTTTTTCTATGATAAACTCAATTTTTGATCTATACAAGACACTAGCGTACCTATGGGACTCTAGTGCATCACCTTTTCGTCCTTATTCCACATTGTCATTCTTTAGCCGAGAGCTTGTCAGTTTATCCAAAAAATATTCTTGACCTGCTCTTTCTAATTCTAGAACTCTCACATTGTTCCTTGAGGTAGTTTAGGGTAGTTCGCCCCTTAGGAATCTCTTGAGAATAAAGAGACTCATAAGTAGTGAATCCCTCTTCTCTATAGATGTAAATTTTTTTTTTTAGTTTTATGTCGAAGAAAATTCAAAAATTTATGCTCAGGAGTTGCCCCAATATAATCTAATGATGGCAAGATTGGTTGATGCCCCCTTGCAAAAAAAATTCAAATTTTGAAAAAATTCAAAAAATTTGGGAAATTGTTCTAACAAGTCAATTTTATAGTTTTGAGTATGATGGTAGAAAAATATTTTGATTTTAGGACCTTTGGGGTGTCTATATTTGTATTTGAAGTTCGAAGTTGATGCACCCAATTATAAAGGTTTCTCAAAATCCAACCCTAAAATTCTATAAATAGGCCCTAAGGGGTTCAAAAAGAGTCATTGTGAATTTTGAGTTTAGAAATTAGGAGATCTAAGTGGATATTTTGTGGAGTGCCTACAGAGATGTCACTTGTTCCCATAGTTGTGCACCACATATACTGAGTTCATTCCTTCTGACAGCTAGAGGGCTTAGGGGATGTGGTATGTACCATTTCCTTTCCTCGATTTTCATGCAATTTTTACTAGATTTTAGGGCTCGAAGAAGAGAAAATAGATGTGTTTTGGTGTCACATCTTCTTTGCATATGTGGTCTTTTGCACCGCATGTGTGGTCTTATGCACCGCATGTGTGGTCTTTTGCACCACATGTGCAAAGTGCAACACATCTATAAAATAGAGCTACAAATGTTAGGTTGCTCACAATTGCTTTGTGCATTGCATTCATTGTGGTGCGACACATATGTAGGATATAATGTTTAAATTGATTTCTTGCAATGCATTTGAATGATAGTACATCACAATTGCTTAGCTTTTTCGTAATTGTAATGTGAGTCATATGTGTGAGCCGTATTTGTATGAGAGTGTGACGAATTTGACTATTAGCTAATTTGAGTCATTTTTTGATATTTTTTTCTCTATACAAAATTTCCAATAGGTCCATTTAGGTTTCTTGATTGATGTAAAGTTTTTTTTGTGAGCACAGGTGTGATTACCACCGATATATACCTGAGAGAGTCGGCTTGCATCTTTCAAATTTTGAGATCATATGGAAGATGAGGAGAGGGATACATTGCATGCCATAGGATTTTACATGTTACTTTCATGCCCATCATTCAGGATAATTGAGTACTTTTGATAGCTTTAGTGGAGCAATGACAGTGAGACCAACTCATTCCACTTACCCACAAGAGAGGCCATTGTGACCTTGGAGGACGTCTGGCGTATTCTTCGTCTTCCTATTCATAGTGAGCTTGTTGTCTATGATCCTAATAGTGGGTTGGCCACCTTGTAGAGATTCTTTGCTATTGATGACCTAGCTCTCGAGGATGAGGATTATGATATCTGGTGCAATACCCTAGTTGATAGATATGGTAGGCTCATAGTTGTTATCTACACTATGATTGGTGGCATCGTCATTCCTGATCACCAAGGCCATGAATTCCCTATTGAAAGGGGTCAGGTGCTTGAGGGAATGATGGAGCGAGCCACAATTTATGCTTTGTGTCCTTGTTTACTAGGCATGCTTTACTTTTGGCCTCATGATTTTGTGTACCGAGATGCTCAGTCTATCAACTACAGTACTACATTGCTTATGGTTTAGGCTTGGGAGCACATAGTTATCTTCAGGCCACCAGTTGATAGATACCTAGGACCAAGACTTCCATATGTATACATCTATAGAGGTGTTTTTTGCATAGATATGAGTTGGTAGCATCAACTATTGGTGTCATGGCATTGATACCCTTGAAGCTTTCACATGGAGGTCATACAAAGATTGCCAAGTTTGGGATGATGATATAGAGCATCTTCCGTATTGTCAGAAGACCTGATATTTTATTGGTTGTACTATTTAGACCCAACATATTATTGAGAGACATCTTCTAGAGTGTGTGTTGTGAAAGTTCAAAGAGTAGTAGGGAGTTCATGTAGGCATTACAGAGTTTGACCAATCTCGAGAGGTTCCCATGTGGGGACCCATGATTAGTGTTTAGGTTGTAGTTGTAGAGATCAACAAATTATTTCCAATTGATTGGGGTGCCCCCATTGATTTAGGTGATGTAGGGAATACAAAATATTACAAATCATGGTGGGAACAACATAGTCCCACCCCTTTTACAGATCTAGATCAACCTATTCCTATAGGGAGGCTGGGTAGAGGTACTCAAGAGAGATTTTATGGGAGAGGATGGGGGAGAGGTGACAATTTTGGTCACAATAATGGTGATGATGATGGGGTGGTGGTGGAGGTTGGGGAGAATATTGTAGGAGGGGAGATAGCAACATGGGTAGACACGGAGCTCAAAGGGATAAAGTTGGACTTCCACCTCGAGAACTGTGACGAGATCAATAGAGGGATGATGCTCCTCACCAAGAGGAGAGAGTCATGGTTGCATAGATAGAGGTGGATGCTCCTCCTTGCTAAGAGGAGGGTGTTATAGCAGGCCAATTATAGGTATAGGTTGCTCCTCATTAGGAGGAGGTGTAGAGAGAGAAACAACTAGGTGTCGATGTGGACATTGGCATGGATATCGAGGTGGAGGAGGTGAGGAGGGAGGTGAAGGAGTAGGAGGTTTCCCATGAGGTAGTCATTGAGGAGGATTTGGAGGATGTGCCCATCCTTGATGTTATGGAGGAGGATGTAGAGGAGAGACCATAGGATCCCTAGGTAGTAGCATTATAGGTGCAACTTCAAGCTACTTTAGCTTAGATACAGGGTTTGCAGGGGCAAGTTGTTCAACTAATAGCTGAGTGAGACATGGTTGTGATCAAAGCACAGAAGGTTGATTAGAGAGCTATTGATTTTATTGATATAATCAACGGAGGTATCATTGATATAGCACAAACATTGTATATGTCTAGTAGGGATAAGCAATACTACATAGATCATTATGAGATGGCAGTGCCACCAATAGAGAGGGCACCCAATTTTGTAAAGAGTCAAAGTAGTTGCACTCATGGAGGTCACAAGGCACTGTAGGGGTGTCCCAACCTAGGGCATCTCCCTATCATTCAGGTTACCATTCACAGAGGTATCGGTCATGGGCATCAGGATTAGGCCATAAAGAGGAGAGGCCTCCATCTAGTGACAAGACCAGCATAGGCTAGGCCTGTTTGTATATGTAGACATGTATATTTTTTATCGAGTTTGCGAACTCCACATTTTTGACAATCATTTGATATTGGATTGTGACATATTTTGGATATATATATGATATGCATCATTTTTTAGAGGTGATTATATGGTGATATTTTTTATGCATATTTCTATATGATGGATATTTATGGATGCATATGATGCTTATGTATGATTTTATTTATGGATGGATGCACATGACATATGATTTATGCTAATATGTATGCCATGATATATAGATATTTATTGCTTATGATATGATGTGATGTTTGGATACTAATTCTTATGATGTTTATATGATGATGAAATTATATGTTTAAAACATGTTATACCATATGTTAACACAAACTAGTTGCCACTACACCAAAAGCTCGAACTATCAGTGAGGGCGCCACCGGAAAGGTTAGCCAGAGACCACATGGGTCTGAAGGGAGGGGTTGAGGGTCTTGCGTGATAACAACTTAGCCCCACCGAGCCGAGAGGTCCGTATTGGACATAGATGACCACGAGGTGAGTAAGGAGCACCGGAAGGAATTGAACCCCTCCCCAGTAGAGTCACTAGTTTGTTAACACAAACCGGCTGCCACTACACCAAAAGCTTGAACTATTAGTGAGGGCGCCACCTGAGAGGTAAGCCAAAGACCACACGGGTCTAAAGGGAGGGGTTGAGGGTCCCGCGTGATAATAGCTTAGCCCCCCCGAGTTGAGAGGTCCGTATTGGATACAGACAACCACGAGGCGAGTAAGGAGCACTGGCGGGAATCAAACCCCTCCCCAACAGAGTCACTAGTTTGTTAACACAGACCGGTTGCCACTACACCAAAAGCTTGAACTATCAATGAGGGCACCATCGAAGAGGTTAGCCAGATACCACACAAGTCTAAAGGGAGGGGTTGAGGTTCCCACGTGATAACAGCTTAGGCCCCCCGAGCCGAGAGGTCCATATTGGACATAGATGACCATGAGGCGAGTAAGGAGCACTGGCGGGAATCGAACCCCTCCCTAGTAGAGTCACCAATTTGTTAACACAAACTGGCTGCCATACACCAAAAGCTTGAACTATTAGTGAGGGCGCCACCGAGAGGTAAGCCAAAGACCACACGGGTCTAAAGGGAGGGGTTGAGGGTCCCGCGTGATAATAGCTTAGCCCCCCCGAGTTGAGAGGTCCGTATTGGATACAGACAACCACGAGGCGAGTAAGGAGCACTGGCGGGAATCAAACCCCTCCCCAACAGAGTCACTAGTTTGTTAACACAGACCGGTTGCCACTACACCAAAAGCTTGAACTATCAATGAGGGCACCATCGAAGAGGTTAGCCAGATACCACACAAGTCTAAAGGGAGGGGTTGAGGTTCCCACGTGATAACAGCTTAGGCCCCCCGAGCCGAGAGGTCCATATTGGACATAGATGACCATGAGGCGAGTAAGGAGCACTGGCGGGAATCGAACCCCTCCCTAGTAGAGTCACCAATTTGTTAACACAAACTGGCTGCCATTACACCAAAAGCTTGTACTATTAGTTAGGGCGCCACCGGAGAGGTTAGCAAGAGACCACACGAGCCCGAAGGGAGGGGTTGAGGGTCCCACATGATAACACCATACATGATGTGATGCCATATGGATGATGATGATTCTAAAATGTGATACGATATCTATCTATATTTTTGTACTTTTCTTATGCAGTACATATGACCTATATGAATGTGATATATTTATGATATTATAACATGATTATGGATGCAGGATGATGCAACTCATTTTTTTTGTGTGTCATAAAATTCCACTAAGATGAATGCAGGAATGTCAAAAGAACTATTAGTGCGAAGAAATAGTTAGTAAGGAGTGAAGAACCATTTAAATACATCCTTCATCCAAATTTAGATTGATGTAATGATTGATATTAGTTTAGCTTCCAGTGGTGCATATTGTATCATCATAGAGTGTTTTTTGTGTTTATGGAACAAGCAAATGTACACACACCTAAGTATGAATTGCAAAGGAAGATTTTGTTTTCATTTGCTTAAAGATATGATATATGGACAAGTGGATAGTGTACACCAAGTTGAGACAAACCTTGGTGACATTTTGTATCCATTTGTTAAAGATTAAGACACGTCAGACAAGGAGTGTCTTGATTCACATTAGCTTGGCAATATAACCTTGTAGTAACATGTGAGAAAATTACCATAAAGCATGTTAATCTTGTTGCAAGAAAGTGTTAGCCTACCTTTGACTTGCATAGGCTATTTTGATTATGCTAGATAGAATCCCAATCACACACAAGGACCTTAGTTGCCCCAGACGTGTTACCAAGACAAACCACAAATAGACATCAACAGAAATAAGTGTCATCATCCATCCTTATCACTCTAATCACGTGTAGATATCCTCAAGCAACTTAGGAGTATGACATAAGATAAATCAAATATGAGAAGACTAATACTAGATCAAATGAGTCAACAACTATGTAGGTCTTTTTTATTCATTGACACATGTTTGATATGTTTTCAAGAGATTGTGTATTTTTTAAGGAGTAAGACATTTTTTGTAAGATGCCTAGTTTGGTTTCGATAATGCAAAAATCCTAGAATTAAAAATATTTTTGATAATATCAGTAACATTTGTAAACAATTGATTAGCCTAGTTGAGAATTAGTTTGGGTAGTGTCATCTTTTGTTTCATGATTTGTTAAGGTCGATTCCTATGTAAGATATCTTGATTGTGTCAAATATGTTCATTCTCCACAAAGGGTAGTTTTATTATGGAATTTTGGATTATGATGCATAATTTATTATAATGGGCCCTACAGGGATTGACATAATGCCTTGAGGGCTCATCGGTGATGACCTTGCCTACGTGACAAAAAAAACCTAAAGGATATACCTAATGCCTTAGGGGCTCATCAGTGACTCGCCTTGCCAATGTACACACATAGAGACAACATAGTTTGATACCATGAACTGACATCGTTTTTTATTTTTTGATATTTTATGATTGTTTTTGGATTTTTCAAAGGATATTTGAATGTTTTAATGTTTTTGTTGAATGTTTCAATGTTTTTGTATTTTTGTGATAACATCCTCAGATACAATGTGTAAGATCCTTTTGAAACCTTAGGTTGAGGATGCCCCAAGTCCAAAATAGGAATAGTTGTTATTAAAGGGTGAATGTGATAAGTGGGTGATGCTAAACATTAATCAATCTCAAGCCATGAGAAGGGGTGAAAAATCTTTTTATTATGGACAAAATCAAATAGAGTAATGATAGATGGTAGAGCTAAAGTTAAATACACATGGCGCCTATTTTCTAGGTTTTTACCATGGTACTTATCCAAAGTGCCACTAAAATGGTTTTCACTATAAGACAAATTATTTTTCTTTCTCTTTTATTTTTTATTTTTTCATTTTTTTATTTTTGTATATTTTGATATCACACAAGATGCCTATTTTCCAAGCTTTTATCAAGGTGATCCTTTATTGGAATTTGATGATGTTGCAAGGCATGGGGTGGTGACTAACAAACATATGTGGATCATATGAAACTACAGACGAGGAATGTGATATGTTGGAAGTAGGAGTTAAAGTAGGATCTGTAGAATGTGTCCTACATAGATCATCATACTTCCCCCGAAGAGGAGATTGGACAACCAATGGATTAGAGTACATCAATGGGTCATCATCAAAGATATGTTGTGTGTCATCACCAACTAATTTATTATGAGATGGTGGATGCGTGAATGTAGGTGGATTTTCTAGATTGTGTGGATTATGGAATAATGATGTGGATAGAAACATTGGATCAAAAATTTCATATCTCGAAGGCCTTCTTTTTTATATGCCCCCAGTTATTTTGGGATTAAAGGCATAATTGAAGATCAATTCCTTATTTTTTCTTTTTGCTTGTTCCAAGCACTTTTTCTTATGAGCTTGCACTAAGGGCTTATTTTAATCTTTCTGCTTTTTCTTTGACCTTGTATTGTTTTTCGATAATTTTTTTTGCATTCATGTCTTTTGACTTATGGCCTTATCCTTTTTCATAGTCAATAGTCGTTGATCCAAGTTTAGGAAATAGGTGAAATTGTATGAATTATATGGATTTTTTAATATGAATGATTCTTGTATAGGTCAGGAAATGTCATCAACACATTCCTCAAGACTATCCTTTTCAATATTGGTAATGTTAAAGGAAACTTGCTCGTCATTAATGAGTTGGCAAGAAAGCTGCTTGGTAGGAGCAATATTATGAATGCATACTCTATCTTAGGATTCTCAAGAGAGAATGGTGGTATCCCATGCAGTGGACTAGAGGGGATATGATCCAGGAATGAAGTAGGATGTTTAGGGAAATCCTCCATAAGATCATCTTGGAAGAGTGGATTATCATAGATGTCCTGATTAAATATGAGGATATCATGGACATCAACTGACTGAGATATGGGAGATAGCAGTTCGAACTCTAGAAGGTATGCATGTAACTCATATTCCCCGACTCTGAGGCTTGTAACATTAACTAAGATTAAGGGGGTGGAGAAATATGTGAAACTGAAGGTTCAACCATTACAAAGGAACATGGGATGGCACTAGTAGCAAGGCAATGCTCTGGGAGGCCAGGACTACTCTAAGAGGGTCAATGAGGTATATAGGGACTCGGGTATGCCAGTATGGTCACCACAATTCCATTGTATGGGAACTTGATGCATTGGTGTAAATTAGACAACACAACCTACATGGAATGGATCCATGGATTCCTAGGGAGAATTTTCTATGGGGTCTCCAGACCTATAATTTGACAGTCTCATTTGTAAGAGGTACCACCTATATAGGAAATATGATAGTGCTTACCAATTCTTGTTCGACATCGTCATATGCTTTAATTTTTATACCTACATTATGATCCATAGCATCATCTAAATATCCCATTTTTTTGACAATACTTGACAACAAATATTTAGCCTTGCTCCCCCATCTATCAAGACTCATCTAATTCAAAATATTTGTATAAAGGATTCAATATGGAGTGCATTGATATGGTAAGGGTTTTGTGTAGGCATATCCTTCTTAGAAAATATAATAAGACACTCAGAATTGTCACATTTGATGGGTGTGGAGGAGGATCTTTTGTTAGGTGGATGGATGTTGTTCATAGTGTAATCGTAGGTGACACTAGTGTAATTTTCTTCAGGTTTTTCACCTGTTTCAAAACTCGAGGATTTTTCCTTCCCATGGTTTTGTAAAGGGTCCTTGAAGATTGTGTGATATTTGTTAGAGGTTTATGGTTGGTTATCAATTTCTAATGTTCCTTGTTTAATAAGATCATGTATGGAATTCTTAAGTTAGAAACAATTCAAATTTTTATGCCCTTTATTCTGATGGTACTTGCAAAAGTCGTCATTATTTCACTAGGAAAATTTGAATGGACCTGGCTCATAACATCTAATCTTGGGTAGTTGGAGTACATTTTGTTGTAGCAATTTCTTTAAAACTACCTCAATTGGTTCCCCTAAGGGAGTGTACTTTCTTCTTAGTTGGGGGGCCCTAGGAGGACCACATGGTGTTTTATTTTGAGCCACATTAGTAGTTTGTTCATAATTTTGTAGAGTTTTATTGGTATTCATCACCATGGGTCCTTTCAAATTTAGCATAGGATGAGGTTTATTTATGAGTTTTGCATCTACAATGCCATCATGTGTCACATTTTTGTTCCATGAAAAAAAAAATATCATTTGGTTTTGAACTAGAAGAATAATTGTTATTCTCCTTAAAAAAAATTACAATTCCTTTTGTGATGAGGGCTTTCTCAATGGAAAACCCTTTTTATTATATCATGTCAAATATGTTGGAGCAATGGATTCGTAAGTGGAATAGGACCTCCTTGTTGAGGTTCTCCATGAAGATCTGGACAAGTTGCTTCTTTGGTATATGGAAGGCACACTTTTTGGCTAAGTTTCACCATCTTTCTAAGAATAATGTGAAGGTCTTGCCATCCTTTTGTTTTTCCTCATACAAATGGGTAAAGTTGACATCAGTTGATATGTTGTATAAAAAGTGTGTGATGAATTTGTCTGTAAGTTCACTCCAAGTTTGTATACCTAAAGGTAAGTGTGCAATCCATTCAAGGGCTTGTCCTCCCAGACTCCATGAAAAAGTCTCATGAGATATGTATGCTCATGAGCCACATCCAAGGAAGCAGTGTGGAACTCCCATATGTGTTCAACGGGGTCACCCTTTCCCTTATATTTATCAAATTTTGCAACAATAAAGTTCATGGGAAAGGGAGAAATGTGAATGCTCCTATCAAAGGGGTAAGGACATAGGTCCCCACTGACTATGACTTTCAAATCCCAGTTACATGCATATTAGCCATCTAATTTTGCAATTTTTGTAACTGTTGAGCTATTAGGTCCATGGGAAATTGTGTCACTGGGATCAAGGTGGGTGTGATGTATTGTGAGAAACCTTGTGAGGGGTTATTGAATAGGTTTGTGTTGTGTTTTGGATTAAATCCATGCATATTTTGATGTTGATGCGTAGGTGGAATGTGATGGTGATATTGTGAGGTGTATGCGAGATTTTGGGTAAATGATGATGGTGGTGGAGGAATGTTAACACTAGCTATGAATGATGTACCAAGATTGTTTGGTGAAAGTATTTATGTAAACCCAATTGTGTATGTAGAACCATGATAGTTTGGTTTCTATGAAGGGGTTTGAGAGAGCCCAAATGTGGAGTGAAAACTAGGATTGTTTGGTTGAAATGGAGGTGGGGGTTGATTTAACCCAAATGTATACATTGAACCATGATAGTTTGGTTGTGGCGAAGGTGAGGGTTGATTAAACCCAAATGATGATGATGAACCCAAATTGTTGGGTTTTTGTGGAGGTAGAGGTTGAGAAAATCCAAATGTAGATTGTGAACCTAAATTTTTAGGTTGTTGTTGGGGTGGAGTGATATTGGGACCTATTTTGAAAAAAGGATCAAGTCCTTGTTGAAGGTGTATTTACATTTTTTGAAGTAGATGTGGTACCCATTTGTGGTCTTAGATACGAAGGATTAGTCGTTTGTATCTTACTTTACATATTTGCATGGGATGAAGTTTGGATTGCAATAATGGTGTGATTTGGTGTTGCAGTTGTAGATGTAGAGGAAAATAAATTTTCCATGGGTTTAGCATATCGGGCATGCAGTGAAATTGATATCCTAAACCTCTAAGTGGAATGGTGATGGTTTTGATAAAAAATGATTTCGTCAATCATTCTCATGATCCTTGGAGAGATGCATTTTCAATTTCCTTGAGCATGAGCCTTTGGTTGAACTCTTTCAAAGTGTAATCCTCAAAAGGGGGAAGAATCTAATTTTGGTATCTCGTGTGATCAAAGAGTTATACATCAGTTAAAAAAAGTGAATTCACAACTAGACTAATGAGTTGCTAATCCAACTGTTTGTTACCTTGATTTTGGACCCTGAAAGATGATAACTTTGACAAGTTTTTAAGTAAAGCATGAAAAATCCTAAACCTCTAAGTGTTTTTGATAAAAAATGATTCCACAACTAGGCCTAACTTGTGTTGATGAGTTTGTAAAAAAAGTGAATTCACAACTAGACTAATGAGTTGCAATTGTTGATGGGGTGGATTTGTAAATGACAAGGTTTTGAGATTCTCTAAACTCTATTGACCTTTATTTTTTGGTATTTAGTTTTCAATATTGTCAAGATGAGATGGTTTAAGGACTCTATGATAATGATGCTAAAAATAATGACGTTTTTAACCTATCAAAGTTGTAAATGCTGAATATGCAGTAAAAATTGGTTATTTTAGATTGTGGAACTCTATGTAAAGATCAGGTTTTAATGCAGCCTTTGAATTTTAACTCTATTTTTTCTGTCAAACAAATACAGCATACAAAGCCACAAATGTGGTGCATAGGATTGTGACTACGGTGCAATTAACAATAGTTGCATTATAGAACCATTCAAATGTGTTGCACATAGTTGCAATTTAGTTTTGTTCACTAAGGAAAGAATTTCAACTAATAGAGATGTGGTGTTATACCTAATGAATGTGTCGTAGTCGATAATGGATGTGCCATACTATTTTTGTGGTCCAAATACACAGTTGCAGCACATAGGTTGACAAATGCAGTGTAAAAATTTAGGCAAACAAATTTCCTCTAGGAACCCTAATCCTTTTTTATTTTTCTAATTTTTAGATGTAATTTAGTGAAGAAAATACAAAAAATAGAGGTTTGATAAGTGATTAGTCAATTTTAACAAATTTTATTATTTCCAATTATAAGAACGTTTACACTTTGGTCAAAACAAGAATCAAACATGTACAACCTAATATAGTGGTAGAACGGGTGTGTAACTGTAGATGGACCCACCTCCCGTTTAAGGGGTAAATACTTAGAAAGTTTATGTATTTGAATAATTGGGTCAATTGTAAAAACACCTTCTCTATACATAGGTGTGTTACAAGAATGGAAAGAATGAAGGTGTTGTCATTGATATCAATTGGTCAATTGGTTGTCAACTGATTGCTATTGTCATTAGTGTCATGGATATAGGTCATTAGCTATATATGTCGAGGATATTGAGAAAATTGTAATGAAGATATGTTGCAGATGTTTAGTGATTTCTCCAGGTTTTGCTCCAAGATTTTCTCCTATGTTTGTGTGGTTCAAATATGTTGATCATGGTTGTTGGAAGCTGATATATCCAGATTTTTGGTTGTTCATTCATTGTACAGTGTGAGTTGTGTTCACCAATTGTGAACTATGGTTTTCTATGTTTCAGGTTGAGGTTCGAGAGAAATATTGTTGGTCCATATTTCTCTTTGTTAAAGTCTTATGACTTGTGGTTCTAGAGTTGAGTTTATTTTATTGTATTGAAGATAATTTTGGTGTCTAGAAGGTTTGTGCTTAATTGTTCTATGTGTTTTGCACTGGTTTGGCTGACCTTGTGTGGAATACTACCTTCGGAGTTGATGAAGTGAATTGGATCTATTTGGGTCCTTATGAAGCTTTTGTTTGGGCCACCCTCATTCTAATTCCACCCTAGGATGGTTTGGTGCAGACCTAATTTGAATTTGAATTTGGATGGCTGAATTTGGATATGTTTCGAAGTTGAAGATGGTATAAATGTAGAATGAGTTAGGGAAGAAGAAGAGTGAGAACAAAGAAAATAGAGACAAGAGTGCAAAGAGAATAGCGACAAGTGTGAATCAGTGTGTGTGTATGATGTGAGTATGGAAAATCAATACAAAGCCTAAATGTTGATTTTTTGGAAGTAGTGAGTTGAAGGTGCACTCTATCATTCATGCATGTCTGCAAGTGGATTGAGCGAATTGTGGTGGAATCCTTTGTTGCATTGAGATTGTCTTCTCTCTATTTAATTCTTCTTTATCTCCTTGTATCTATGTGGAAATGAGCCCTCTGGGTTGTTAGCCCTATTGGACAATGAGTCCTTATTCCAGACAATGAGTCCTTATTTTGGCAGTGAGCTTTGTTTCTTAGGTAGTGAGCCTCTTGTAAGTGGTTTTGAAATTCTCTATAGCGTGAGTTAATCCTCACCATGGTTTCTCCCTTGTTGGGTTTTCCATGAAAATCTAGTGCTATTGTGTCTATGTGATAGTTTTCAGTTTTGGTTCTGGTGAATGAATTAAGGTTTAAATCTGTGACAATTGATTCACCCCCCCTCTCAATTTTCTTGTTCAACAAGGTGGATAGTAGACTTCCAGTGACATAGGGTCAACGATAGACACCATGAGCACACCTTTGTTCACTTATCAAGAGGCTATTGCTAGCAACTCAACACATTCTATCTTGACCTAGGAAAGTACATGGTGAGTAGCTTCAAGGTATGATCCACATCCCTTGTACCACTTTATTAGCTACGTTTGAAGGACTTTAAAGGGTTTTAAAACAAAATGTTTTTAGTGGTTAGAATATTGGTGAACACCATCCACCTCTCAAACATCATATTGGGAAACCCATGCAAGTTTGGAGCACTACATGCACGGATGGACCTTCAACTTTTCTCATAGCCAATTTATATAGCACGCCTAAAAACATTGCTTGAGGTCAAACCCTTGAGTTCTCCATTAGGATGTGTCTCAAGGTAGGCCTCCTACTTCAAATAAAATGGTGAAGGTTAATGTCACTATTTCTCATCACTCAAGATCACACAAGTGTGCAAGGGGAGAGGATACTATGAACAACACACCTTCATGTGCAAGTGCACAAGAGACAGTAATCAAATGGTTCTTTTTAATTACACCAAAATGAAGTGTTCAATTTTTTTGTTAATTTTCACCCAAATGAAAGATGGTATGTTCAAACACGCTGTCCTTTTTAAACCCAAGATATAAAAATGAGATATATGTTGTTGTTTTTAGGAGCACCAAAAATCAAATGTGGGGTATTGTGTTCTTTTAAGCACCAAATTTGAAATTTGTAATCACCATGTCCCTTTTAAGCACCAAAATTGAAATGTGTAACAATCCATGTCCATTGTAATCACCAAAATTGAAGTGTGTAAAAACCATGTCAGTTTTTTAGGCACCAAAATTGAAGTGTATAAAAACCATGTCAATTCTAAGCACCAAAATTGAAATATGTGAGATAGTATGAAAACACCACAAGCTCGAATAAAAGGATCAATAACACAAAAACATTACTCTACTAATAAAAATCAAAAAATAGCATTTCATTCATTATTGATTTACCTTTCTATTTTTATTAGTCACTTGCAGTGTAGGATGGCTCAGATGTGTCACACAAAGAAGTGACTGCATTGCAAGAGGCCTCAGATGTGGTGTTCAGAATAGCAACTACAACATTCTAATCATCGATTGCAGTTTATGAAGGCACACATGCAACAGACTATCAAAAACCTACAAAATAAATAGACAAGTATGGCACAACAAACTACATATATGTCACTGATATTAGTGATTGTGTTGATCAGTTAGGTGATTGCAGTTCAAGATCCCACAATTGTGTAGCATTTTTCCACAATTGTGTCACTTTTTGTCGTGATTGCGTTGTTGTTCTTGTAGCTTCACAAAAACTTAGATCCAATGCAAAATTAGTTAAAAAATGTGATTTTCACATCGAGTTCACCAAATTGTAAACTAGAAATTAAACCATCAAGGCATAGAGTTAATAGGAAACAAAACACACAACCACTATATGCAATCCTAATTACTCAATAAGATCTAATCTATTCAATAGAAAACATGCAATAATAAGTAAAACTAGATTTCAAGCAAAGTACATCTTCACCTTCACTATATTTCCATGGATGACTTCCATTGTTCCTTCATTGTAAGCTCTGCTCTCAAAAATGGGTATGTTACTCTTTCGCTATGAAGCTTCAAGTATATTAGATGATTGCAATGATAAAAATGTCAAAGTTTAAGATTTCATGGTTAGCAATCAATGTACAATGCAGGTTTGTTTTTATAGAAAATCTTTTTTTAGATGAATGATCTGGATTGGAATATGAAAGATCAAGATCAACGGTCGAGGTCCATTGAGAGGAAATAGATTGGAGAGTTAACTAGCCTGATTCATTCAATCAAGGGAATTGATTGGATAATCAGTGGAAATTGATTGATCGATCAATGGAATTGATTGATTAATTAGTGGGATTGAATAATCAATGGGTTTGATTTGTTAGTCAATAGATTTGATTGAATAAATAATGGGTTTGATTGATCAGTCAACAAATTTGACTGAATAATCAATGGGTTTGATTGATCAATCAATGTGTGTGAGGATAATTAATTAATTAATAACTAATTAATCTTTGGAGGAATGTGCAAGTAAAGATTGAATTAATAAATAAAAGTTTGTTTATTAATAGATCATTTTGAGAGAATATTGGATAATTAAATAATTTATTTAATTATTTAATCTAGATGTGGGAAAGTGGTTTAATTAAATAATTTGTAACAATTATTTAATATAAGAAGGATGTTTGATGTTAATTAAATAATTATATGATAGCTATTTAATTAAAATAGAAGAATAATTGAAGTTAGCAACATAATTAAATAAATAAGGTTTATTTAATTAATCAAGAAGAATAATGTTTAATTAGGACATTGTTAAATAGATATGATTTATTTAATTAGTTAGAAATGATGAATTTGAATGAATTAACTAAATAATGTAAAATCACTTAATTATTAGTAGAATATGAAAATCGATAGGAATTAAATAGTAAGGCATTATTTAATCATTTACGGAAGAAGATTGAAAATTTGTATAAAGGTGTTGCTTGCAGGTAAAGACAATTTAGGGTATCTACATTATGTAGTTTATGCTTGACTTTTTTTGATGTAGGAGCATTCGTGGTTGACTAGCAATCTTGCATCAACCAAAAATAATATTTTAATATTTTTTCCTAAGGTTTGGTAGGTGATTTATTTAATAGGGTAATTTGCAAGGTTAGACTAAAATAAAATATTAAATAATTGCCTTTTATTATTTTATTGCAAATTTTGGGAGTGGAGATAATTTAGGAAGAAATTTTGGGAAATTGTCAATTTCAAAAAGTAGCAAAAATGGACTTGGGCATGGGCTTTGGAGGAGCTATAAGTTTGAAGGATTCATTTTAAAACTTCCTTAATTGATGTATTCAAAGGTGGGCACCCAAGGTGAGTTGGTAGGAGTTACTATGGAAAGTTTCCTAAATTTGAGGAATGGAATCCCATTTTGGAAAATTTTGGTGGGAGTGGATTTAATGAGGAATTTATGGTATTATTCAAGTTTTTGGCATACATTTTGATATCTCTCCCCAAGTTGGGTGTGGCAATATTGTAGGTTGGGGTTTTGAAGCTTGGTTTTAGAGGTTACAAGTGATGTTGGAGAATGTTCATGTCACCATTTCATTCTATATTTTGGGAGCAAGAAGAGAGGCATAGAATCTTCTCATGAGAATATTTGAACCATTGTGTTGCAGGTTTTTTAGGTCTTGGTGACAAAAAATGAAGACAATATTCAATTTTTGAAGGTTGGAATAGTTCCATGTTGAAGATTTCAAATGGGAGAGTGTAGATTTAAGGTGCATTTGAAGAATGGATTTCTTGTTTTTGTTTAATATTTTTTTGTTATAAATCAAATTGGAAACCATTTTTATTTTCTATTCATCAGTCCTTGGGGTTGTATAATTTGATATAAAACCAGATTTGTTGAATATTGTAATCATTTGAACAAGTTTGGAATACAATATTGCAATATAGTTGTTGATTTTTCTTTCAATATCTATTGTGTGAATTTTTGAGTTTGTGAGAGAGGGATTTGTCTTGAACCTTCTCTACATTAGTGGTATCAAGCATGTGTATCCCTCTTCATCAATGGTATTAGAGCAGGATTTCCTGAGTGTGTAGGCAGAAGCGTCGATGTGAGGCAATTTGCACCAGGACCTGCGGGTGGAGAAGGAAGTTAGAGGATTAGAGTTTGTAGACATATCATTAAGTGTGATGCAATATATACCTAAGAGGTTGAAAATTGAGAGTGTGTGGCAAGTGTTTGAAAAAATTCCAAAGAGGAAAGGAAATTTTTTTATCATAGTTGTGTATGCAAGTGAACAAGAAGGAGAATATATTGCAAAAGTATGCTTTGAGGAAGGCATATAGAAAGAGAGTGAGAAGGAAGAGAAAAGTGTAGTAGAGGTTGAGATGCAAAAAGGTGCAACAATTAAATATTTGAGAGCAAAGGACATTGAAGAAGAGGAAAACTAAGTTGCAGAAATTAAAGAAAAGGTAAAACTTGCATTTTGTGAGTTCATTGATGATTTTGGTTTGCATGTGAATGATATGAATGGGATGGATAGATATGAGGAGGCTGAAAATTTTGTTGCAGAAGTAAGGAAAATAGAAATATCATATTTGTTGAGGATAGAACCAAATCTGATTTGTGTTTGAATAGTATGACAAGTGACAGGGAAGAAAGAATTGCAGCAATGAAAGTTGCAACCTAAGGCAATGAGGTAAAATCATATTTTAATGTATATTTTGATGAGGATAAGAATGTAGATATGGATAAAGTTGTTGTAGAAATGAATCAATTTGAGAAGGTATTGAAAGTATTGAAGATGAAAGTATTGAAGATTCCTTGGTTAGAGAGCCTGATTATTTGTTAGAGAATATGGATGATGAATCTCAAGATTATTGTTCTAATTTTGTTTGGAATGTGGAAGATCAGTTTGTAGTAGCAATATGTCTTTCTAAAGGCATGAAAATAGTGACATATTATATGTTGAAGACTAGGTTGAAGTTGTAGTAGTGAATGGAACCAAGGTAAATTTTAATTTTTCTAAATATTATTCTAAAGAAGGATGTGAGTGTGATGAGGTTGCATAAAAAGAGAATAGTAAATCAAATTTTATGATGATGATTTGCAAATTATGGATGGGTTAGTTCAGGAAGATTTTGCTAGTGATGTATGGCATGCAAAGAAGGGTTTGTGTGGAATTGTAGAGCTTCGTGCAAGTGAAATTTGGTAGAGGTGGTCAAACTATGGTGGTTTGAATCCCACAAGATCATAGGATAGTGTGATATACACTTGGAGGAGGTGGTTGGTTTATGGTTAAATTGATTCCACATTTAGGAGGTTTAGTGAAGAGTAGTCGTAAGAGAAGGAAGCTTGTTCCAACTAGGTGTTGGAAGAGGAGAAAGAAGAACTCATTGGTGGTACCAAATTTAGTGATGGAGTTTGTTAAGGATTGTGTGCAATCAAAAAGGGCGGTACTACCACTCAACTCCATTTTGTGAATCCATATTCACAAAAAAAATTCCTACCCCAGGTGTTTGATGTAGGAGCATCTGTGGTTGACCAACAATCTTACATCAACCAAGAATAATATTTTAATATATTTTCCTAAAGTTGGGTAGGTGATTTATTTAATAGGGTAATTTACAAGGTTAGAATAAAATAAATATTAAATTGCCTTTTATTATTTTGTTGCAAAATTTGGGAGTGGAGATAATTTAGGAGGGAATTTTGGGAAATTGTCAATTTTAAAAATTAGCAAAAATGGACTTGGATGTGGGCTTTGGAGGGAGTTATAAGTTTGAATGATACATTTAAAAACTTCCTCAATTGATGCATGCAAAGGTGGGCACCCAAGGTGAGTTGATAGGAATTACTGTGGAAAGTGCCCTAAATTTGAGGAATGGACTCCCACTTTGGAAATTTTGGTGGGAATGGATTTAATGAGGAATTTTTGGTATTATTCAATATTTTTGAATGAATTTTGATAGCTCTCCCCGAGTTGGGTGTGGAAATATTGCATGTTGTGGTTTTGAAGCTTGGTTTTGGAGGTTATAGGTGATGTTGGAGAATGTTCATGTAACCATTTCATTTTGAATTTTGGGAGCAAGAAGAGAGGCGTAGCATCTTCTCCATGAGAAAAATTGAGAAATTTTGTTGCAGGTTTTGAATTCTTGGTGACAAAAAATGAAGACAAGATTCAATTCTTGAAGGTTGGAATAGTTGCATGTTGAGGATTGCAAGTGGGAGAGTGCAAATTTAAGTTGCATTTGAAGGAGAAAGGATTGTTTTGTTGTTGTTAAATATTTTTCTGTTATAATCAAATTGGAAACCATTTTATTTTTTTGTTCATCAGTCCTTGGGGTTGTATAATTTGATATAAAATCAAAATTGTTGAAGATTGTAATCATTTAAACAACTTTGGAATACAATATTGCAATATAGTTGTTGATTTTGCTTTTAATCTTTGTTGTGTGAATTTGTGAGTTTGTGAGAGGGATTTATGTTGACCCCTCTCTACATCAGTGGTTTCAAAGCATGTTTATCCCTCTTCATCATTTTTGCTAAATTTTTAATGAATGTGATTTTTATTAAATTTTAAATTGGACACATCCTAAAAAATAGAAGATTGAGCATGCTACCCCCTAATATTTTTGAAACTAATAAAAAATCATTTTTTTATTGTACAAAGAATAGAGTCTAGTTCATAAATGTTATAGTTTCCAATAAAATCCATAAAACCAAGATCACTTGCAAAACCTAAATTCTCCTTCTACAAGGAGAAAAAACAAATATGCAAGAGCAATTTGCAAAAGATGTACAAATAATATTATTGAGAATAATGAATTACATGAGATGACTTTCTTTTATAAAGCAACATGCAAAACACTAAAGGTAAAACCTAATTAGGACCTAAGTAAAATTAATAAATTGTAATTAAATATTTAATTACACCACACACCCCATTAAGTGCAACTTGGAGAGAATAAGAAACAAGCAAATAATGCAAGGATGGGTCCATGTGATGTAAGTTAAATCCAAAGGTTGCTTGCACTATCTGGTTGAAGACCTTCCACTGTCTCCTATCTAGAACCTGCTACTGAGGGTTCTTACTGAGCTCAAAAGACTATCATAGTCCTGCTCCAACTCTTCTCAAAGAGTTCTCCACTAGTGCCTTACCTTTGGAAATCCCACACCTTATTGCAACTATCACTCTTCCTTGGACTTAGAAGGTTCTAAGTGCCAAATCCTTCATCTGATTTGAACTCCTTGCAAGGAAGTTAGATACTCTATCTCCATGATTTTTGTAAGCCAACTGATCCATTTTCTTGATGTTCAACTTCTATCCCTACCCAAGTTCTCAGCTTCCCAATTCCAAACTCCCAACTGGGTCATGAAGCTCACCTAGGGTTTGGATTCAAAATTCATTACCTGCCCATTTTTATTTCCTGCCACCAAATTCATACAATACTCTGGCTTCACTCCCATATTCCACCAAACTCAGGAATATCCCGTGGTCAGGGTCTATGGGGAAGCCATTTCCAAATTTGCTACTCAAAACAGTATAAACACACCCTACTTCCTAATCTTTGAGTTAGAAACAAAAACTCAACCTCAATACTCCTTTAATACCAGAAGAATCCTACTTATTTCTATGTAATGAACATAAACAATGGGAAATATGTACTCATAATACCCTAGTTGTTCACTGTTTCTCAATAACTCACGGATGACACAAGGAAATATAGGGGCTCTGCCAAAACAGAAGTAAAATTCCCTTATTAATCTGGTCTATGAATATAAGACACTAACACCACCGAGGTAAATCTCCTTTGCAACTAAAATACCTAACCTACACTGTCAAAAACAAATACAATGCTGTTTCAATAAACATAACGCCTATTCCAACTCTATTTGCAAAACATAGTGGAATTTTCAAAAACAAAGCGCTACCACTCTAACCTATGAAAACAAAGCACTAAATCTATTCCCAATGCTTATTTACATTAAAATATTCACTCAAACTGCTCAAGAGTCTGAGAACAGTGAGATGGTGGTATAAACATAGTCATTTTAATCGCTATTTTTTTCAAACATGCGGGTAACACACAACACACACAGAAAACCAGAAATAAAAAAACTTGTATATCCTATTTTATGGACACAAAATACTTTCAACACACCTAGAAGATTGTCTAAACAATTAAAAGTATCCTATCGACTCAGTGAACATGCGTATCAATGCCAAAACAACGCATTAACCTAGAAAACCACGTTGTTCTGAAAACACATGATGTTTTCCAGAAAACACATAAAATGTAGAAAATATGTTCACCGTTCCTATATTTCACACCATAAACTTGTTACAATACCAAAATCTAATCTATCTACGAGCCTCTTACAACCACTTTGAAACCATTTGCATAGTTTAAGGGCAGTGGCTCGAGATTTTTCCCTGATTTCAAGGGATGCTCAAAGACAAGTAGTTGCATGCAAACTAACAAGTTATCATGCAGTCACACCACTCTACCATTATCCTTCATTTTAGGAATGTTAGCTCTTCAAGCTCGAACCAATAGCTACTTAACTATCTTTTAGCATCTTTCTCTAACAAAGTGGATGTGACTTTAACACATACATAATGTTTAACCTATGCAGTCCTAAATTTAATGAAGCAACATTTAATACTAATGATAACTAATGAAAGTTCTAGTCCTAGTGACTAACTCTTTCCACACAAATGCAAGACCTTCTAAGGTCCAAAACAAACACTATGAAATCCTGATTTGGCCAAGATCAGGTACAAGCCAAAATTGAGCACAAACTTGGTGGAGGTCATCCTAGGTGCTCCTACACCACCATGAAAGTATAATGGGTCTCAACTTATACAAGGCCATTTTAGGTACCCATGTACATATGCAATGCAAAAGAAATAGAGTTTGCAATCAAGTGATGAAAGATGGAGGACTCCATAAGACCCTCTAAGTACACCATCCATAACATAGATACATAAGAAATTCCCCCCCAAAAGATGGAAAGATATGATGAAATAATTTGGAAGCTATATGTATCTTGACGTCGATGTCGAGCTGTGACTAAAACTAATCCATAGGAATAAGTACCATGAAGATTATGGAACATTAACCATAAACTAAATGGCCCTCAAACTAAGATGTCACCCTATGAGAATCTGATGTGATTTGGGATCATTAACCATAAGCTCTCAATCTGATACATGAACTGATGCGAACCAAAATGTGTTAAGTTATGAGCAAGATTGTGGCCAAAAGAAACTATAGAATCTAGATACAACTTGTGTGGGTTGTCATCAATATGAAGATGGGATCAAAGTGCATTTCATGCACCTACACTCTATTCAAACTATTATGCAAGAATCCCCCCTAATGAAACTTTATTGAAGTTCATTTATTACAATACCCCAAGATTGTAAAAGGAGAATATGCAAAACATGTAGAAATCAAAGAGAAAATAAAAACATAAAGCATGCAAAAAGGGAATATTACATGCAAGGATTAATTTTCACATCTTCCTCCATGAAAAAAAAATTAACCTCAAATCTACGTAGAGGATGTAATCAACTTTTCGACGATATATTTTTTTTGAAAAATGGACATTGTATGCTCAAGTTATGAATTTTTGAAAAAAAAGGGTAAATTTTGCCAACCAACAATGCAGAAATGACCCTTTTGATTTGATTTATGAAAAAATTACTTGTTGCATGCAAAAATTAATAGATACCAATATAATATTTTGGTGCTACCAACAAAACCAAAAAGGCATTTTTGAATCCAAAAAGAAAAACATGCAATTTGGTAAAAATCAAAAACTTCACCTGCAAGGAAAATAGTCACTATTTTGACAGCAATTTATGCAACTTCTACTCACTATCTACAAAATCTAGTAGATACCTAGATGGTATTTCATGATTTTAAACAAAACCCAGAAATTGTTTTTCTTAAAAATACACGGAGAAAAAGATATTGGCTGCTTTTTATCCAAAAAGCACTAAAAATTTGCTCAAGGTTGATCCCTTGAGGATCCCCAAAAAAAAAAATTATTGTTCCTCCATATCTGAGAAGGGGCTTGTAGATCAGTGCTCTGATACCATGTTATAGTTTCCAATAAGCTCCATAAAACCAAGATCACTTGCAAAACTTGGATTCTCCTTCTACAAGGAGAAAAAACAAAGATGCAAGAGAAATTTGTAAGAGATGTGCAAATAATATTATTGAGAATAATGAATTACATGAGATTACTTGCTTTTATAAAGCAACATGCAAAACCCTAAAGGTAAAACCTAATTAGGACCTAAGTAAACTTAATAAAGTGTAATTAAATATTTAATTACACCAACAGTAAAAATTTAATTTGTTTCAAATTTTGATGAATGGGTAAAAATGAGACCAAGAAAACCATATGAAGATTTTTGAGAAAAATGAAGACACGAGCAAAAGAAATTAAAGATCAAAACCTTAAAATATTTGAAACATAATAAAAATTACATGGTTAAAAATCTAAGAGGGAGCTTATGTTGTTGGAGTTGATAGTGAACCCCATAGCTCTCAATGGTCCTCTGCAACAAATGTTACTATGTTATTCTTTTAACTTGATAGTGAAATACATGCAAATTTGATGGAGAGCACACTTGATATTGTGTCATTTTTTAGAATTTATCAAAAATACATTTGTATTCATTGAAATATAATTCTAACCCTTTGGTTCGGATTCCCAAGGAAAATCCAACCCTAAGGGTTGAAAATTCCCAAATCAGGTAACTTTGTCCCT
This sequence comes from Sequoia sempervirens, assembly GCA_007258455.2. Taxonomy (NCBI): domain Eukaryota; kingdom Viridiplantae; phylum Streptophyta; class Pinopsida; order Cupressales; family Cupressaceae; genus Sequoia; species Sequoia sempervirens. Next base: position 377,332,685 of record VDFB02353493.1, read on the forward strand.
TTCTCTGCCTCTCTCTTTATCTAATTCTCTCTTCCTTGAGCTCAAAAGCTACCTCTCTACCTATATGTCTCTCTCTCTCTCTCTCTAATTCTTTCTATCTCACCTCTATCTCTCACCCTCCCTCCTTCCCTCTCTACTTCTCTATCTTCCTTCTCTCTTCCTCTACCTACAACTCCCTCCATCACTCCCTACTACTCTCTACCTACCTCTACCTCCCTCTATTGAGCATAGGTTGTCTTTAATGTCAAACTAATGTCAATAGGTCAATGTTCCTAACAGTGGTTTTCAAAAGGGTGTCAAGGCTATCAAATTTGAAGGTTGTCAAAGATGAATATTTTAGGAGTACTATAATTGTCATTTGACTTAAGTTTTCGAAAGAATGTTGTTTTTCAATGTGTAGACTATCTAACCAATCATATCTTGTATCAAGTCACTTGTGGTGTGGCTTCCTTCAGATGGTTAATGTATTTACTATACCATGTTGGGTATGTAGTCAACATGAGTGTGGTGGTCTGGAAGGATATCTTTTGGGTAGAGAGATTTATTAATATGCTTGGAATTTCACCCAAAATTGTAGCATAACTTTACAGTTTGGAAGGAAAGTGTGTCTACACTAGTTCTATTAGTTTCTAGAGTTTCCAAAGGTGAGGCTTAGTGTGCAAGGAGTTTGAAGTATCAAAAGTTTCATCAAATTATTCAAAGTTTGAGGCATGTGCAATGATGGCTTGTAGCATGCAGAATTCAAATCATGTGTGTGGAGTGGGAACAGGACCTACTTAAGGACCCTATGGTGGCACAAGGCATCAAGTTCTTTTAGTGGAAATAATTTTATTTTTGGACCCATTGTATTACACATTTCATGTAATTTAAATTTAGGTCCACCTTATGTCATTTGGGTTTGTGTGGATCCCTAGTCGACATAGAAGAGTGTTAATATAATGTCGTGTATATTTCAAATATTCAAATGCATTGTAATGAGGGTGTTGAGTACAAGTGTGCCGTATGTAAGTGTAATGAATGGAAGTTATGTGACATAAGTGTAAATAAAAGAGGGAGCACAAGTATCAGAGGGTCATTCTCAGTGTGAGAGAATCCTAGTTGTGTCTTTGGTGTATATCAAAGTTATATTTCAAATCCACCATTAGTTTTTTGTATTTTGGTAGGACTAGTGTTGTACTTGTTGTATTGTTTTGGTAGGGATTGGTGTCTCCAGTAGGTTGGTTCCTATTTTTGAGTGTTTATCACTGTGGTTTTTCCCATCTTTGGTTCCCACATATATTTGGTTTTATATGTTAGCTTGTGTTATGCTTTGATTACTAGCTTGTATAGTTCACTACTCTTCATATTAAAAATCTATATAATAGTGTAAATGTTTCTATAATTTCTTTGATATACTAATTCAACCCCCCTCTTAGTAGATTGTGTTCCCTTCATCCTCTCCCTCCCTCTTGATCCCTCTCTCTACTTCCCCCTCTAATTCTCTCTATTTGACCTCTATCTCCCTCCCTCCTTCCCTCTCCACCTCTCTCTCTATCTATCTCTCTATCTCACCTTTCTCTATCCCTCCCTATCTCTCCTTCCATCCCTCTTTCCCTCTCCCTCTCTCTCTACCTACCTCTCCCTAACTCTCTCTATCTCTCTATATCTCTATCTCACCTCTCTCTCTACCTCCCTACCTCCCCTTCCCTCCCTTCTTCCCTCTCCTTCTCTCTCTACCTATCTCTCCCTACCTCTCTCTCTAATCTATATCTTACCTCTCCCCCATCCCTACCCATGCCTCCCTCTCCTTCCCTCTTTCTACTTCCCTCTCTACTTATCTCTATCTCACCTCTCTCTCCCTCCCTACCTTTGCCTCCCTCCCTCCTTCCCTCTCTCTCTCCACTTCTCTCTATCTCACCTCTCTCTTCCTCCCTACCTCTACCTCCCTCCTCCCTCTGTCTCTACTTATCTCTATATCACCTTTATCTCTCCCTCCCTCACTTCTTCCATCTCCCTCTCTCTACCCATCTCTCTCTATATGAGAAGGAGAGAGATGGAGAGAAAGAGTGGTAGCAAGTGAGGAGGGAAGGGAGAAAAGAGAAGTAGAGGGGGAGGAGGGAGGTAGGGAGAGAGATAGGTGAGATAGAGATGGAAGGAGGGAGAGACTAAGAGAGATGGGACAGTACGGAGTGAGGGAGTGCTATGAAGAGAGAGAGAGAGAGAGAGAGAGAGAGAGGAGGGGGGTGAGGGGAGGAGTGGGTGGGTATTAGCAAGTGAGGGAGAGAGTGATAGGAAGAGATTGGGAGAAGAGATACAGAGAAGTAGATAGGGAATGAGGGAGGAAGGGAGAGGTAGGGAGGGAGAGAGAGGTGATTAAATAATTAAAGAGGGAGGGGGAGAGAGAGAGAGAGAGAGTGAGTGAGATAGAGAGAGGGGGGTAGAGAAAGGGATGGGGATAGGGAGAGATAGAGGTCTAGAGTTTAAGGGATATAGATAGAGTGAGATATATATATATATAGAGAGAGAGAGAGAGAAAGAGAGAGAAATCAAGATGATAAGAGCCTCCTAATTACTAAAATTTGACTTGCTAATTATTGAAATTTGATTGTTTAAAAATTATAAGATCTTTCAAAACCAAGAATCTACATTATAACTCCTAGAGATCCAAAACCATTCTCAAACATCTTGAAACTATACACATGAGATATAACTTAAAGTATAAGAAAATAAATGTCCATATATAAATTTCAATTCTTATACTTAAATTTTTACTTCATGTATATAGTTTGATGGGAAGAGAAAGAGGGAGAGAGGTATGTTTTCTTCCATAAAATGCAAGTGTGTTATAAAGTGAGTGGGTTTTATTATAACTCACTTGTGATATATCTTTTATGGGACTATAGAGGAGGAGGACCAACCACTCAATGATTCCAGGTCATGAAGAGCCAAGAGTTGAAGGCTTCCCTAATCTACCTCAAGTCAAACAAATGTTTGATGTTAGGGATATAGAATGAAGAGCACTCTTGGCTTTTCTACTACTCTGCTAACCCAAGAGTTTTAATGGGGATAAATGAATAGGCTTTTGAATTCCTAGTTATAACTTTGTCAACTCTTTTACAAAGGACAATGCAAAAAAATGATGACAGTGCAATGCACTGGAATCTCATAGATGTGTTGTTCATACGAACAAACAGTGAAAAAGTAGAAACAAAGACTACAAAAATCCTACTAACAGTCTAGCGGTTGAGGTTTAAAGTGATGACTAAAATGATAAATGGCATAATAACTATAAGAATGAGAAAGATGATATAGGAATAATAAGAAAAAGATTGGTAAAGATTCAACTGACAAAACAGCTATTTCTCCCGCAAGCTCCACACGAACAAGTACCTACACACAATAAAGTGGGGAAAAATGTTGGGGTTGTTTTGGGGCTTGCCACAGTCAAACCCCTATTTTGGTATTTCCATCTCCATAGACAACCAAATAGATAAATAAATGGAAATATGATAAAGAAACAATGCTAGAAAGGAAATGAAACCAAACACTACAAGAGGAACTATTATACTCAAATCTAACAAAAACCTAAAAGCAAGTGAACAATACCACCCTCGACCCAAGGCGCTCAAGTCCAATGAGAGAGGAATGCAATTCTACAACCATGGAAAAGTTGACATGGTCGAAACGATGCTGAAGGAGGTCTCACAAGACACCAAGTTGCAACTTCTATGGTAGATGTGAAGAATGTTGTGATTTTGAAATAGAGAAGCCAATAGTGTAGCAAGTAGCTCAAGAATATGAGAATATTGCTCAAGAATTGTGTCCAAAGTGTGTAGAGATGCCAAGGGTGTGAATCAAAATGAAGAATAGCCATTTAAAGATCAATTAGGAGGGAAAGAACCATTCAAACGTCGGTAGAAGGGCATAGGGGCATTAGCTTTGCCGCCAATGGAGAACGTAATGCCTCTGTGAATTCCAAAAGAAAGAATCATATCAAGACAGTAGTGTGTCATGTAGACATCTGCGTGTCATGCGGATCCCCAACAGAAATTCCCCCACTGGCACTAAAAACAAGTGCCAAGTGGATGTAGTAAAGATGGGTGATGTGGATTTACATGGCGATATTTGAATTTTTTAAGGTAAAGGATGTAAAAGGGGAATTTGCAAGGGGGTGAAAATTCACTCCTATACATTTTACACCCACTTTAGCAAACATGAGTCCCAATGAGTGTTCAATAAAGTAGGTTGAAATAGTTCTAAGAAAATATACCTGAATCGTTAGAGAAGTGGACTCCAATCTGGCATGCTCGAAAGCATAGGAAAGGCAAATGGCTCCACAAGTACTCTCTCCTAAGGAGGGTTGAACAAAGTGCACTAGAGGCCCGTAGACCAACAGTGGAAAAATCTCGCAGGATATAAGTGCTTCACAGGTCCTCAAACTTGCAAAGAAGGCACTCCCTAGGTACTCTCTCTTGAAGGAAGCCCAATGTGAGAGGACTCAATACAGTCAAATTGGAAAGCAGCTTCACAGGTGCACCTACAAAGCAACATGTTAATCTACAAATAAAACATGTTATAAAAAAAAAATCCATGTAGCCAAGCAAGCAGACAGTCAAAAATTGAAGGAAGAGCTTTCAAAGTGGTCCCTCAGGAACCCTTCAAAAGAAAAGGGGTCCACTCAAGGGACAATCTGTTTGAAAGTGGAACAGTATTTTTCACAAATCAATTCAACATCAAGGAATCCTTTTGAAAGATTCCACTTCATCAAGGAATTTAAAATTAAGAAATCACCCTCATGAGGGGAAGGTCAAAACATCACCTGTAGGGGAAGGTACTCCCTCCTCAGAGGAGAGTTTTTTAAATTCTTTCTTTACAAACCCATGATGAAGGAAAAATATTCCGCTAGGGGTCCTTATTGAGGAATGCGATTTTTAAAAAATATTTTGAAGATAAAGATTTTTCAAAAAGCTTTTTTGGCCACCAAATGCAATATTTAAAAATTTAAGCAACATGAGAGCCCCCCCTTAGGATGGTGTGTGCCAAACATAAAGGCACATGACATCCTAAGGAGAGAAAAGAAAGAATAAAAAGGAAAGTGATGTTGTGTCCCATAGAACATAGCAAGATGTAACTGTGGTAATGTTGTCACACATGCGACAGACAACACATAGGCACAACATCATGAAGCAAGCAAGGAAGAGAGAAAACTGCAGAGAAAGCAAAGAAGATAACATAATGAACAAGAGATAGGGGATTTGATATTTTAGGATCAGAGCTGCTCATAAATGTAGATAAATAACTATAATAGTATATAAATGAACTTTCATCAATCCCATACTATATCAGACCATGTGAAGAAGGCACGTGAAGAAAAAATGAAAAAAAAAAAATTGGATCAACATGGAAGGGAGGCTTAAATTCCCCCAACATTTTGCATCGTCCCCAATTGTCGAAAATCAATATATGAAAAAGAGAATAATGATGTGATAAATTGAAGTTTCACAACATAAAAAACACTCCTATATCCAAGAACCTACAAGGGTGACAAGCGTCATCCATGAACATATAAAACAAGCACAAGGGAACACAATACACACACAATCAAATCTATAGATAAAGAAGAGGTACCCCCTAGTCCGCATCAACCAAGAGGTCATCATTCTCCAAATCTAGATCACTATAAGGGGAAGGTAGACGATCCTAAAAGGGTGAAATATCAAGGGGGGTACCCTTTGACCCTCTTGCAACAAGAGCCAAGGAAGAAGGCCCCTCGAGGTTTTCTCCACTCAGTTCTTGTGAGGTGAATGCCAGCGATTTTGTGAAAATTGTTGATAAGGAAAAGAACTTGTCCATAGAGTTAAGAATGCACTTCACAAGAGTTCCATGTGTCAACTCAATAGGCAAGCGAGGCAGCACCCGAGATCCACTACTAAGCTCACCAAAATATTGGGGAGCAGTGATGAACTCTGGGGACATCGAGGCTTCCTTCGTCACTAGGATGGCACAAGCCAACACAGAACCACCCTTTGAAAAAGGTGAGCCCTTCTTCTGACCCCCATTACTAGCAGGGTCATCCTCCATCTTCCATTTCATCAGAGGATGTGAAATCCCCACAAATGAAGTAGAGGGCATGGAGGAGGATGATAAAACCATGACAGACACCATCGAGGTATTCGACATGTCCACGAGTTTTGAAAATGGTGGGATGTATGGAAGGGACATCGGAAGGGGACGCTCAATCAAAGGAGCAATGAATACCTACACCATCTTTGGGTGAGGATCATTCACACTCTCAGGGGAGCCAGAAGCAAGACTGAGGTTGAGGGTACTGAAGCAAAGAAGACGAAAGAGAAAGACATGGCAAATACTGCTAAAGCAAAAGCTATCGGATCCTCTTTCTTCTGCAAGGCAGCCTACTTAGTAGCTAGATCCTTCCTCCAACACTTGCGCTCATGCACAAGGTGTTTCTATGACTGCGAGAGCTAGAGGTTGCAACCTAAAAAGGGATGAAAGACTCATGTTCAACCATCAAAGTATCCATCATAGTCATTTCCAATAGAGAGAGGGACTCCTGGATGGTAACAAGAGGAGAATATGGAGAGGATGATGGAACAACAGCAAGAGGAGTAGGCTCAAGTGCCTCAGTGGCAGGCCTCTTCCCATTCACTACCTTATAGGTAGGAGTAGTAGGAGGTCGTGAAGACCAAGACATAGAGGACACTCCATGAGGACCCTTCCCCTTACCATATATAATAGATCGAGGCACCGTGGGTAAGACGGGAAGTTCAAACATTAGACGCTTGGGCTTTCACTAAGCGAGCACCATCGACCTCCCCAGCAAGTGCATGTGAGCAAAATTCGATGGCGCCATAGCAAGGTGAGAGGAAGCAGAAAGTGAAATAGCAGAAGAGGAAGAAGAGCCCTGAGTGTGGGCAGGCCTTCCCTTCCCCTTTTGATAGGAAGAGGCAGCATGTTGCTAACAGGTTGTCGTTAGGTCCTAACACTTTAGTAAATAAACACATCAATATCGACTAGGCAATGTCTAACGACTATATGCAATAGAAGACATCTTAGCTTCTCTCTCTCAAGTTTCCTTAACACTAACCAAGTGAATAAAATTTTAAGCTAAATGGCCTCTAATCTTGAAAGCAACGAATCATCTATCTAAAAAGTGTAAAATAATTCAAACCAGAAAACAAAAAAACTATAAATCTGAAAATCATCACCACTAAACTAGAAAGCATGGAAATGATTAACCTAAAGAATGCATAAATTGTTGAAGAAGTAAAACATGTAAAGAAATTAGGAAACATTTATCTAATGCAAAAGATAAAAATTCCACTGCTAACATAAAATGGTTTAACAGAATCAACTGAAGAAAGGTGCTCCGGACATTCAAATGTTAAGTTCAGGAATGATGGAATTAGCTACAACTTGCAGGCTTGACTCTAACAGCATAACATATAGCCATGAAGATGAATTGTAATTTCAACTGTTATCTATTAAAAGAAAATATAGAATAAGAAGTAGATTACTTATCTAACTATCTATAAACCTTAAGTGGCCAGCTCTTGGATGTGTCTACAACTATCTCAGATCACATGCACTAGAAATATCTAAGTTACTTCATTCCAAAGAATTCTTTCACATCACTCAATAATTCAAAGAGTGGCAGGAAAACTCATTTTTATTCATATGGTAGTTTTTACTCAAAAGACATATTGGCAGCATAACGACAATCTTCTTTTATTCATCATTTGTAGCTCAGTTACATATTTATATGAAGAAGACTAACAAAATCCTACTTTTCAGTTGATAGAGTCTTTCCACAGATTTCCAATAATAGATGGACTTTAAATCCCATGGCATACAATATTAAATAGGATCATACGAGCCATAAAGTTTTTGAAACTAAAAAATAATAAACTATGAAGACTTGGCCCAAAATGTGTGCTCCTAAAATTTTGGCGCTTGCTCGCTTGTTTTCAAAAATATCAAGATCCGCATTCATTTCCCTTTTGACTGGAATGGTGATTGGGAGTGCAATTGACCTATGAAATGCTCAAAGACTAAACCATTAAATTAGCATAAGTAAGCTTATTTCACCTAACTTCAAGAAGTAAAGTTTGTATGCTTATTCATAAAAAGAGAGCAATTATTTTTCCTAAAGGTAATCAATTGGCAGGGTAATTTGGGTTGGAAGGTTTAGAATTTCATATTGAGGTCATTATGTTGATGAGGTTATTCTTACCTCATCAGTTGCTACACCACAGGGTGAGTCACTTTTGGTTGTCCCTTGCCCCTAGTTTTGTACTTAACATAATTCTGATAAAGTAGACTCATTCTAGGGGGAAGCAAATTGTCTAGGGCAAGCCAAAAAAGATCCAAAGAATAACCCACATGGGATACCAATGGTTGATACCCAATGTCATGCATGACATGCACAACACCTTCGTGAGAGATTTTCAGACATTTGTGAATAACGGGAGGGATTCTGGTCATGGAAACTAGCCAAGGGATGCCCAACTTCACCCTGAACAGATCAGATTCCAGAATGACATCAAAAGTAGTATACATAGCCTTAGGTCCTCCTAGGATGGAAAGAGTTATAGAACCATATGAATCAAGAGAGATATTGTCATGCATACATATAGTATTTTTTGTCTTCTCATATTCCTCCCTCTATAATGAATTTAACCATAAATTCTCTTCCGTAATAATATTCACTCGACTCGTGGGGTTGACTAGGACTCCTATCACAATGTTCCCATTGAGGTGAGCAAGAATGTATAGGGGAGAGGGATTATTATTCAACAACAAATCCTATGAGGTGAAAGTCACATTTGGTGATCTAGTTGCAGGCTAAGGGGTAGGAGTAGGAGTAAACGGGACCACATTTATGTATACCAAGGCCTTAGGAGAAGCATCAGAGGGATCAATAATTAATTTTGTAGAGTGAGACAGAAACGGGTCTATATAAATCTACAACTCACTATTTTCCTTAGCCACTAACTTATTAGTATTTTTCTTCTTCCCATCAAGGAAGATGGTACTGCCATCGATGTGATCATGTATCCCATGACATAGGCACATGAAATGTTCAATATCATGCATGTGAACATGATGGTACTGGCAGAATGTGTTTCCATCATACTAGTCAAGGTAAGGTTCCCTCAAAGGTCGAGGATCTTCTAATGTTATAATCTTATCCTTCAATAATTTTTTGCAGAATAGAAGAAAAAGATTTAGATAGTTTAGTTAAATTTTTGTTGTGTTTGAGGCTGCAATCATTAGTCATAGCAACTACATTCATGATAGACTTTCATTTTCCTGAAATGGACACTATATATTTTCCTTTGGAAAGAGAGTGTGAGGAGGATCCCCCAAACTGAACCACTGTTTGTGTTGACGTGGCCACAACGATGCCGAAGGAGGTCTCATAAGACACCAAGTTGTAGCTTATGTGGTAGATGTGAAGAATGTTGTGATGTTGGAATAGCGAAGCCAATACTACAACAAGTAACTCAAGAATGTGAGAATATTGCTCAAGAATTGTGTCCAAAGTGTGTAGATATGTCAAGAGTGTGAATTAGAATGAAGAATATCCATTGGGTGATCCCACAATAGTGGTTTACACTTTTTGGGACATTCTATTTTTTGTTGAAATCACATAGTTTTAGAAAGTATAATGATTTAAGCATTGAAAGGTTTCATTCAAAGTATTATAATTGCATATGGTTTGATCAAACCCCCTTAAATCAAACCCCCTTGGATAAAACCCTACTAGTTTTAAACCATACCTATAATGGAGTCTCCTCTACACCTACCAAATGCTGATAAAAAACCACTTTTGATTTACCTTTTGGGGGATCAAATGAATTCATTTAAAATTTATATTTTATAAGTATATATTCCAAGTATTATAAGCTTCCCAAAAAGTATAACTTTAAATTTATTTAATTTGATTATTATATTTATTTTTTATTACTTGTGAATGTAGGTTTTTCACCGAATATCAAGCTCTATGTTCTTCACATGTGGAAAAATAGAATATTATCAAAAAAATATATAAATATATCTATGCACTTGATATTGATGTCCTTGATCCAACAAAAAAAAATGAATTTCAATACATACAAAAAAATTTGTGTTAGTAAGTAAACCTATGTCTAAATTGTAACTGGTTTGACTACAAAACTTAATTAAGAAAAAAAATCAATAAAACACTATGAAACCAATTGCATGCACTAGATATCAAAGTTACAAATCTAAATTCAAAAAAAATAGAATTGTATCCTTCATAGAAAAAAGTTATGTGTTAGCAAGTACACATCACTCTTTAAAAATGTTGTTTATTGTTAAAAACTAGTTTTTGAAGGAGATTGAAAAAGAAATGCAATTTGATTCCAATTTTTTTTAAAAATATATATTTAGAATCTACAAAAAAAATGTCACAAATCACTAGTTTGCATCATCTTCAAATTCATCATGGTTTAGTAGATATAGGTGCCCAAAAGTGAAGATTTATTTAAAAAATTCAGTTCAATATCAAGTTTGGCCAAAAAGTGTAAACCACTGTTGTGGGATCACCCCATTGAAGATCAATTAGGAGGGAAAGAATCATTCAAAGGTCGATAGAAGGGCACAGGGATGTTACACTTCGTCGCAAATGGAGAATGTAACACCTTTGTAGATTCTAGAGGAAGGAATCTTGGCAACACACCAATGCATCGCACAGATGTTTGTGTGCCACATGCACGTATCTGACATAAATTCCCCCACCGACACTAAAAACAAGCACCAAGTGGATGGAGTATGGATGTTTTATGTGGATTTACATGGTTGGATTTGATTTTTCTAAGGTGAAGGATGTAAAAGGGGAATTTGAAAGAGGGGTGCAAATTCACTCCTATACAGGGACCAAAAAGTGGTCACTTTTTGGTCCCCTATCTATCTACACTTACCCACTTCTATGGTTAGAAGGAAACTACGTTCTCCAAATTGTCCTATGATTTCATGGGAGGAGGCACGCCTAGTGCTAGTTATGTGATTGGCCAAATTGGCATATTTAACATAGGTAGAGTGAAATCATTTGAACTCTCCTAAAAATATAGCTTAGCTTGTTTATTTGGTTACCTCCAAGGCCTAGGGAGTTGGACCACAATTGCATTGGATAGTTAAGTGGGCAGTTATGGTCTATTTATACAAGGGGTACTTAATGGTTCCTAAATTTTTATTCAACTTAGTAAATAATTTCTATTTTATCTTAATTATTTTTGTGTTTCCTAATTTTTCTTCTTTTCTCTATTTTTTATTTTTTTTCTGATCTATGTTATGCTAACATATTTATATAAAAAAGGTTAAAAGAGAAATGAAATGAGAATGTAATTAACTAATAGAGTGATTTCAACTTACAAATTCTAACTTTATGTATTAAATCTTGTGAAATTGATTATATTCACAATATGATGACCATTTAAAACCCAATCATCAATAATGTAGACATAAAATTTAGAATAATTTATTAGAGAAATAAAAAAATATCAAACTACACACAAAAAATTAATATATATACTAATTTAGTAACTCAATCAAAATATTTTTTAGTAATATTCATATATTTTTACAAAATAAAAAATATTCCAATGCCCCTTCGTTTGCCTTTTTGTTTTTGGTAGTTACATAGATGTATTTGGACTTGATGATACCTATTTGAGGATACTTGGATATTATGACATTTTGATGCTTAGTTATGATGATATTTGATGACACTGTTATATCTAATGTTTTATGTTTATATCATGGTTAGTAGATCAGTTTAATTGTTATGAGAGTTATCATTGATATAAGTATTATGTATTTATTGGATGTATGTTCTATCATGATTTGATATCGGTGTATTGTGTGTCGATGTTTTGGTGAAGGGGAACAGGGTCACATCACTCGCTTGCGAGTACCCTACGATGCTGTGATTTTCCCTTCATGATGTGTTTGCTTGTTTGTCTATATACATGTTCAACTATGTGGTTTGTTGCAAGTTGCAAGTACCAAGAATCGACTCCACCTGGATTTTTAGGTTTGAGCATGCCTTAATTCCAATGGAGGTTGTTGATTCGGAGGTAGCATCAGGTACCCCACGTTGAGCCATCATCCTCGTCGAGGATGAGTATATGTGTGTCACACCCCATTTGTAAGGTCAATTCGAGTTGTGTTGTCAATTTTACTGTCATTTTGTCTTCCATTTCACTATATGGTCAGGTATTGCTTGATAGTATGTTCATTGAGTAATGTACATGATTGTGCCTTGTTTGATTATTTCGTTAAATAGAAAGTATTGAAATTAAAGGCCTTGGAATACTAAAATAAAAGCTTGTATATGATTGAAGTATCAATTAAATAAATTATTAATAAAGTATTTATTTGATTTAAATAAATTGGAATTAATGGTTAAAAATGAAATATTATATATATATATATATATATATATATATATATTAAATTATGATAATATGCAAAAAAAATTGGAGTTGAAGAATTAAATTAATAAATTCATATTTAATTGTTCAATTCATTGGTGTGTAAATCTCAAGATATGAATTAAAAATTATAAAAAATAATTACAAGATGAATAAATTGTGAATAGTGGAGAAAATAAATTAGTTAATTCAATGAAGGATAATAAATTAATTAGTGGGAGTTAACTGAAGAGGGGATTTTGGATTTTTTTGGGGGAAAAACTAATTTTGCATTCTGTGCACAGGAGTTTCTTATTCTGGTTCTTGGAGCTTGTTTTTGGTTCTTGAAAGTTTGATTTTGTAGCTTGGAGGCTTGGGATTATACTATTTTGGAGGCTTTATATTGGAGTAGAGGTTCATTAGAAGATTGAAGCTCTTGGGAGGAAGTTGAAGCTGCATCTGGGATTCAGACCTGGCAACACTTTCAGCTCTTAGCTCTATGACTCAAAATAATCCAGGTTCCATGCTTTCTCTAAGTTATAATGTTTGCTCATAAATGAATATTGCAAGATTATATCAAGCTTGAAGAAAAATAATAAATTGTTAAATTACTTAGTGCCCTGTCAATTGTTGCTCTGTATTCTTTTCTCCATTTTGACTGTAATTCATTTTTAAGCTTTCCAACTGCAATAATGGTTAAATGTCTCCATTTTTTGATTTGGGTGTAAACCTCTGCCCCTCTTTTGATTATCTTGAAATCTCATTTCCAATTCCTTTGGTAGCTATTTGGTTCAATAATTTTAGGCAGAGCTTGTGTTGTTTTCAAATGCTTTCTATTCATTGTGTGCACCATGCAATGTCTCTATAATACTCGTTTCTCTTAAAGATTCAACTTGGGGAATCCATGGCTTTGTTTTTCCTTGCATAGTGAATGTATTCCATTGGTCTGATTTTAGCTAGCATGCATTCAGTCATCCCTTCTTGTTTCAATAAAGCATGTTCATATCTATATATAATTTAAATTGGTATTAGGCCATCACTGTAGCTTCTACCATGTAGATTTTTCATTCGATAACATTGTTTCTAAAATCCCATGTTCACAATTATTCTAACCAAGCATGGTACCCTCAGGCTGCCGCCCCTGTTCTTGACAATTTGTCTTAGAAAATACATATATCTCTCCATTCGATGGATTTTAGACTTATGGCTATCAATAATTATTCTCCCTCATAGTCGCAACCCTGTCCTTTAATTGGATACTATAATAAGCTTCCATTTGGCCGAATGCAATCAATTTGTTGAATTAGGTGAGTTCATTGTTAACCAAGTCTTTTTATCATAAACAAAAGCTTACTCCTCAATGGCGCCTTGTAAACTGAAGTATTCTTTATCTTATTCCCTCTATTTGAGTTGGCATCCCTTCTTTATATTGGGGTGAGTTTGTATTGGCAACTTCCAGTCTTTTATTATATTTGGTAATGCATATTGAATGCAACCGGCCTATAGAATTCGTTGTGTGTGTAACTATGATTTTAACATATCTTTCTATTTATTGGCGATCTATAGGTGTGTATGGGGGTGCTGCCATTAATTGGGCTGATGTATAATCTATAAACCATCCTTTCCATTCAAACTTATCAAGATTTCACGTTCACTAAGAATTGCATTTATCCTTAAAACTCCTCCCTGTACTGAAATTTGAAGCTTACTTCTTTGCCTCTTGTGTTGGTTAGAGAGGCTAAAGGGTGTATTCCTCTACCTAGATTGATATTGAATTTAGATTCTACCTAATTTGATATTGAATGCAGATATCGGTTCCTTGATGTTTTGTATTGGTATCGTTGTGTATTGAGTATATAAAGGATTTGATATTATTTACTTGCATGCATATTTCAATTGCATATAAGGGATTCAATTATATTCAATTCAGTCCCTGCACTACTTGGACTCTTATACCGATTCTTGTATGTGGTGTATATATATATATTTATAAACAGAGATAAACATATAAAACTATTCCATTTAAAATTACCAACAGTCTATATTGATGTTAATCAAATATTTTCATATGTACAAATATATATATATATAGATATATATATACATTATATATATGTATGTATTTATATATATGTGTATGTATATGAATATACATGGGTGTTTTGTGGGTTATTATTAAAGTATTTCAGCATTTTATGTATTTTTATTTAAATGTGTAAATCAAGAAAATATTATTTTGGAAAAGATTAATAAATTGTAATGAGATAAATGAAAGTTAGTGTATATTGCAAGAAATTACCTTTATTTTGATGATTTATTAGTAAACATGAAATGAATATTTTTGTAAACCCACTTTGACTCTATGTTCTATTATGATACTGAATTGCTAGTTTGAAACAAGTGAATGGTTAATGTTTTAGTAACGAATGTGGGTGTTGTTCAAGCATGTAAGCCATTATGTAAGTGATTATTAGGAGTCTTCCAGAGGCTAAGGAAAGCTATTTTCTTGATGGAATTTCTTGATAATCCTTAAGATGATTGTTGTGTATTAAATGTGTGTATGATGGTTATTAGCCTTGCACAATGTGTTCTCCTATGTGGTTGGAACTTGAGTGTGGGAAGGGTTATGCCTTGCCCTGTTGTTTTGTTATGAGTTCTTATGATTTTGCAAGTGGTTTTTCTCTTTGATTACTATTTTGGGGTCTCCTTGTTGTCAGTAGGGGAGTGGATCTCAATGGGGGCTGGTGCACAAAGTGGCACCTGGGTAACCCATGTGGGAGTTTTGTAATTAAGTGATAACCTAAAATGAACTAGGGGGTTGGGTAGTAATCACACTAATTTAGTTAAGTGCATGCCTCACTCATGGCTCAAGTGCTCATTTAGCTTGAGATGAGTTGGGAAGGCCTGGTTGGCAATACCATCTTCCTTGTCCTCATGAAAGGAAGGTTAGTTCTGCATGTGTCACCCTATGGGGCCGGCAGCTAGTAGGAGACTGCTAGGGTAACCGTAGATGGGGGCAAGCGGCTGGTTATAGACTGTCAGTGTAACCCATGTCAAAACCATGCAATGACACTCCCTCCTACGACAACCTAGTATTCCCTTGTTTATTGTTCCCTTGATGTTGAGTTCCTTTGGAAGTGATGTTATTTTCATTTGATGTAGTACTTTACTTATTCATTGATGTTATGTTATCCTTGTGTGGTCTACTGTCCTTTTCTTGATTGTGATGGTGGGACTCTTTGCTATCTCCTAGCACGAGGGGTGGACCTTTGGGTTCCACATGGTTGGGAGGAAAGTGCATTGTACTCCATTGGGTTCCCTCTCCATGTTCTTGATTGTGGTGACTTCTCTTGGATTGAAGACTTCTACATTGTACCAACTCATGTGGATTGTTACTCTTGTAGTTGTATTGTATCATAATTTGATGTATTGTGTATCATACTTGATGTACACTCCTCACATGTATACGAGGAGATATTGATGTTCAGATGTATAAATGTAATGGTGTAAACTAATGTTGAACTCTATTATGTAATGGTTTATGTAACAGATGTTATTGTATATGTAATTAAATAGATGGATTCAAATGATCCCTATTGAATAAATGTTATGGTTGTATCATATTGAATACTTGATTAAATGTGATGATTAGATGTAATTCCATAATGATGTTAGAATTTCTTTAATGTAGTGATTTATATCTTCTTACAAATTTAATTAATGGGAAAACTATGTAGCATAGTCACGAACCTTAGAGGACTTAGGTTAGTCTTGTGTAAATGTTTCATTTGCAATAGTGTGCTTAATGCACTTTCAAAAAAAAAAAATGTTCAGTTTTGGGTGTTAGTGTGTTGTCCTCTAGGGTCTCGTGGCAGGGGCATTACAAACATATAAGATCAAAGTTAGTGTACTTCACCGCTCAAAATAAGAAAATATAAATGAGGAAGAGATCTTTATTTTTTTAATGACTTGTACAACCCCAAGAAGACTACTACAGTGAGATTCAATCTTCTTCCTCAAAATTTTATCTATATCTAAATATTGCTAAAAAAGTAAATCCTAAAACTACTATAAAAAGAATATAGAAAATATGAATAGTGATTAAGGGACTAGGATCCCTTCCATAATGTTATTAACATCCTTTTATAGAGAAAGGAAAAATAAATAAAAAATCAATTACAATAAGGAGTTAGCTACTCTAGAATATTCATGCAACTATTCTATTTTTAGAGAATCTTCGAAGAAAAAACAAATAAACCTATTAATAACTTTCTAATTTTTTTCAAAAATATTTCATGCCAATAACATTGTATTATCTTTATACAAAGTCTAAACTAACCTTATACATGCCTAAAACTATGAACCACTTTATAATATAGCAGGGCCCATTAACAATTGGCCTATTACAATTCAACACTTAAAATAACAAATATAATTCCAAAAATAATAAATTTTATATTTAAAAATAGTAATCTCTTTTTCATGCATAAAATTTACACTTGAACATCATTTTGTAGTCTTTTGCCTCTACTTTAATATTTGGAAAATTCTTTCATACTTTTTTAAGAATCGCCTCATTTGATCCATCTAGCCATTCCACCCTAAAATTACATAAATCAAAAATCCTTTTGAGAAAATTCAATTTCTATATCATATCTAGAAATTCATTTTCAAATAATCTAAAATGAGATTTCAATTCCATGTATTTATCTATTATATTTTTATATAAATCTACATATTTATTTAACTCTTCTACCTTCTTCTCAAGTACCTTGTTGATATCAATCAAGGGACTTATTTCTATCGATCCTCTCTTATATTAGGCTTATACAACATTATTAAATCCCTCCATAAAGTATTAACTTTTATGTAATTTTTCCTTAGCTAATTTCTTTAAAGGTTCGGAGAAGAAGAAGCTCAGGAGCATTGGTAGTGGAGGATATGCTCGTAAATCCATAAAACAGTTCTAAAGAGACAAATGTTCTGGTGATTATGCAATTCTTCACTCTAGAGAGAAAGTACGATGTTATCTATGGATATCATTTCATGTTACTTTGGCCACAACAGTTTGGTTTTGTTTCCCTTTTACAGTTTGCTTGTCTCCATGGAAACTGGTATTGAGCATCATAAAAGGAATCCCAAGAAGGATATTCTACATGAAGGCCTCATGAATCTTATATTTGATCATATTAAATTGAAGGTGTTACCTGTAATTCCTAAGCTCCCTTTTGCTTGTAAAAAGGGAGTCACTAACAATGGGTATGAAACCGGTGAGTCGGTGGGAGAGTGGGAAGGGGAATTTGAAGAAGAAGAATTTGTTTATGATGAATCTTCAAAGGATGAGGGTGAGTTTTTTGATGAATTCGAGGACTCAAAGTCCTAGTCTAAGGGTTATGAAATAGATGTTGAAATGAGAGAGGTTGTTATTCCTTCGGTGAAAAAATTTTGAAGGGGAATAAAAGGTGTGCCCTAAGAAGGGGAAGCGTGCTTTCAAGCAGGAAGCAAATAAGCTGAAAGGTTTGGAGGATTCCTATGTTCCTATTGTTAAAGGGGTTCAGGGTGATGTTAATGAGGGAAACGAGCAGCCTATGGTGGATATCGGGTAGGATGATGAGGTGTTTGTGAATCCCAAAGTGGCTAGTCCTAGCCATAATGATTTTGAGTCTCCTGTTGGTAATAATGTTGAGAAAGATAAGCAGATTGATGCTAAGGCGGAGCAGCTTGAAATTTTAGCTAATTTGTCCAACATCCCTAAGAAACGCCAAGTGATAGTGGAGGTAATTTAGGTTGAGGACTCCACTAATGAGGAGGATTTGGAGGGAAAAGATGGGGTTCAGAAGGAACCCAATGAAAATGTTGATATTCCTCTTGTTGTGTCGGTCGATTGCGAGGAGACTAATATGGACCTATTTTGTAGAATGGTAGAGGACAACACTTGAAACCTGCTCTCACTTGTGAAATGGATTTTTCTGAAGTGAAGGAGCTTAATACTAAGCTTAGAGACTGGCAAGATGTTTTTGTGGTGTTAGTGAAATGCAATCAAAGGGAATGGACAGTGAGAAGTAAGGTCAAGATATGAATGTGATCCTTGATAAGTTAGTTGTGGATGGCAACAGACTTGGTAAAATCCATGAAGAAAGGTTGACCTCTTTGGAAATTGTTGTTCAAAGGATCAATGAGGAGTGGTTAGTGAGTATGGAGGAAAGAATGAGAAAGATCAACAATGATTTGCAAACTATGGTTTGAATTAGCAATCAGTCTCTGAAGACTAGTGCTAAGGGCTTGTCAGTTTTGAATGATAAAGCCATTAAGTGGACTAGTCAGTCTTTAGATTTGGGTGAACATGATGCAGCCATTGTTGAGGTTAATCATATGAACCTGGAGGATAATAATGAGGATAATAGTCCATTCGAAGAGAAGAATTTGGACATTGATCCCTGCCTGTGAAGAAGGAGCAAGACTAAGAAAAGGGAAGATATTTTGTTCCAGGATCTTTAGGATCTATTCAAGATGTATGACAAGGTCATCTTGGATAATATGGAATTGGCCAAGGTGCTTAATAAAATGTTGTATTTTTTTGTTGTTGTTTTTGGTTGTTTAGCTTTATGTTGATGTTTTGTCTTTGGGTTGGTGATAGGTTATCTAGCTTTATCTTTTGTCAAATTTTTTGAATTTTGTGGGCTATCGGTGTTATTGTTTCTCTCTTGTTAGCAGCTTTCCTCCATTGTAAAGGTTTTCAGGGTCCCTTAAAAACCTATTTTTCCTAATCAAAAACTTTTATAAAATTTTCTACAAAATATGGGTCATATGCTTGCTCAATACTTCCATGTTTTAGTTTTTTTAGACTCATTTTATTTAATTCCCACAATATTGGAAGATTCTCATGTCATATATCCTCTTCTTTTTCAATTCCTTTGTAAACAAATTTATGAACTTCTATAACCAATACACTTGGTCATATTATTGATAGGTGATATCTATTACTTTATTAGATTGTGTCAAAAAAAATTCTTCCAATCACCAATAGCTTGATACCTTATTTTCATATGTTGTATTGAATTAAATTCCTACTTTGAAATCAAAACTAGTGTATTGGAGGGAGATCCCTATTGTTGAGCTAGTAGAGTGATTAGATATTTGGTAAAGATTTTAATTTGTGCTAGCTAATTTTTCCAATCCCTTTTGGTTTTCTCATCTTTATCCATTCTTATCTTTATTGTTTCCATGGTAGTATCCAAAGAAATTACTTCTTCTCCTTTGGATTTCTTTCATAAATTCATCCTAGATATATGACAATATGATGTAGTCAATTCTCATTCATCTTCATCTACAATAGAAGTAGCAATCTCAACAATTTTTTTATGTGATTCATGCACTCTTATAGTAGAAATCATTATATGATTCTTCTTTGTTCTATTATTTTATACTTCAACATATATTCTAGCAATATCTAACGATTTAATTACTATGTCCTCCCTCTTTCTTAGGTTCATTTTTAACCATGTTGGGATAGGAGGAAGATTCTATATAGTTTAACTCATTTCTTATATTACCTCAAGCTACATTGTTGTTGTTCTTGTTCTTGTTTCACGAGACTCTTTTTTTGTTCCCATTTTTTATGTTATTCTATTTGTTACTCTTCACCATATTATAATAAACTTTGTCAAATTTTAACTCTATGTTTTCTTTGAATGATTCTTCTTCTACTTGTTTGTCATAATATTATGAGTGAATTTATTTGTCTAATAATTTATTTTTATTTATATTGGAGGTGATTGACCCAAGTTTTTTAAAATTTATATTTATTAAGTAGTTATTCTTAAATATTTATAGTCATTCTGACCTTTTATTATTATCTTGTATTATCAAAATCTTTTCAACTGATGTGATAGGTACCTCAATATGAGGTGATCTAATTGTTGAGTTTACTAGAGAAAGATTCTTTTCAGGGAAAGGGATAGACTTAAATTGAAATTTTCATGTCCCCTTTATCTCTTTGGCTTCTTTTAGAATTGTAGTCATGGATTGGTCTTGAGAAGGATATACTACTTTTAATGGTTCATAATTTAATCCCAATATCACCCTAAATTCTATTGCATGGTAGGTTACTTTTTTCTTTTCCATTTCCTACTAAAAATTTACTAAAGACTCAAACCATTAATTTTTTTCTTTCTCAGAAATCCTTTGGGTTTTCTTGGGTTCTTTAGCAATACAAAGAGTTATCTTTTATTTTTATTTTATTTTATTTTTCTTTCTAAAATTGTTCTATCTTGGATTTTAACCATGAAAAACTAAAATATTCTATTATTTTGCACATTATTTTATAGAAGGACCTTCTTTCAATGGGCAATTGATATACAGGATTGGTTGATCATTATTTTTTATAAATCATAAAAAATATTTAACACATTCTCATCATTAAATGAAATTGAAGGAATTCCCCCTCTAATCTCCACAGTTCTCATTTGCTAAAGCATTGGCCTATAGAAGCCTCTTTCCTAACACCTTTGTCATCTTGACAATCAACCCAAAAAAAACAATGGAAGATACATAGCCATGCTTAGGACCAAACATGCTTTATATGTTTCCTTCAAGATCATATCTCATTCTGGAATCAAATATTTTAAAATAGAAGCATAGACCTGTAAGATCCCAATATGAAAGGAAACTATACTCCTCCTAGGTCTTAGAATTTTTTGTGAACTTTCTATGCACTTCTCTATTTTTTCTTGATAATTCCAATAAAAACACTAACTTAATCTTGGTACTAGATAAGGGGATCTAGTGAAACTTGTTAGTCTAACATAATCAACATAGAGAATTGAATAAACTAATCTCTCTAGCCAACTATCAACTATTTGGCTTCTACAAACAACCTACCATGTTCACTTCCTAATAGCTTGTTGATTGTGGGAAAGATAAAAGGTTAATTGAACCATTTAAATTATTTATTAGATTCCTTGTACTCAAGATGTGGATCCCATATAATTGCCACACTCTAATTTTTTCTTCACCCACCAAATACTAATTTTATGGCCACCAATCCTAAAAAAGACTATCTATCTAGCCAATAGATAAAACACATACTGTAATTTCATGGTGAATTTATTGCTTGTGATTAGTATGGTCAATTAGGTATGAATATTATCACTAAATTCATTGATTGGATATCACTAACTAATTGATTCCAATCAATGAATTTAGTTTCCTTAAAGATAATATTTATGTATTGAAGCATTCAATCATTATATAATCTAGAATCTATGTTTCGCATGGCCCTATTTAGTGAAGTAATGAAATCTTCAAATTCTTGTTGGAAATATGATGGTGTGATTATTGGGTTCATATTTGTATTATATTTTCTCTCCTTGATTGGCCACTTTCTATTTAGTGCCTATTTTTATCTACTTCATCTTTCTCAAAAGCTTCTACTACATTTTCCTCTATTACACTAGTTAAAGATGCTTTGAATGGAAGGAAAAAGATTATGAGATTGCAGCAAGTGTAATATCTAGGATAATATTATTATCTCCTTCTCTAATAGTCATAGTACAAGTTTATAGGCTTGATCATAGGCCAAGAAATTACTTTTGGGCTTTTTATTGCTATTAGAAAGGTTGCACTATGATCATTCAATTTGTCAAACTGCTAGTTTCTAGGTCCAAAAAACCAGGTATATATATAGGAAAAATAAGCTTTCATAACCCTTAAAAAGTTATTTAGATCATTAGAGGGGCTTAAGATAGTTGTTCGGAATTTTTTTAGTTTTTTCTTTATGGCATGCTCTAGTGTTGTGTTGGAATTTAAAGTACTTGGAACTTAAAGTACTTGGAACTAGGTTCCAACTGTGTGTTGAAGTCCAATATTTTCTTTGCTAATAGTTTTATGTTTAATATTCATAGGTTCATGGGGGTCAAGAAGGATTAGGAACTTGGAACCTATGGTATAAAGTCAAATCTAGAATCCATAAACTAAGATTTATGATAAAGTCAATGGGGATCAGAAGGTAAAGTGGAATGAGAACTTGTACAACTATGTTCTAGTTATGGGAGAGGATCTAAGGTGGAAACTTGTAATTTCATTCATAGAATGGAGGGTAGAGGCTAAGAGGAAATTGGAGGTTGTAACTTCATTCTAAGTTCAAGTGGGAAGACCCAAAGTTTGAACCTCAAAATAATTCTTATTGATGCATATTGTGGTGAATGAATGGGGATAGGAACTTAGAACTTAAAAAGGTTCTAAGTTCTTATCAAGGTTCAGGACCCAAAATAATTTAAATGAAAAATTTGTATCCCGTAATGGGGTGTAAAGAGAGGAAAGGATTAGAATTTGAAGGTTTGGTTCTAAGTCCAAATGACAACCTGGTGTCTATAAATTTACAAAGGATTTTAAAATTAATCTCTCATGGATCATAAGTTTTGACAAGGTTTATGGATAAGTCCAAAGTGCAATGTTGGGTCTATACTCCATTTCAATAGTTTGTGAAAATTGTAACATGAGGATCAAACTAAGGAAAGAATTAGGAACCAAGAGGTCCCGAGTTTACATCTTAATCACATTCCTATGGTCAAAGGATTTAGGGCATTGCCAAAGTTTGGGAAAAAACTAGGTCTTTCATGGATTCATTTAGTCAATAAAATCTACCCTATTAACACCTTAAAATAAAGATGCCTAAATTTTTATTCATTCAAAAATTAAAACTAATGAAACCAAAACCCTAGTAACAAGATTTAAATGTAAAACCCTCATTACTAAAAAATGATGAATCAAACATTTTATCAATTCATCACTATAGAAATGGGTGGGGTCCCTGGCTCAATTGGCTAAAGCATCATATTGCAGGCAAGGTCACGAGGTCCAATCTCCCCCTATCCCTATGGTATTGAAGGGTGTATCATGTCAGCATCACCAATCACGTGAAAAAATTTCACCAAGTGCATTGCAGTTTATGGGGGGCTACCGATTCTTGCAGTCTAAAAAAAAATAAAAAAAAAACATCACTACAGAAATAAGCATTGAAAAATTTGCAATCAATGGAAACTAGTTGAATTTAACCTACCTAAAACAACTGAACGAGTTGAGAACACTTGTGATAGGCAAGAAATTTTAGGAGCCCTCTTTGACTTTAAGCAAGAATTAAACCATCAATCATGAGAACAATATTTTAAAACATGTTTGCAAATTTGTAAAGGCTCAAGATATTTTGTAGAGAATAAAAATAAAAGGTTTAATATGTGAAAATATGATGAAGAAAAAATTATATAGGTTTTACCAAACTTGCACATGCATCATTAATTGTGCTTAGGTTTGGCAAGAGGCTAGTCATAGAAGGAAGTTTGGACTTGGAACTAGTTTCCAAAGTGCTTATGTCATATGAGGACTCGAGATCAAAAAAGAAAACAAAAACTCATGAAAACAATAAATATTAATGAGAGTTGGAAGGTAAGTGGAACTTGGAGCTTGAAACCAAGTTCCAAAGTCCTAAAGTTCCTCAAAAGTTCAGACTTTTGGGATTGCTTTGAGTGTTAGGTTTCTTCAAGAATCCATCACTAGTTTCAAAAATGCACAAATGACGTGAAAATCTTAAGGTCAATAAAAACACTTAGACAAAAGATACAAAACAATAATTAAGTGATGAAAACAAAGATACAAAAGGATCATTATGTCACTCAAACAAATGAATACAATGATAAAAATGACAAAATAAAGAAATAAAGAAATAGGATGCCTAATTTACTAAGTAAAAAGATGGGAGATGTATATAAAACATAACAAGAGAGAATAGACTTATATACCTTAAAGCAATATAAAGTAAATGTAAAATCCAATACAATAAATTTATGTCTTGAACCCAAAGATTCTTTTCTTTTGATTGGCAATGCCTTCTCTCATAACTCAACAATATCATTGGAACACTTTTCAACCACTTCTGACCTACACTAAGAGTAACAAAAATTTATATATTACTTTTTCTTGACCATAAGTTTTAATCTAACTCATGGGAGATGTTTACTGATTTTTGGTTGTTTTATTTGAACTTTATAATGTTTTTTAGTGATGTCTGTTTCTTGACCGGTTGGCTTGTTGTTGTTGCTTTTGTTGTCTATATGTTGTTTTGGTGTGGTTGTTTTGTTGTTGTTGAACTGTTGATCGTGAGACATAATCTTTGTTCTCTGTGTGAATACAAGGACCCTTTCCCCTACTTTTTTAATCAAAAACTCATGGAGGTGTTTTTTTTTTTTTTGACAATGCCTTCTCCCACAACTGGATCACTTTTCAACCACTTCTGACCTACACTAAGAGTACCAAAAAATTTATATAGTATTTTTTCTTGACCATAAGGTTTAATCTTAACTCATGCGAGGTGTTCCCATTTTAGCACAAAAATGAATGGCAAAATGCTCTGTACTTTTGCAGGAGGTGTTATAATAGCCCAACACATTTTCAGAGCCTTCCTTCTTTGCAGTATAAGGCGTGTATGCAACGTCTTTGTCTATTCAGCAAAACCGGCCAAATAGGCTATACTCGCACATACGTACACGACGTTGAACGGCGACGATTCGCTCCCATCGGTATGGAGTGAATCTGTACTGCTCCATGCTGCTGTAAGTACGCATCTTTTTTTAATCACCCTGCAATATGTTTTCCCTTTAGCTACAGCAATTTTCTTTCCCTTCCTGTACAAGAGTGAATATATATCTCAGAGTACAGCATATATTTCACATAAAGTACTCCAAGCTCTTACACACAAATAACAAAGCATTATTAGGGTTTTACTGCCATAGTTTCCATAGTTGGAGTAACAGATAGTCAGAGCTTCTGCTTCAAATCTACTCGTGTCTCCGCAAATCTATGGACTCAGCTTTCGCCATTGTTATTAAAAGAAAGCTTGGATTTTCGGTTCCGCTATTAAATAGATCTATGCTGCCCAACAGAAAAGAAAAGTTTCTAATTTGGATTTGAAGCTTATTTTTCCATGCTATAAATGTAAAAGATTGTCACAAACGAAAAAATGAATCTGAATCCTCTGAGAAATTTTTGGACAGTCTATGAGCTTTTGGAATACAATGGCCATCTTGGTTTTTCCACGCCATGTACTTTCGTAGAATTTGGGATTTAGTGTCGAATGTGAATAATGAATAAGCCCTTAGCCCTTTAGGCATTTCAGAATCTCTTTTGTACTGTCATAACATTTGAAAATTAGTGTAGAATGTGAATAATCTGTAAGCCTTTAGGCATTGGTACTTTCAGAGGTGTTGGAATTTTGTACCCAATACGAATGAACTGTAAGCTTTTAGACAAAAGAGAATCCTTTATGATAGGATTGTATGATTTTTTTGTCTCCGCCTCGCATCATCTAGTACACTATGTATTTGGTTGGTAAGAACCTAGTAAATAAGGCGCCTCACTTTAAGTCTAATTGATATATTTTTTTTATTTGGTAGCCCTTTTATAAACTGTAGTGTGCTTCGTAAACTTTTTTCACATGATACCACGGGGACGGGGAAGACTAGACCTCATGATATCTTGCCTACAACAAGATGTTTTAGCCAATCGAGCTAGGCCCCCACCCAAGCCAGTTGATATTTATTATTAGTAGAGGGTCAACATCAAGGTAGGAGACGTGTAACACTAAAATTTGCATACTCATGCCAATTTTCATTTAGTTTTAGGTCTATTTTGATGAAATAATTTAATTTACATGATTAAATAATGTAATTTTATGTAAAGTTGAGTTATTTTTTGATTTATTACTTCTTTTTGTTTATAGTTATCCTCGTAAATTTTATCTTATCTCTATCTATATGCATCATATAAAATATTTTTTATATTTATACATGCATTTATTTTGAAATATTTATCATTATGATATTAGTATCATTTTTGTCACAAGTCAATCTGTGGCCTGTAGGAGTAATCTTGTACCTTGCAAAATTGATTCATGAAATTCAAATTCAATTTCTATTGACTTTTTCTTATTCAATACCCATTATGAGCTGACTTGATACATGTTTCATACAATTAGTTGTTATTTCTTAGTATTTGAAGTCATTCAATGTGCATTCATTATCATTCATAAATGTTTGAAACTCAAATGCATTACAAGAGAAATCAGTCTAGGAACAATTCACTTTTGAGCACTAAAACAGCTTTTTTTTGCATCAAATCATTCAAGATTGTCTACTTAACAAAAGAGTGTTATCTTTGATCTTTTACATGACTATAAAGTTAGTCCAACTCAAGAGGGTCAACCTAGGAGAACTTGACACTTGTGATTCCAAAAAAAAAAACCAAAGTATTTTCAATACCAATATTCCTTAATAGTCAAAAAAAAGAAGAGATCATAGTAGATCATATCACAAAAATTTATATTACATCAAATTGGCACCAAACATTACAGATCAAATTCATAGGACATGAAAATGACCTAGAGTCACAAAATCAATCCACAAAGATTCATAATTCTACAAAAAAAAGCTAGACTTTTAACACATTAAAGATACCTATTTTTGTCTATGGATAAATGAAATTTAAGTCTAATTCTTCATTGTAGTTCCTATAAATAAGTGCACCATCCATTACATTTAATTCTATAAGAATAACCTTTTTACATGTTTTTGTAAGGAAAACTAGATGCGGAAAACAATTCTCCTAACGCCAATACCTCAGGAAAGAGTGCAGAAGTACTTTTAAATTTTCAATTATAGTCAAGTTAAGATACACTATGAGACAGATTATAGAAATAGAGTATTTAGACAAACACACATGAAACACCAGATATACATGGGAAAACCCTTAAGGGAGAAAAACCCACCACACCAAGAGAAATCACTTTGTATTACAGTAATCAAAATACATACAATTCCAGACTTATCTTTTTGGTGTCATTATACAGCAGCATTCATCATGAACCTTCTTCAAACAGAGACATCCAAGTTACAGCCTTTACAGATTTTAATTTCTTCACTGATACAGTTTGAATTCTTCACACTTCACTGTTGATCGAACTACTATCCAACCACCAAGCACCTGCAATTTCCAACTATATCCATGGTGTTCCCTGATTGTCGAGCTCCCTCACAGAACCGTCACAACGAACAGACTCCCAACGGTTCCAATTCGGCTCTTTTGATTCGTCCACGTGATGCCACATCGGAAGTCATACTCAGTCAACAGAATTCGTATTGTATTGGCATCTCGGTGAGACACTAACTGTGTCTCGCCGATGCCACATTGAACTCATATCGATGTCACCAAGAGTTATCGTAGTCGCCAAGACATTCTATCGAGCTACAAGAGTTTCACCGAGTCACCAAGCAGTCATCCTAACTTATCGCTTTCGCCAGAAGGTCATAGTGAATCACTAAGGTTACACCGAAGTTCCCATATCTACCGAGCACCAAATGAAAGTCGACAAGACACATCTATCATCGAGAGTTCATACCGATCTTCATATGCTACTCCGAAGTGTTCACCTGTCACCAAAACATTTGTCCACCACTAAGAGAACTTACCGATTTATATATGTTTCACCGAAGACTAACTGTCGCCAAGAGTTACCTCGATAGCCATCGACTATTGGCAAGACAATAGCTTATCGCTCAGACTTCATAACGAAGTCTAAGAGTTATATCGATAACTCCCAAGTAGTCCATGTCGCCATGATTCTCATCTATCGCTAAGACCTTTCTCTGATATCTTTGAGTTAAACCAAAGATTTAACACTTGAGTCTGAGACATAGTCACTTCGGTAGGACATCATACCGAGTGAATATAGGTTACTCTGAAGACCTCAATACATACACTATCGGCGAGAGATAAACACTTCGCTGAGACATCTCCCCGAATGTTGAAGTCACTCTTAAACTCCAGTCGCCAAGAGTCTCGCTGATACACGAATGAATGGCCTTTCGGCCAGATATCTCCCAAGCGCTATAAGGTCACAACGAACACACCTTGTCACAGCGATAGCTACATAGTAAACCTTTTGGCAAGACTTCTTTAGGGTCACAGCGACCTGTTCAGAATTGAATAAAACAAACTGCTAGTCGGCCAGACATGGAACCTGTCACACCGACTTGGCACTCATGGAGGTTTCAGCCTATAATGCTTGAGACACATATTTCCAACAATCTCCCACTTGACGAAGATCATACAGGCACCTCCAGAGCAAAAATAATACTTACTGAAAATCACGGGCATGAAGGCCCATTGAACTGGCACACCACCTAAACTTGTCTCTGTGCTCAATCGGCTTCGTCAATGCATCCTGCAACATTCTCCGAGTATCAACTTTTTCCAAACCTGACCTTTCCATCCTCAACCATATTCTCATACAAGTGGTACCGTAGATCAATATGTTTCGTCCTGGCATGGAAAGTTGGATTCTTTGCCAAACAAATGGCACTCTGACTGTCACATAAGATTGTTATTTCCCGTGCATCAAAACCAATGTTAGAACACAAATGTTTCAACCATACAACTTCTTTACAAGCATGGGTAGCTGCCATGTATTCAGCCTCTATAGTGGACAAAGCGACTACAACCTACCGCTTGCTCATCCAACTCATTGCACCACCATTTAACATGAAAACGTATCCACTGGTGGACCTTCTGCTATCAATTTCCCCTGCCCAATCAGAGTCTACATAACCACGAATGCTGAGAGTCCTCTGTGATTCAACTGAATTCCCATGGTAACACAAAGACAAATCTGAAGTTCCCTTCAAATACCTAAACACCCTCTTCACAACATCCCAATGTATTCTTCCTAGATTAGCCATAAATCAACTAAGAACTCCCACTGCTTGGGCAATGTTTGG
>VDFB02353493.1:377362041-377413032 GCA_007258455.2 Sequoia sempervirens
AAAAATTCAAAAAAATTGGGAAATTGTTCTGACAAGTCAATTTTATAGTGTTGAGTATGTTGGTAGCAAAATATTTTTTATTTTAGGACCTTTGGGGTGTCTATAGTTTCATTTGAAGTTTGAAGTTGATGCACCCAATTATAAATGTTTCTCAAAATCCCACCCTAACATTCTATAAATAGGCCCTAAGGGGTTCAAAAAGAGTCATTGTGCATTTTGAGTTTAGAAATTGAGAGCTCTAAGTGGATATTTTGTGAAGGAGTTCCTGCAGAGATGTCACTTGTCCCCATAGTTGTGCACCACAGATACTGAGTTCATTCCTTTTGACGGCCAGAGGGCTTAGGGGATGTGGTATGTACCATTTCCTTTCCTCAATTTTCATGCAATTTTTAGTAGATTTTAGGGCTCCAAGAAGAGAAAATAGATGTGGTGTTTTGGTGTCACATCTACTATCACATTCTTTGCATGTTTGGTTTTTTGCACCGCATGTGCGAAGTGCAACGCATCTATAAAATAGAGTTGCAAATGTTAGGTTGCTCACAATTTCTTTGTGCATCGCATTCGTTGTGGTGTGACACATATGTAGGATAGAATGTTGAAATTGATTTCTTCCAATTCATTTGAATGATAGTACATCACAATTGCTTAGCTTGTTCATAATTGTAATGTGAGTCGTATGTGTGAGCCGTATTTGTATGAGAGTGAGATGGATTTGACTATTAGCCAATTTGAGTCATTTTTTGGTAACTTTTTCTCTATACAAAATTTCCAATAGGTCCATTTAGGTTTCTTGATTGATGTAAAGTGTTTTTTGTGAGCACAGGTGTGATTACCACCAATATATACCCAACTAATATATACCCGAGAGAGCCAACCTACATCTTTCAAATTTTGAAATCATCTAGAAGATGAGGAGAGGGATACATTTCATGCCATAGGATTGTACATGTTACTTTCATGCCCATCATTCAGGATAATTGAGGACTTTTGATAGCTTTAGTGGAGCAATGACAGCGAGACCAACTCATTCCACTTACCCACATGAGAGGTCATTGTGACCTTGGAGGACGTCTAGCATATTCTTCGTCTTCCTATTCATGGTGAGCTTGTTGTCTATGATCTTGATCATGGGTTGGCCACCTTGTAGAGATTCTTTGCTATTGATGACCTAACTCTCAGGGATGAGGATTACGATATCCAGTGCAATACCCTGGTTGATAGTTGTTATCTACACTATGATTGGCGGCATTGTCATTCCTGATCACCAAGGCCATGAATTCTATATTGAATGGGGTTAGCTACTTGAGGGAATGATGGAGCGGGCCACAATTTATGCTTGGTGTCCTTGTTTACTAGGCATGTTTTACTTTTGGCTTCATGATTTTGTGTACCGAGATGCTCAGTCTATCAACTACAGTACTACATTGCTTATGGTTTAGGCTTGGGAGCACATAGTTATCTTCAGGCCACCAGTTGATAGATACCTAGCACCAAGACTACCATATGTATACATCTATAGAGGTGTTGTTGCATAGATACGAGTTGGTAGCATTGACTATTGGTGTCATGGCATTGATACCCTTGATTCTTTCACATGGAAGTCATACAAAGATTGCCAAGTCTTGGACAATGATACAAAGCATCTTCCATATTGTTGGAAGACCCGATATTTTATTGGTCGTACTATTCAAACCCAACATATTATTGAGAGACATCTTCTAGAGTGTTTGTTGTGAAAGTTCAGAGAGTAGCAGGGAGTTCATGTAGGCATTATAGAGTTTGACCGATCTCGAGAGGTTCCCATGTGGGGACCCATGATTAGTGTATAGGTTGTAGTTGTAGAGATTGGCAGATTATAACCAATTGAGTAGGGTGCCCCTGTTGATTTAGCTGATGTAGGGACTACAACATATTACAAAGCATGGTGGTCCCAGCATAGTCCCACCCCTTTGACAGATCTAGATCAACCTATTCATGTAGGGAGGCTGGGTAGAGGTCCTCATGGGAGATTTCATGGGAGAGGATGGGGGAGAGGTGGCAATTTTAGTCACAATAATGGTGTTGATGATGGGGTGTTGGTGGAGGTTGGGGATAAGATGGTAGGAGGGGAGATAGCAACATGGGTGGAGACGAAGGTCAAAGGGATAAAGGTGGACTTCCACCTTGGGAACTATGATGAGATTAGTAGAGGGATGATGCTCCTCACCAGGAGGAGAGAGTCATAGTTGCATAGATACAAGTGGATGATCCTCCTTTCTAGGAGGAGGGTGTTATAGTAGGCCAATTATAGGTATAGGTTACTCCTCATTAGCAGGAGGTGCAAAGAGAGAAAAAACTAGGTGTCGAAGTGGGCATTGGCATGGATATCAAGGTGGAGGAGGTGAGGAGGGAGGTGAAGGAGGAGGAGGTTTCACATGAGGTAGCCATTGAGGAGGATTTGGAGGATGTGCCAATTCTTGATGTTATGGAGGAGGATGTAGAGGAGAGACCATAGGATCCCCAGGTAGCAGCATTGTAGGTGCAACTTCAAGCTACTTTAGCTTAGATACAGGGTTTGCAGGGGCAGGTTGTTCAACTAATAGTTGAGTGAGACATGGCTATGCTCAAAGAACATAGGGTTGATTAGAGAGCTATTTATTTTATTGATATAATCAACGGAGATATCATCGATCTAGCACAAACATTGTATATGTCTAGCAGGGCTAAGCAGTACTACAAAGATCATTATGAGATGGCAGTGCCACTGGCAGAGAGGGCACCCAATTTTGTAAAGAGTCAGAGTAGATCGCACTCACAGAGGTCGCAAAGCACTATAGGGGTGTCCCAACCTAGGGCATCTCCCTATCATTCAGGTTAGCATTCACAAAGGTATCAGTCATGGGCATCAGGATCAGGATCAGGCCATAAAGAGGAGAGGCCTCCATCTAGTGACAAGACTAGCATAGGCTAGGCCTATTTGTATATATAGACATGTATATTTTTTATTGAGCCTGTGAACTCCACATTTTTTATAATCATTTGATATTGGACTGTGACATATTTTGGATATATATATATATATATATATATGATATGCATCATTTTTTAGAGGTGATTATATGGTGATATTTTTTATGCATATTTCTATATGATGGATGTTTATGGATGCATATGATGCTTATGTATGATTTTATTTATGGATGGATGCACATGATATATGATTTATGCTTATATGGATGCCATATGATGTATAAATATTTATCATATGATATGATGTGATGTTTGATACTAATTCTTGGCGATGTTTATATATGATGATGAAATTATATGTTTAAAAAATGTTATACTACATGATGTGATGCCATATGGATGATGATGATTCTAAAATGTGATGCGATATCTATCTATATTTTTGTATTTCTCTTATGTAGTACATATGACCTATATGAATGTGATATATTTATGATATTATAACATGATTATGGATGCAGGATGATGCAACTCATTTTTTTTTGTGTGTCATAAAATTCCACTGAGATGAATGCAGGAATGTCAAAAGAACTATTAGTGCGAAGAAATAGTTAGTAAGGAGCGAAGAACCATTTAAATAGATCCTTCATCCAAATTCAGATTGATGTAATGATTGATATTAGTTTAGCTTCCAGTGGTGCATATTGTATCATCATAGAGTGTTTTTTGTGTTTATGGAACAAGCATATGTATGCACACCTAAGTATGAATTGCAAAGGAAGATTTTGTTTTCATTTGCTTAAAGATATGATATATGGACAAGTGGATAGTGTACACCAAGTTGAGACAAACCTTGGTGACATTTTGTATCCATTTGTTAAAGATTAAGACACGTCAGACAAGGAGTGTCTTGATTCACATTAGCTTGGCAATATAGCCTTGTAGTAACATGTGAGAAAATTACCATAAAGCATGTTAATCTTGTTGCAAGAAAGTGTTAGCTTACCTTTTACTTGCATAGGATGTTTTGATTATGCTAGATAGAATCCCAATCACACACAAGGACCTTAGTTGCCCCAGTCGTGTTACCAAGACAAACCACAAATAGACATCAACAGAAATAAGTGTCATCATCCATCCTTATCGCTCTAATCACTTGTAGATATCCTCAAGCAACTTAGGAGTATGACATAAGATAAATCAAATATGAGAAGACTAATACTAGATCAAATGAGTCAAAAACTATGTAGGTCTTTTTTATTCATTGATAAGTGTTTGATATGTTTTCAAGAGATTGTGTATTTTTTAAGGAGTAAGACATTTTGTGTCCTAGTCTGGTTTCGATAATGCAAAAATCCTAGAATGAAAAATATTTTTGATAATATCGGTAACGTTTGTAAACAATTGATTAGCCTAGTTGAGAATTAGTTTGGGTAGTGTCATCTTTTGTTTCATGATTTGTTAAGGTTGATTCTTGTGTAAGATATCTTGTTTGTGTCAAACATGTTCATTCTCCACAAAGGGTAGTTTTATTATGGAATTTTGGATTATGATGCATAATTTATTGTAATGGGCCCTACGGGGATTGGTATAATTCCTCGAGGGCTCATCGGTGATGACCTTGCCTACGTGACAAAAAAAACCTAAAGGATATACCTAATGCCTTAGGGGCTCATCAGTGACTCGCCTTGCCAACGTACACACATAGAGACAACATAGTTTGATACCATGAACTGACATCGTTTTTTATTTTTTGATATTTTATGATTGTTTTTGGATTTTTCAAAGGATATTTGAATGTTTTAATGTTTTTGTTGAATGTTTCAATGTTTTTGTATTTTTGTGATAACGTCCTCAGATACAATTTGTAAGATCCTTTTGAAACCTTAGGTTGAGGATGCCCCAAGTCCAAAATAGGAATAGTTGTTATTAAAGGGTGAATGTGATAAGTGGGTGACGCTAAACGTTAATCAATCTCAAGCCATGAGAAGGGGTGAAAAATATTTTTATTATGGAAAAAATCAAATAGAGTAATGATAGATGGTAGAGCTGAAGTTGACTACACATGGCGCCTATTTTCTAGGTTTTTACCATGGTACTTATCCAAAGTGCCACTGAAATGGTTTTCACTATAGGACAAATTATTTTTCTTTCTCTTTTATTTTTTATTTTTTCATTTTTTAATTTTTGTATATTTTGATATCACACAAGATGCCTATTTTCCAAGCTTTCATCAAGGTGATCCTTTATTGGAATTTGATGATGTTGCAAGGCATGGGGTGGTGACCGATAGACATATGTGGATCATATGAAACTACAGACGAGGAATGTGATATGTTGAAAGTAGGATCCGTAGAATGTGTCCTACATAGATCATCATACTTCCCCCGAAGAGGAGATTGGACAACTAATGGATTAGAGTACATCAAGGGGTCATCGTCGAAGATATGTTGTGTGTCATCACCAACTAATTTATTATGAGATGGTGGATGCGTGAATGTAGGAGGATTTTCTAGATTGTGTGGATTATGGAATAATGATGTGGATAGAAACATTGGATCAAAAAAATTGTATCTCGAAGGCCTTCTTTTTTATATGCCCCCAGTAATTTTGGGATTAAAGGCATACTTGAAGATCAATTCCTTATTTTTTCTTTTTGCTTGTTCCAAGCACTTTTTCTTATGAGTTTGCACTAAGGGCTTATTTTAATCTTTCTGCTTTTTCTTTGACCTTGTATTGTTTTTCGATAAAGGTTTTTGCATTCATGTCTTTTAACTTATGGCCTTATCCTTTTTCATAGTCAACAGTCGTTGATCCAAGTTTAGGAAATAAGTGAAATTGTATGAATTAAATGGATTTGTGAATATGAATGATCCTTGTATAGGTCAGGAAATTTCATCAACACATTCCTCAAGACTATCCTTTTCAATATTGGTAATGTTAAAGGAAACTTGCTCATCGTTAATGAGTTGGCAGGAAAGCTGCTTGGTAGGAGCAATATTATGAATGCATACTCTATCTTAGGATTCTCAAGAGAGAATGGTGGTATCCCATGCAGTGGACTAGAGGGGATATGATCCAAGAATGAAGTAGGATGTTTAGGGAAATCCTCCATAAGATCATCTTGGAAGAGTGGATTATCATAGATGTCCCGATTAAATATGAGGATATCATGGACATCAAATGACTGAGATATGGGAGATAGTAGTTCGACCTCTAGAAGGTATGCATGTAACTCATATTCCCCAACTCTGAGGCTTGTAACATTAACTGATATTAAGGGGGTGGGAGAAATATGTGATACTGAAGGCTCGACCATTACAGAGGAAGATGGGATGGCACTAGTAGCAAGGCAATGCTCTGGGAGGCCAGGACTACTCTGAGAGGGTCAATGAGGTATATAGGGACTCGGGTATGCCAGTATGGTCACCATAATTCCATTGTATGGGAACTTGATGCATTGGTGTAAATTAGACAACATAGCCTGCATGGAATGGATCCATGGATTCCTAAGGAGAATTTTATATGGGGCCTCCAGACCTATAATTTGATAGTCTCATTTGTAAGAGGTACCACCTATATAGGAAATATGATAGTGCTTACCGATTATCGTTCAACATCGTCATATGCTTTAATTTTTATTCCTAAATTATGATCCATAGCATCATCTGAATATCCCAATTTTTTGACAATACTTGACAACAAATATTCAGCCTTGCTCCCCCATCTATCAAGACTCATCTAATTCGAAATCTTTGTATAAAGGATTCAATATGGAGTGCATTGATATGGTAAGGGTTTTGTGTAGGCATATCCTTCTTAGAAAATATAATAAGACACTCAGAATTGTCACACTTGATGGGTGTGGATGAGGATCTTTTGTTAGGTGGATGGATGTTGTTCATAGTGTAATCGTAGGTGACACTAGTGTAATTTTCTTCAGGTTTTTCACCTGTTTCAAAACTCGAGGCTTTTTCCTTCCCATGGTTTTGTAAAGGGTCCTTGAAGATTGTGTGATATTTGTTAGAGGTTTCTGGTTGGTTATCAATTTCTATTGTTCCTTGTTTAATAAGATCATGTATGGAATTCTTAAGTTAGAAACAATTCAAATTTTTATGCCCTTTATTCTGATGGTACTTGCAAAAGTCGTCATTATTTCACTAGGACAATTTGAATGGACCTAGCTCATAACATCTAATCTTGGGTAGTTGGAGTACATTTTGTTGTAGCAATTTCTTTAAAACTACCTCAATTGGTTCCCCTAAGGGAGTGTACTTTCTTCTCAGTTGGGGGGCCCTAGGAGGACCACATGGTATTTTATTTTGAGCCACATTAGTAGTTTGTTCATAATTTTGTAGAGTTTTATTGGTATTCATCACCATGGGTCCTTTCAAATTTAGCATAGGATGAGGTTTATTTATGAATTTTACATCTACAATGCCATCATTTGTTACATTTTTGTTCCATGAAAAAAAAATCTCATTTGGTTTTGAACTAGAAGAATAATTGTTATTCTCCTTAAAAAAGTTTACAATCCCTTTTGTGATGAGGGCTTTCTCAATGGAAAACCCTTTTTATTATATCATGTCAAATATGTCGGAGCAATGGATTCGTAAGTGGAATAGGACCTCCTTGTTGAGGTTCTCCATGAAGATCTGGACAAGTTGCTTCTTTGGTATATGGAAGGAAAAATTTTTGGCTAAGCTTCACCATCTTTCTAAGAATGGCGTGAAGGTCTTGCCATCTTTTTGTTTTTCCTCATACAAATGGGTAATGTTGAAATCAGTTGATATGTTGTATAAAAAGTGTGTGATGAATTTGTCTATAAGTTCACTCCAAGTTTGTATACCTAAAGGTAAGTGTGCAATCCATTCAAGGGCTTGTCCTCCCAGACTCCATGAAAAAGTCTCATGAGATATGTATGCCCATGCGCCACATCAAAGGAAGCAGTGTGGAACTCCCGTATGTGTTCAACGGGGTCACCCTTTCCCTTGTATTTATCAAATTTTGCAACAATAAAGTTCATGGGAAAGGGAGGAATGTGAATGCTCCTTCAAAGGGGTAAGGACATAGGTCCCCACTGACTGTGACTTTCAACTCCCAGTTACATGCATATTAGCCATCTAATTTTGCAATTTTTGTAACTACTGAGCTATTAGGTCCATGGGAAATCATGTCACTGGGATCAAGGTGGGTGTGATGTATTGTGAGAAACCTTGCGAGGGGTTCCTGAATAGGTTTGTGTTGTGTTTTGGATTAAATCCATGCATATTTTGATGTTGATGCATAGGTGGAATGTGATGGTGATATTGTGAGGTGTATGCGAGATTTTCGGTAAATGATGATGGTGGTGGAGGAATGTTAACACTAGCTATGAACGATGTACCAAGATTGTTTGGTGAAAGGATTTCAGTAAACCCAATTGTGTATGTAGAACCATGATAGTTTGGTTTCTATGAAGGGGTTTGAGAGAGCCCAAATGTGGAGTGCAAACTAGGATTTTTTGGTTGCAATGGAGGTGGGGGTTGATTTAACCCAAATGTATACGTTGAACCATGATAGTTTGGTTGTAGCAAAGGTGAGGGTTGATTAAACCCAAATGATGATGAGGAACCCAAATTGTTGGGTTGTTGTGGAGGTAGAGGTTGAGAAAATCCAAATGTAGATTGTGAACCTAAATTTTTAGGTTGTTGTTGGGGTGGAGTGATATTGGGACCTATTTTGAAAAAAGGATCAAGTCCTTCTCGGAGGTTTATTTACATTTTTTGAAGTAGATGTGGTACCCATTTGTGGTCTTAGATACAAAGGATTAGTCATTTGTATCTTACTTTATATATTTGCATGGGATGAAGTTTGGGTTGCAATAATGGTATGATTTGGTGTTGCAGTTGTAGATGTAGAGGCAAATCAATTTTCCATGGGTTTAGTGGATGTGGGTAGTGGTGTAGCATTCACAATTGATGTGTAATGAGACGTTTGGGAATGCAGCATGTCTTTGTTCAATTGTGATGTGGGTTGTGATATAGTAGGTGTAAGTGATAGTGGAGTTCTATTCGTGGCACCAAATCCTAGTGTCACAGTGTTAGGACTCTCCCCTATGATGGAGTTTATGTCAAAATCAAACAGTATCTTAGCTCCATGTTGTGCTAATTGCATAAAATATCTTTCGAGGTCTACTGACACAATTTTGTCAATCATTCTCAAGATCCTTGGATCTTGAGATGCATTTTCATTTTCCTCGAGCATGAGCCTTTGGTTGAACTCTTTCAAAGTGTAATCCTCAGAAGGGGGAAGAATCTAATTTTGGTATCTCATGTGACTACTAGGCTTTTTTCCAAAGTTCATATCACTATTTGAGTTATACATCAGATTAGAAGATGATTCCATCCCTTTTCTTTTGATTTGCAATCATGTGACAACCATAAAAGTGATGGTGTTTGAACTTTGTATTTTTTCTTGATTTTAGGAAAAAAAAATTCAAGTTTTTTAGTGAAGTTTTGGTATGAATGTAACTAATATGAGTCTACTTTATGTTTTAATATTTTCTAATTTTCAAATGGGAAATTTTGAAGGTAAATGACTAAAGTGAAAACTATGTTTTTGTGATTTTTTGATAATATCTTGCTAAGTGCAAGAGATGTTTGTTACCTTGACTTTTGGACCCTAAAAGATGATAACTTTGACAAGTTTTTAAGTTTTAGGACTAGCATAACCACGTGAAAAATCCTAAACCTCTAAGTGATGGTGATGGTTTGATAAAAAATGATTCCACAACTAGGCTAATGAGTTGGGTTCTAACTTGTGTTGATCAAAGAGTTTGTAAAAAAAGTGAATTCACAACTAGACTAATGAGTTGCAATCCAATTTTTGTTGATGGGGTGGATTTGTAAATGACAAGGTTTTGAGATTCTCCAAATGACAACTCTAGACATTGACCTCTAACCTTTTTTTTGGTATTTAGTTTTCAATATTGTCAAGATGAGATGGTTTAAGGACGCTATGATAATGACACTAAAAATAATGACGTTTTTAACCTATCAAAGTTGTAAATGTTGAATATGTAGTAAAAATTGGTTATTTTAGATTGTGGAACTTTGTGTAAAGATCAGGTTTTAATGCAGCCTTTGAATTTTAACTCTAATTTTTTTGTCAAACAAATACAGCATACAAAGCCACAAATGCGGTGCATAGGATTGTGACTACGGTGCAATTAACAATAGTTGCATTATAGAACCATTCAAATGTGTTGCACATAGTTGCAATTTAGTTTTGTTCACTAAGGAAAGAATTTCAACTAATAGAGATGTGGTGTTATACCTAATGAATGTGTCGCAGTCGATAATGGATGTGCCATACTATTTTTGTGGTCCAAATACACAGTTGCAGCACATAGGTTGACAAATGCAGTGTAAAAATTTAGACAAACAAATTTCCTCTAGGAACCCTAATATTTTTTTAATTTTCTAATTTTTAGATGTAATTCAGTGAAGAAAATACAAAAAATAGAGGTTTGATAAGTGATTAGTCGATTTTAACAAATTTTCTTACTTCCAATTATAAGAACATTTACACTTTGGTCAAAACAAGAATCAAACTTGTACAACCTAATATAGTGGTAGAATGGGTGTGTAACTGTAGATGGACCCACCTCCCGTTTAAGGGGTAAATACTTAGAAAGTTTATGTATTTGAATAATTGGGTCAATTGTAAAAACACCTTCTCTATACATAGGTTTGTTGCAAGAATGGAAAGAATGAAGGTGTTGTCATTGATGTCAACTGGTCAATTGGTTATCAACTGATTGTTATTCTCATTAGTGTCATGGATACAGGTCATTGGCTATGTATGTCGAGGATATTGAGAAAATTGTAATGAAGATATGTTGCAAATGTTTAGTGATTTCTCCAGGTTTTGCTCCAAGATTTTCTCCTATGTTTGTGTGGTTCAGATATGTTGATCATGGTTGTTGGAAGCTGATATATCCAGATTTTTGGTTGTTCATTCATTGTATAGTGCAAGTTGTGTTCACCAATTGTGAACTATGGTTTTTTGTGTTTCTAGTTGAGGTTCGAGAGAAATATTTCTGGTCCAGATTTCTCTTTGTTAAAGTCTTATGACTTGTGGTTCTAGAGTTGAGTTTCTTTTATTGTATTGAAGATAATTTTGGTGTCTGGAAGGTTTGTGCTTAATTGTTCTATGTGTTTTGCACTGGTTTGGTCGACCTTGTGTGGAATACTACCTTCATAGTTGTTGAAGCGTATTGGATCTATTTGGGTCCTTATGAAGCTTTTGTTTGGGTCACCCTCATTCTAATTCCACCCTAGGATGTTTTGGTGCTGACCTAATTTGAATTTGAATTTGGATGGCTGAATTTGGATATGTTTCGAAGTTGAAGATGGTATAAATGTAGAATGAGTTAGGGAAGAAGAAGAGTGAGAACAAAGAAAATAGAGACAAGAGTGCAAAGAGAATAGAGACAAGTGTAAATCAGTGTGTGTGTGTATGATGTGAGTACGGAAAATCAATACAAAGCCTAAATGTTGAGTTTTTGGAAGTAGTGAGCTGAAGGTGCACTCTATCATTCATGCATGTCTGCAAGTGGATTGAGCGAATTATGGTGGAATCCTTTGTTGCATTGAGATTGTCTTCTCTCTATTTAATTCTTCTTTATCTCCTTTGTATCTATGTGGCAATGAGCCCTCTGGGTTGTTAGCCCTATTGGACAATGAGTCCTTATTCTAGACAATGAGTCCTTATTTTGGAAATGAGCTTTGTTTCTTAGGTAGTGAGCCTCTTGTAAGCGGTTTTGAAATTCTCTATAGCGTGAGTTAATCCTCACCATGGTTTCTCCCTTGTTGGGTTTTCCATGAAAATCTAGTGCTATTGTGTCTATGTGATGGTTTTCAGTTTCTGCACTAATATTTAATGTTTAATCATTTAAGAAATGTTAAGGATTGGTTCTGGTGAATGAATTAAGGTTTAAATCTGTGACAATTGATTCACCCCCCCTCTCAATTTTCTTATTCAACAAGGTGGATAGTAGACTTCCAATGACATAGGGTCGACGATAGACACCATGAGCACACCTTTGTTCACTTATCAAGAGGCTATTGCTAGCAACTCAACACATTCTATCTTGACCTAGGAAAGTACATGGTGAGTAGCTTCAAGGTATGATCCACATCCCTTGCACCACTTTATTAGTTACATTTGAAGGACTTTAAAGGGTTTTAAAAAAAAAAAAATTAGTGGTTAGAATATTGGTGAACACCATCCACCTCTCAAACATCACATTGGGAAACCCATGCAAGTTTGGAGCACTACATGCACGGATGGACCTTCAACTTTTCTCATAGCCAATTTATATAGCACACCCAAAAACATTGCTTGAGGTCAAACCCTTGAGTTCTCCATTAGGATGTGTCTCAAGGTAGGCCTCCTACTTCAAATAAAATGGTGAAGGTTAATGTCACTATTTCTCATCACCCAAGATCACACAAGTGTGCAAGGGGAGAGGATACTATGAACAACACACCTTCATGTGCAAGTGCACAAGAGACAGTAATCAAATGGTTCTTTTTAATTACACCAAAATGAAGTGTACAATTTTTCTGTTAATTTTAACCCAAATGAAAGATGGCATGTTAAAACACGCTATCCTTTTTAAACCCAAGATATAAAAATGAGATATATGTTGTCCTTTTTAGGAGCACCAAAAATCAAATGTGGGGGGTTGTGTTCTTTTAAGCACCAAATTTGAAATTTGTAATCACCATGTCCCTTTTAAGCACCAAAATTGAAATGTGTAACAATCCATGTCCATTGTAATCACCAAAATTGAAGTGTGTAAAAACCATGTCAATTCTAAGCACCAAAATGGAAATATGTGAGATAGTATAAAAACACCACAAGCTCGAATAAAAGGATCAATAACACAAAAACCTTACTCTACTAATAAAAATCAAAAAATAGCATTTCATTCATTATTGATTTACCTTTTTATTTTTATTAGTCACTTGCAGTGTAGGATGGCTCAGATGTGTCACACGGAGAAGTGACTGCATTGCAAGAGGCCTCACATGCGGTGTTTGGGATAGCAACTACAACATTCTATTCA
This sequence comes from Sequoia sempervirens, assembly GCA_007258455.2. Lineage (NCBI taxonomy): Eukaryota > Viridiplantae > Streptophyta > Pinopsida > Cupressales > Cupressaceae > Sequoia > Sequoia sempervirens. The sequence continues at coordinate 377,375,108 of VDFB02353493.1, forward strand.
TCGATTGCAGTTTATGAAGGCACAAATGCAACGGACTATCAAAAACCTACAAAATAAATAGACAAGTATGGCACAACAAACTACATATGTGTCACTTTAATATTAGTGATTGTGTTGATCGGTTAGGTGATTGCAGTTCAAGACCCCACAATTGTGTAGCATTTTTCCACAATTGTGTCACTTTTTGTCATGATTGCGTTGTTGTTCTTGTAGCTTCACAAAAACTTAGATCCAATACAAAATTAGTTAAAAAATGTGATTTTCACATCGGGTTCACCAAATTGTAAACTAGAAATTCGACCATCAAGGCATAGAGTTAATAGGAAACAAAGCACACAACCACTATATGCAATCCTAATTACTCAATAAGATCTAATCTATTCAATAGAAAACATGCAATAATAAGTAAAACTAGATTTCAAGCAAAGTACATCTTCACCTTCACTATATTGCCATGGATGACTTCCATTGTTCCTTCATTGTAAGCTTTGCTCTCAGAAATGGGTATGTTACTCTTTCACTATGAAGCTTCAAGTATATTAGATGATTGCAATGATAAAAATGTCAAAGTTTAAGATTGCATGGTTAGCAATCAACGTGCAATGCAGGTTTGTTTTTATAGAAAATGTTGTTTCAGATGAATGATCTAGATTGGAATATGAAAGATCAGGATCAATGGTCAAGGTCCATTGAGAGGAGATAGATTGGAGAGTTAACTAGCCCGATTCATTCAATCAAGGGAATTGATTGGATAATCAGTGGAAATTGATTGATCGATCAATGGAATTGATTGATTAATTAGTGGGATTGAATAATCAATGGGTTTGATTTGTTAGTCAATAGATTTGATTGAATAAATAATGGGTTTGATTGATCAGTCAACAAATTTGACTAAATAATCAATGGGTTTGATTGATCAATCAATGTGTGTGAGGATAATTAATTAATTAATAACTAATTAATCTTTGGAGGAATGTGCAAGTAAAGATTGAATTAATAAATAAAAGTTTGTTTATTAATAGATCATTTTGAGTGAATATTGGAGAATTAAATAATTAATTTAATTATTTAATCTAGATGTGGGAAAGTGGTTTAATTAAATAATTTGTAACAATTATTTAATATAAGAAGGATGTTTGATGTTAATTAAATAATTATATGATAGCTATTTAATTAAAATAGAAGAATAATTGAAGTTAGCAACATAATTAAATAAATAAGGTTTATTTAATTAATCAAGAAGAATAATGTTTAATTAGGACATTGTTAAATAGATATGATTTATTTAATTAGTTAGAAATTATGAATTTGAATGAATTAACTAAATAATGTAAAATCACTTAATTATTAGTAGAATATGAAAATCGATAGGAATTAAATAATAAGGCATTATTTAATCATTTAGGGAAGAAGAGTGAAAATTAGTATAAAGGTGTTGCTTGCAGGTAAAGACAATTTAGGGTATCTACATTATGTAGTTTATGCTTGACTTTTTTTGATGTAGGAGCATTCATGGTTGACTAGCAATCTTGCATCAACCAAAAATAATATTTTAATATATTTTCCTAAAGTTTGGTAGGTGATTTATTTAATAGGGTAATTTGCAAGGTTAGACTAAAATAAAATATTAAATAATTGCCTTTTATTATTTTATTGCAAATTTTGGGAGTGGAGATAATTTAGGAAGGAATTTTGGGAAATTGTCAATTTCAAAAATTAGCAAAAATGGACTTGGGCGTGGGCTTTGGAGGGAGCTATAAGTTTGAAGGATTCATTTAAAAACTTCCTTAATTGATGTATTCAAAGGTGGGCACCCAAGGTGAGTTGGCAGGAGTTACTGTGGAAAGTTTCCTAAATTTGAGGAATGGACTCCCATTTTGGAAAATTTTGGTGGGAGTGGATTTAATGAGGAATTTATGGTATTATTCAAGTTTTTGGCATACACTTTGATAGCTCTCCCCAAGTTGGGTGTGGCAATATTGCAGGTTGGGGTTTTGAAGCTTGGTTTTAGAGGTTACAAGTGATGTTGGAGAATGTTCATGTAACCATTTCATTCTATATTTTGGGAGCAATAAGAGAGGCATAGAATCTTCTCATGAGAATATTTGAACCATTGTGTTGTAGGTTTTTAAGGTCTTGGTGACAGCAAATGAAGACAATATTCAATTTTTGAAGGTTGGAATAGTTCCATGTTGAAGATTGCAAATGGGAGAGTGTAGATTTAAGGTGCATTTGAAGAATGGATTTCTTGTTTTTGTTTAATATTTTTTTGTTATAAATCAAATTGGAAACCATTTTTATTTTCTATTCATCAGTCCTTGGGGTTGTATAATTTGATATAAAATCAGATTTGTTGAATATTGTAATCATTTGAACAAGTTTAGAATACAATATTGCAATATAGTTGTTGATTTTTCTTTCAATCTCTATTGTGTGAATTTTTGAGTTTGTGAGAGAGGGATTTGTCTTGAACCCTCTCTACATTAGTGGTATCAAGCATGTGTATCCCTCTTCATCAATGGTATTAGAGTAGGATTTCCTGAGTGTGTAGGCAAAAGCGTCGATGTGAGGCAATTTGCACCAGGACCTACGGGTGGAGAAGGAAGTTAGAGGATTAGAGTTTGTAGACATATCATTAAGTGTGATGCAATATATACCTAAGAGGTTGAAAATTGAAAGTGTGTGGCAAGTGTTTGAAAAAATTCCAAAGAGGAAAGGAAAAAGTTTTATCATAGTTGTGTATGCAAGTGAACAAGAAGGAGAATATATTGCAAAAGTATGCTTTGAGGAAGGCATATAGAAAGAGAGTGAGAAGGAAGAGAAAAGTGTAGTAGAGGTTGAGATGCAAAAAGGTGCAACAATTAAATATTTGAGAGCAAAGGAGGACATTGAAGAAGAGGAAAACTAAGTTGTAGAAATTAAAGAAAAGGTAAAACTTGCATTTTGTGAGTTCATTGATGATTTTGGTTTGCATGTGAATGATATGAATGGGATGGATAGATATGAGGAGGCTGAAAATTTTGTTACAGAAGTAAGGAAAATAGAAATATCATATTTTTCGAGGATAGAACCAAATCTTATTTGTGTTTGAATGGTATGACAAGTGACAGAGAAGAAAGAATTGCAGCAATGAAAGTTGCAACCTAAGGCAATGAGGTAAAATCATATTTTAATGTATATTTTGACGAGGATAAGAATGTAGATATGGATAAAGTTGTTGTAGAAATGAATCAATTTGAGAAGGTATTGAAAGTATTGAAGATGAAAGTATTGAAGATTCCTTGGTTAGAGAGCCTGATTATTTGTTAGAGAATATGGATGATGAATCTCAAGATTATTGTTCTAATTTTGTTTGGAATGTGGAAGATCAATTTGCAGTAGCAATATGTCTTTCTAAAGGCATGAAAACAGTGACATATTATATGTTGAAGACTAGGTTGAAGTTGTAGTAGTGAATGGAACCAAGGTAAATTTTAATTTTTCTAAATATTATTCTAAAGAAGGATGTGAGTGTGATGAGGTTGCATAAAAAGAGAATAGTAAATAAAATTTTATGATGATGATTTGCAAATTATGGATGGGTTAGTTCAGGAAGATTTTGCTAGTGATGTATGGTATGCAAAGAAGGGTTTGTGTGGTATTGTAGAGCTTCGTGCAAGTGAAATTTGGTAGAGGTGGTCAGACTATGGTGGTTTGAATCCCACAAGATCAGAGGAGAGTGTGATATACACTTGGAGGAGGTGGTTGGTTTATGGTTAAATTGATTCCACATTTAGGAGATTTAGTGAAGAGTAGTCGTAAGAGAAGGAAGCTTGTTCCAACTAGGTGTTGGAAGAGGAGAAAGAAGAACTCATTGGTGGTACCAAATTTAGTGATGGAGTTTGTTAAGGATTTTGTGCAATCAAAAAGGGTGGTACTACCACTCAACTCCATTTTGTGAATCCATATTGACAAAAAAAAATTCCTACCCTAGGTGTCTGATGTAGGAGCATCTGTGGTTGACCAACAATCTTGCATCAACCAAGAATAATATTTTAATATATTTTCCTAAAGTTGGGTAGGTGATTTATTTAATAGGGTAATTTACAAGGTTAGAATAAAATAAATATTAAATTTCCTTTTATTATTTTGTTGCAAAATTTGGGAGTGGAGATAATTGAGGAGGGAATTTTGGAAAATTTTCAATTTTAAAAATTAGAAAAAATGGACTTGGGTGTGGGCTTTGGAGGGAGTTATAAGTTTGAATGATACATTTAAAAACTTCCTCAATTGATGCATGCAAAGGTGGGCACCCAAGGTGAGTTGGTAGGAATTACTGTGGAAAGTGCCCTAAATTTGAGGAATGGACTCCCATTTTGGAAATTTTGGTGGGAGTGGATTTAATGAGGCATTTTTGGTATTATTCAATATTTTTGAATGAATTTTGATAGCTCTCCCCAAGTTGGGTGTGGAAATATTGCATGTTGGGGTTTTGAAGCTTGGTTTTGGAGGTTATAGGTGATGTTGGAGAATGTTCATGTAACCATTTCATTTTGAATTTTGGGAGCAAGAAGAGAGGCGTAGCATCTTCTCCATGAGAAAAATTGAGAAATTTTGTTGCAGGTTTTGAAGTTCTTGGTGACAAAAAATGAAGACAAGATTCAATTCTTGAAGGTTGGAATAGTTGCATGTTGAGGATTGCAAGTGGGAGAGTGCAGATTTAAGTTGCATTTGAAGTGAGAAAGGATTGTTTTGTTGTTGTTAAATATTTTTCTGTTATAATCAGATTGGAAACCATTTTTATTTTTTGTTCATCAGTCCTTGGGGTTGTATAATCTGATATAAAATCAAAATTGTTGAAGATTGTAATCATTTAAACAACTTTGGAATACAATATTGCAATATAGTTGTTGATTTTGCTTTTAATCTTTGTTGTGTGAATTTGTGAGTTTGTGAGATGGATTTATGTTGACCCCTCTCTACATCAGTGGTTTCAAAGCATGTTGAACCCTCTTCATCATTTTTGCTAATTTTTTAATGAATGTGATTTTTATTAAATTTTAAATTGGACACATCCTAAAAAATAGAAGATTGAGCGTGCTACCCCCTAATATTTTGGAAACTAATAAAAAATCATTTTTTTATTATACAAAGAATAGAGTCTAGTTCATAAATGTTATAGTTTCCAATAAAATACATAAAACCAAGATCACTTGCAAAACCTAAATTCGCCTTCTACAAGGAGAAAAAACAAATATGCAAGAGCAATTTGCAAAAGATGTACAAATAATATTATTGAGAATAATTAATTACATGAGATGACTTTCTTTTATAAAGCAACATGCAAAACACTAAAGGTAAAACCTAATTAGGACCTAAGTAAAATTAATAAAGTGCAATTAAATATTTAATTACACCACACACCCCATTAAGTATAACTTGGAGAGAATAAGAAACATGCAAATAATGCAAGGATGGGTCCATGAAAGTATAATGGGTCTCGACTTATACAAGGCCATGTTAGGTACCCATGTACATATGCAATGCAAAAGAAATAGAGTTTGCAACCAAGTGATGAAAGGTGGAGGACTCCATAAGACCCTCTAAGTACACCATCCATAACATAGATACATAAGAAATTCCCCCCCAAAAGAGGGAAAGATATGATGAAATAATCTGGAAGCTATGTGTATCTTGACGTCGATGTCGAACTATGACTAAAACTAATCCATAGGAGCAAGTACCATGAAGAGTCTGGAACATTAACCATAAACTAAATGGCCCTCAAACTAAGATGTCACCCTATGAGAATCTGATGCGATTTAGGATCATTAACCATAAGCTCTCAATCTGATACATGAACTGATGTGAACCAAAATGTGTCAAGTTATGACCAAGATTGTGGCCAAAAGAAACTATAGAATCTAGATACAACTCGTGCAGGTTGTCATCAATATGAAGATGGGATCAAAGTGCATGTCATGCGCCTACACTCCAATCAAACTATTATGCAAGAATCCCCCCTAATGAAACTTTATTGAAGTTCATTTATTACAATACCCCAAGATTGTAAAAGGAGAACATGCAAAACATGTAGAAATCAAAGAGAAAATAAAAACATAAAGCATGCAAAAAGGGAAGATTGCATGCAAGGATTAATGTTCACATCTTCCTCCATGGAAAAAAAATTAACCTCAAATCTACGTAGAGGATGTAATCAACTTTTCGACGATATATTTTTTTTGAAAAATGGACATTGTATGCTCAAGTTATGAATTTTTGCAAAAAAAGGGTAAATTTTGCCAACCGACAATGCAGACATGACCCTTTTGATTTGATTTATGAAAAAATTACTTGTTGCATGCAAAAACTAATAGATACCAATATAATATTTTGGTGCTACCAACAAAACCAAAAAGGAATTTTTGAATCCAAAAAGAAAAACATGCAATTTGGTAAAAATCAAAAACTTCACCTGCAAGGAAAATAGTCACTATTTTGACAGAAATTTATGCAACTTCTACTCATTATCTACAAAATCTAGTAGATACCCAGATGGTATTTCGTGATTTTAAACAAAACCCAGAAATTTTTTTTCTTAAAAATACACGAAGAAAAAGATATTGGCTACTTTTTATCCAAAAAGAACTAAAAATTTGCTCAAGGTTGATCCCTTGAGGATCCCCAAAAAAAACTTTGATTGTTCCTCCATATCTGAGAAGGGGCTTGTAGATCAGTGCACTGATACCATGTTAGAGTTTCCAATAAGCTCCATAAAACCAAGATCACTTGCAAAACTTGGATTCTCCTTCTACAAGGAGAAAAAACAAAGATGCAAGAGCAATTTGTAAGAGATGTGCAAATAATATTATTGAGAATAATGAATTACATGAGATGACTTGCTTTTATAAAGCAACATGCAAAACCCTAAAGGTAAAACCTAATTAGGACCTAAGTAAACTTAATAAAGTGTAATTAAATATTTAATTACACCAATAGTAAAAATGTAATTTGTTTCAAATTTTGATGAACAGGTAAAAATGAGACCAAGAAAACCATATGAAGATTTTTGAGAAAAATGAAGACACGAGCAAAAGAAATTAAAGATCAAAACCTTAAAATATTTGAAACATAATAAAAATTACATGGTTAGAAATCTAAGAGGGAGCTTATGTTGTTGGAGTTGATAGTGAACCCCACAGCTCTCAATGGTCCTCTGCAACAAATGTTACTATGTTATTATTTTAACTTGACATTGAAATACATGCAAATTTGATTGAGAGCACACTTGATATTGTGTCATTTTTTAGAATTTATCAAAAATACATTTGTATTCATTAAAATATAATTCTAACCCTTTGGTTCGGATTCCCAAGGAAAATCCAACCCTAAGGGTTGAAAATTCCCAAATTAGGTAACTTTGTCCCTTTCTCTACCTCTCTCTTTATCTAATTCTCTCTTCCTTGAGCTCACCTCTAACCCTCCCTCCTTCCCTCTCTACTTCTCTATCTTCCCTCTCTTCCTCTACCTACAACTCCCTCCATCACTCCCTACTACTCCTCTCTACCTACCTCTACCTCCCTCTATTGAGCACAGGTTGTCATTAATTTCAAACTAATGTCAATAGGTCAATGTTCCTAACAATGGTTTTCAAAAGGGTGTCAAGGTTGTCAAATTTGAAGGTTGTCAAAGATGAATATTTTAGGAGTACTATAATTGTCAGTTGACTTAAGTTTTTGAAAGAATGTTGTTTGTCAGTGTGTAGACTATCTAACCAATCATATCTTGTATCAAGTCACTTGTGGTGTGGCTTCCTTCAGATGGTTAATGTATTTACTATACCATGTTGGGTATGTAGTTAGCATGAGTGTGGTGGTCTGGAAGGATATCTTTTGGGTAGAGAGATTTATTAATATGCTTGGAATTTCATCCAAAATTGTAGCATAACTTTGCAGTTTGGAAGGAAAGTGTGTCTACACTAGTTCTATCAGTTTCTAGAGTTTCCAAAGGTGAGGCTTAGTGTGCAAGGAGTTTGAAGTATCAAAAGTTTCATCAAATTATTCAAAGTTTGAGGCATGTGCAGTGATGGCTTGTAGCATGCAGAATTCAAATCATGTGCATGGAGTGGGGATAGGACCTACTTAAGGACCCTATGGTGGCACAAGGCATCAAGTTCTTTTAGTGGCAAGAATTTTATTTTTGGACCCATTGTATTACACATTTCATGTAATTTAAATTTAGGTCCACCTTATGTCGTTTGGGTTTGTGTGGATCCCTAGTCGACATAGAAGAGTGTTAATATAATGTCGTGTATATTTCAAATATTCAGATGCATTGTAATGAGGATGTTGAGTACAAGTGTGTCGTATGTAAGTGTAATGAATGGAATTTATGTGACATAAGTGTGAATAAAAGAGGGAGCACGAGTATTAGAGGGTCATTCTCAGTGTGAGAGAGTCCTAGTTGTGTCTTTGGTGCATATCAAAGTTATATTTCAAATCCACCATTAGTTTTTTGTATTTGGGTAGGACTGGTGTTGTACTTGTTGTATTGTTTTGGTAGGGATTGGTGTCTCCAGTAGGTTGGTTCCTATAGCTTCATTTAGGGATTGTTTTCTCTGGTAGGTTGTGTGTTCCTATTTTTGAGTGTTTATCACCGTGGTTTTTCCCATCTTTGGTTCCCACACATTGTAAAAGTTCACTTATTATATTCCTATTTTTGAGTGTTTATCACCGTGGTTTTTCCCATCTTTGGTTCCCACATATATTTGGTTTTATATGTTATCTTATGTTATGCTTTGATTACTAGCTTGTACAGTTCACTACTCTTCATATTAAAAATCTATATAATAGTGTAAAGGTTTCTATAATTTCTTTGATATACTAATTCAACCCCCCTCTTCAGTATTTGACCTCTATTGCTCTCTATCTATCTCTCTATCTCACCTTTCTCTATCCCTCCCTATCTCTCCTTCCATCCCTCTTTCCTCCCTCTCTCTCTCACCTACCTCTCCTACCTCTCTATCTCTTTCTTATATCTCTATCTCACCTCTCTCTCTCTCCTCCCTACTCCTCCTCCCTTCCCTCCTCCCTTCTTCTCTCCTTCTCTCTCTCTTCCATCTCTCCCTACCCCTCTCTAATCTATCTTACCTCTCCCCATCCCTGAGCCTATCTTCCCTCTCCTTCCCTCTTTCTACTTCCCTCTCTACTTATCTCTATCTCACCTCTCTCTCCCTCCCTACCTTTGCATCCCTCCCTCCTTCCCTCTCTCTCCATTTCTCTCTATCTCACCTCTCTCTTCCTCCCTACCTCTACCTCCCTCACTCCCTCTCTCTCTACTTATCTCTATATCACCTTTATCTCTCCCTCACTACCTCTCCCTCCCTCACTCCTTCCATCTCCCTCTCTCTACCCATCTCTCTCTATATAGAGAAGGAGAGAGAAAAATAGAGGGAAGGAGAGAGAGAGAGAGAGAGAGAGAGAGAGAGAGAGAAAGAGTGGTAGCAAGTGAGGGAGGGAGAGGGAGATAAAGAGAAGTAGAGAGGGGAGGAGGGAGGGAGGGGTAGGGAGAGAGATAGGTGAGATAGAGAGGGAAGGAGGGAGAGACTAAGAGAGATGGGACAGTACAGAGTGAGGGAGGGAGTGCTAGGAAGAGAGAGAGAGAGAGAGAGAGAGAGAGAGAGAGAGAGAGAGAGAGAGAGAGAGAGAAGGGGGAGGGAGAGAGTGATAGGAAGAGATTGGGAGAAGAGATACAAAGAAGTAGATAGGGAATGAGGGAGGAAGGTAGAGGTAGGGAGGGAGAGAGAGGTGAGTAAATAATTAAAGAGAGAGGGGGAGAGAGAGAGAGTGAAATAGAGAGGGGGGTAGAGAAAGGGATGGGGATAGGGAGAGATAGAGGTCTAAAGTTCAAGGGATATAGATAGAGTGAGATATATATATATAGAGAGAGAGAGAGAGAGAGAAAGAGAGAGAAATCAAGATGATAAGAGCCTCCTAATTACTAAAATTTGACTTGCTAATTATTGAAATTTGATTGTTTAAAAATTATAAGATCTTTCAAAACCAAGAATCTACATTATAACTCCTAGAGATCCAAAACCATTCTCAAACATTTTGAAACTATACACATGAGATATAACTTAAAGTATGAGAAAATAAATGTCCATATATAAATGTCAATTCTTATACTTAAATTTTTAATTCATGTATATAGTTTGATGGGAAGAGAAAGATGGAGAGAGGTATGTTTTCTTCCATAAAATGCAAGTGTGTTATAAAGTGAGCGGGTTTTATTATAACTCACTTGTGATATATCTTTTATGGGACTGTAGAGGAGGGGGACCAACCACTCAATGATTCTAGGTCACGAAGAGCCAAGAGTTGAAGGCTTCCCTAATCTACCTCAAGTCAGAAAAATGTTTGATGTTAGGGATATAGAATGAAGAGCACTCTTGGTGTTTCTACTACTTTGCTAACCCGAGAGTTTTAATGGGGCTAAATGAATAGGCTTTTGGATTCCTAGTTATAACTTTTTCAACTCTTTTCCAAAGGACAATGCAAAAAAAGGATGATAGTACAATGCACCGGAATCTCATAGATGCATTGTTCATACGAACAAATAGTGAAAAAGTAGAAACAAAGACTACAAAAATCCTACTAACAGTCTAGCGGTTGAGGTTTAAAGTGATGACTAAAATGATAAATGACATAATAACTATAAGAATGAGAAAGATGACATAGGAATAATAAGAAAAAGATTGGTAAAGATTCAACTGACAGAAATTTTAGTTCTCCCGCAAGCTCCACACGAACAAGTACCTACACACAATAAAGTGGGGAAAAATGTTGGGGTTGTTTTGGGGCTTGCCACAGTCAAACCCCTATTTTGGTATTTCCATATCCATGGACAACCAAATAGATAAATAAATGGAAATATGATAAAGAAACAATGCTAGAAAGGAAATGAAACCAAACACTACAGGAGGAACTATTATACTCAAATCTAACAAAAACCTAAAAGCAAGTGAACAATACCACCCTCGACCCAAGGCGCTCAAGTCCAATGAGAGAGGAATGCAATTCTACAACCATGGAAAAGTTGGTGTGGCCGAAATGATGCTGAAGGAGGTCTCTCAAGACACCAAGTTGCAACTTCTATGGTAGATGTGAAGAATGTTGTGATTTTGAAATAGCGAAGCCAATAGTGTAGCAAGTAGCTCAAGAATGTGAGAATATTGCTCAAGAATTGTGTCCAAAGTGTGTAGAGATGCCAAGGGTGTGAATCAAAATGAAGAATAGCCATTTAAAGATCAATTAGGAGGGAAAGAACCATTCAAACATTGGTAGAAGGGCATAGGGGCATAAGCTTTGTCGCTAATGGAGAATGTAATGCCTCTGCGAATTCCAAAGGCAAGAATCCTATCAAGACAGTAGTGTGTCGCACAGATGTCTATGTGTCATGCACATCCCCAACAGAAATTCCCCCACCAACACTAAAAACAAGCGCCAAGTGGATGTAGTAAAGATGGGTGATGTGGATTTACATGGTGATATTTGAATTTTTTAAGGTAAAGGATGTAAAAGGGGAATTTAAGAGGGGGTGAAAATTCAATCCTATACATTTTACACCCACTTTAGCAAACATGAGTCCCAATGAGTGTTCAGTAAAGTAGGTTGAAATAGTTCTAAGAAAATATACCTGAATCGTTAAAGAAGTGGACTCCAATCCGACATGCTCGAAAGCATAGGAAAGGCAAATGGCTCCACAAGTACTCTCTCCTAAGGAGGGTTGAAAAAAGTGCACCAGAGGTCCGTAGACCAACGGTGGACAAATCTCGCAGGATATAAGTGCTTCACAGGTCCTCAAACTTGCAAATAAGGCACTCCCTATGTACTCTCTCTTGAAGGAAGCCCAATGTGAGAGGACTCAATATAGTCAGATTGGAAAGCAGCTTCATAGATGCACCTACAAAGCAACATGTTAATCTGCAAATAAAACATGTGAAAACAAAAATCCATGTAGCCAAGCAAGCAGACAGTCAAAAATTGAAGGAAGAGCTTTCAAAGTGGTCCCTCAGGAACCCTTCAAAAGAAAAGGGGTCCACTCAAGGGACACTCTGTTTGAAAGTGCAACAGTATTTTTCACAAATCAATTCAACATCAGGGAATCCTTTTGAAAGATTCCACTTCATCAAGGAATTTGAAATGAAGAAATCCCCCTCGTGAGGGGAAGGTCAAAACATCACCTGTAGGGGAAGGTACTCCCTCCTCGGAGGAGAGTTTCTTAAATTCTTTCTTTACAAACCCATGATGAAGGAAAAATATTCTGCTAGGGGTCCTTGTTGAGGAATGCGATTTTTAAAAAATATTTTGAAGATAAAGATTTTTCAAAAAGATTTTTTGGCCACCAAATTATGCAATATTTGAAAATCGAAGCAACATGAGAGCCCCCCCTTAGGATGGTGTGTGCCAAACATAAAGGCACATGACATCCTAAGGAGAGAAAAGCAGGAATAAAAAGGAAAGTGATGTTGTGTCCCATAGAACATAGCGAGATGTAACTGTGGTAATGTTGTCACACATGCGAGAGACAACACATAGGCACAACATCACGAAGCAAGCAAGGAAGAGAGAAAATTGCAAAGAAAGCAAAGAAGATAACATAATGAACAAGAGATAGGGGATCTGATATTTTAGGATCAGAGCTGCTCATAAATATAGATAAATAACTATAATAGTATATAACTGAACTTTCATCAATCCCATACTATATCAGACCATGTGAAGAAGGCACGTGAAGAAAAAATGAAAAAAAAAATTGGGTCAACATGGAAGGGAGGCTTAAATTCCCCCAACACTTTGCATCGTCCCCAATTGTCGAAAATCAATATATGAAAAAGAGAATAATGATGTGATAAATTGAAGTTTCACAACATAAAAAACACTCCTATATCCAAGAACCTACAAGGGTGACAAGGGTCATCCATGAACATATAAAACAAGCACGGGGGAACACAATACACGCACACAATCAAATCTATAGATAAAGAAGAGGTGCCCCCTAGTCTACATCAACCAAGAGGTCATCGTTCTCCCAATCTAGATCACTGTAAGGGGAGGGTAGACAATCCTAAAAGGGTGAAATATCAAGAGGGGTACCCTTTGACCATCTTGCAACAAGAGCCAAGGAAGAAGGCCCCTCGAGGTCTTCTCCACTCAGTTCTTGTGAGGTGAATGCCAGCGATTTCGTGAAAATCATTGATAAGGCAAAGAACTTATCCACAGAGTTAAGAATGCACTTCACAAGAGTTCCATGTGTCAACTCAATAGGAAAGGGAGGCAACACCCGAGATCCACTACTAAGCTCACCAAAAGATTGGGGAGCAGTGATGAACTCCGGGGACATCGGGGCTTCCTTCGTCACTAGGATGGCACAAGCCAACACAGAACCACCCTCTGAAAAAGGTGAGCCCTTCTTCTAACCCCCATTACTAGCAAGGTCATCCTCCATCTTTCATTTCATCAGAGGATTTGAAATCCCCACAAATGAAGCAAAGGGCATGGAGGAGGACGATAAAACCATGACAGAAACCATCGAGGTATTTGACATGTCCACGAGTTTTGAAAATGGCAGGATGTATGGAAGGGACATCCGAAGGGGAGGCTCAACCGAAGGAGCAATGAATACCTACACCCTCTTCGGGTGAGGATCATTCACACTCTCGGGGGAACCAGAAGCAAGACTGAGGCTGAGGGTACTGAAGCAAAGAAGACGAAAGAGGAAGACATGGCAGACGATGCTAAAGCAAAAGTTGTTGAATCCTCTTCCTTCTTCTGCAAGGTAGCCTACTCAATAGCTAGAGCCTTCCTCCAACACTTGCGCTCATGCACAAGGTTTTTCTATGACTCCGAGAGCTAGAGGTTGTGTAATGCCCCGCCACGCAACCCTAGGGGAAGTTGCAATTTACTACACAAATGAACTAATTTTATTTTATTTTAATAAGAACAATTAACATGCAAGTTAACTAACCATTGCCAACCAATCCCCTAAGGTTACGAGACTGAGTTACTTAAACCCAAACAAGAAACATGAATTAACCATAACATTTAAATACTTAACAAATAAAGTTCACATACATTCCATACATAATAATTTACATCAGAGAATATGATATACCACTTGATTCCAATAATATAATTTACAACAGATTACAATACTCATTCCCCGAATGAGGTAATTCCAATAAGCATGATTACATATTACAAATTCCACCTCGATAACAAGTGAGGGGTAATAAAATACAAGATCAACAGAATGAATAAAGCATGACAAGAAACCGGATCCCTCGAGCTCTCCAACTGGAAATCTCGTCCACACGAACAAAAAGACAGACCAATGGATTAAGGTGCACGTTCCACCAAACCGTGTGATACCCAAAGGCTCACCCCCCGTGCTAGGTGATAGTAACCAGGAAACCAACACAAGACCATCTACCACTAGACATAGGCTACAACATAAACTGAACTGAAAAGGATACAAGAACAACATCACTTAACACAACAGTACAATGCTTCCAGAGGTCAGTGATCAAGTACACCACATAATAACTGATTGACTGATGACGTAGGTAGAGTGTCATACATAAATTTCCATGAGTTACCCTGGCTCAACTGTCTAAGGCAACTGAACCCACATCTTGGGCTATCCAGGCTCAACTCTACCAGCCGCCGGACCCTCACGCAAAACTATGTGTCTCATCTCATCTCGAGCCTTAATATTCACTTGCTTCATGAGAGAGGCCTTCATTATCTTTATTAGTGTGATATTTCCCCATTAATTCTTTTAAATTATCACTTAGTTAAACTCTAGGTGAGTTACCCTGGCGCCCCTTTGTGTGTCGGACCCCCACAAAGAGCCACTCTCCTATCGACAACACACACGGTACAAAACCACAATCCAATGGATAAACTTGATGAAACGGCCTCTCCCAACTAAGGAGGCAACAAATCAAGGACACTCACTCCAAACACTAGAGGAAACAAAGGTACAAAACCCTCTCCAAACACTGGAGGAAACAAAGGTACAAAACCCCTCCAAACACTGGAGGCAACAAGGTCAAAGCCCTCTCCAAACACTGGAGGAAACCAAAATACAAAGCCCACTCCTTCTAAAGGAGGAACAAACCACATAACCCTCTCCTATTCCCAAGGAGGCACAAATCATCCCCGTTCGTGAAAACCAGGTGAAACCACATGGTGTAACTATACACACTTTCCACGGCAGAACAAAGGATGACTAACATAATGACAACCCACACCAATAACGAACCCCTATCTGGAAGACTTTCAAAACATTCACTCTAACTCCAAAACATCGAAGACGAACAAATAAACACTAAAAGCATTTCAGACAATTAAATAATCTAAAGTTAGGATTTCCTAAATCTGGTCAATCACAGTTTTCATTACTTGCATTTATCCAATCAAATAAACCAATTTCTTTTCACGACAATGAAATATTTTAAAATCCAATCATTTACTCTACGTTTCACAATTAAATCCCACATTCAAAGCGTTTTAATAAATAAGGTCATTTGATTAAAATAAATCAATCATTAACTCTACGTTTCACAATTGTATTCTATAATTAAAACATTTTGATAAATAGACATTTAGATCAAATAAATTAGTCTTTATTTCAAATTAGCAGTAAATAAATCAATTAAAACCCATCTGATTAAAATAAACCATTCAATATCTCTAAGTTTAACAATTATATTCATAATCGAAATACTTTAATAAATAAACATTTAATTAAATCACTTAATCTATATTTCAACATAGAATAAATAAATTAATCAAAATCAATATTTTAAATAACACGTTTGATCATACGTCATTTACATTTTGACTATAATAATGAAATCCTCATTTTAACACTCCTATAATAGATATTTAAATTATCATTTAAATGCATACCTCTAAAATATCATTTTAAAATTCCAAGATTTCCCGATCAAAACAAAATTTTAAATAAGGTCAATTGATTAAAAGAACTCAATTTATTTCAACTTTGATGATAAAATCAACTCCTTAAATAAATTATATTTAAATAGAACATATATTAAATATACAATTATTCTATAAATATATCTATTTAAGAACAACCAATTTAAAATTCTATATTACCACTTAATGTAAAGAAAAGAAAACATTAAATATATATATACACAATATATATATTATATATATTATAATAAATATATATTATATATATAATCTAAAATTAATATATATAATATATATATATTATAATAACTATATATTATAATATAAAATTAAATTAAAACTAAAATTTTTAATAAAAACTAAATTATATTAAAAACAAACAAAGGCAAAAGCCTTTGGCTGCAACGCAGCCCCCAACAGGGGACGCGCAACATTCCTCAATTGTTATGAGGTGAACATTTGAAATATGTAATTGTAAACTATTATTTGATCTACCTCATCTGAAGAATGAGTATTGTAATGTCATTTCAAATGCAATGTAAGAATCTTATTTGTACTTTATACTATCATGAATGGAATTCAAATGTTATGCAATGTTTACTTTTAAGTTTATGTTAATTAAATACATGCAATGCTAAATACTAAAGTCTTCTATGGATTCTCAAGTAGTGTGACATCACGTAACTTAGAGAATGTATGCAACTAATTAAGTTAATATTATTACTTTAAAAAAAAAAAAATTATTACACTTTCGTAGACAATTGCTACATTCCTTAGGTTACAAGACGGGGCATTACAGGTTGCAGCCTAACAAGGGATGAAAGACTCATGTTCAACCATCAAAGTATCCATCATAGTCATTTCCAACAGAGGGAGGGACTCCTGGATGGTAACGGGAGGAGGAGATGGAGAGGATGATGGAACAACAGCAGGAGGAGTAGGCTCAAGTGCCTCAGTGGTAGGCCTCTTCCCATTCACTACCTTATAGGTAGGAGTAGTAGGAGGCCGTGAAGACCAAGACATAGAGGACACTCCATGAGGACCCTTCCCCTTACCATATAGAATAGATCGAGGCATCGTGGGTAAGACGGGAAGTTCAAACATTAGACGCTTGGGCTTTCACTAAGCGAGCACCATCGACCTCCCCAACAAGTGCATAGGAGCGAAATTCGATGGTGCCACAGCAAGGTGAGAGGAAGCAGAAAGCGAAATAGCAGAAGAGGAAGAAGAGCCCTAAGCGTGGGCATGCCTTCCCTTCCCCTTTTGATAGGAAGAGGCAGCATGTTGCTGACAGGTTGTTGTTAGGTCCTAGCACTTTAGTAAATAAACACATCAATATCAACCAGGCAGTGTCTAACGACTATATGCAATAGAAGACATCTTAGCTTCTCTCTCTCAAGTTTCCTAAACACTAACCAACTAAATAAAAAATTTAAGCTAAATGGCCTCTAATCTTGAAAGCAACAAATCATCTATCTAAAAAGTGTAAAATAATTCAAACCAGAAAACAAAAAACTATAAATCTGAAAATCATCACCACTAAACTAGAAAGCATGGAAATGATTAACCTAAAGAATGCATAAATTGTTGAAGAAGTAAAACATGTAAAGAAATTAGGAAACATTTATCTAATGCAAAAGATAAAAATTCCACTGCTAACATAAAACGGTTTAACAGAATCAACTAAAGAAAGGTGCTCCGGACATTCAAATGTTAAGTTCAAGAACGATGGACTTAGCTACAACTTGCAGGCTTGACTCTAATAGCATAATATATACCCATGAAGATGAATTGCAATTTCAACTGTTATCTATTAAAAGAAAATATAGAATAAGAAGTAGATTACTTATCTAACTATCTATAAACCTTAAGTGGCCAGCTCTTGGATGTGTCGACAGCTATCTCAGATCACATGCACTAGAAATATCTAAGTTACTTCATTCCAAAGACTTCTTTCACATCACTCAGTAATTCAAAGAGTGGCAGGAAAACTCATTTTTATTCATATGGTAGTTTTTACTCAAAAGACATATTGGCAGCATAACGACAATCTTCTTTTATTCATCATTTGCAGCAGTTACATATTTATATGAAGAAGACTAACAAAATCCTACTTTTCAATTGATAGAGTCTTTCCACAGATTTCCAATAATAGATGGACTTTAAAGCCCATGACATACAATATTAAAGAGGCTTGTATGAGCCATAAATTTTTTGAAACTAAAAAATAACAAACTATGAAGACTTGGCCCAAAATGTGTGCTCCTAAAATTTTGGCGCCTGCTCGCTTGTTTTCAAAAATATCAAGATCCGCATTCATTTCCCTTTTGACTGGAATGGTGATTGGGAGTGCAATTGACCTGTGAAATGCTCAAAGACTAAACCATTAAATCAGCATAAGTAAGCTTATTTCACCTAACTTCAAGAAGTAAAGTTTGTACGCTTATTCATAAAAAGAGAGCAATTATTTTTCCTAAAGGTAATCAATTGGTAGGGTAATTTGGGCTAGAAGGTTTAGATTTTCATATTGAGGCCATTATGCTGATGAGGTTATTTTTACCTCATCAGTTGCTACGCCACAGGGTGAGTCACTTTTGGTTGTCCCTTGCCCCTAGTTTTGTACTTAACATAATTCTGATAAAGTAGACTCATTCTAGGGGGAAGCAAACTGTCTGGGGCAAGCCAAAAAAGATCCAAAGAATAACCCACATGGGATACCAATGGTTGATACCCAATGTCATGCACGACATGCATGACACCTTCATGAGAGATTTTCAGACATTTGTGAATAACGGAAGGGATTCTGGTCATGGAAACCAGCCAAGGGATGCCCAACTTCACCCTGAACAGATCAGATTCCAGAATGACATCAAAAGTAGTATACATAGCCTTAGGTCCTCCTAGGATGGAAAGATTTATAGAACCATATAAAGCAAGAGAGATATCGTCATGCATACATATAGTATTTTTTGTCTTCTCATATTCCTCCCTCTGTAATGAATTTAACCATAAATTCTCTTCTGTAATAACATTCACTCGACTCGTGGGGTTGACTAGGACTCCTGTCACAATGTTCCCATTGAGGTGAGCAAGAATGTATAGGGGAGAGGGCTTATTATTCAACAACAAATCCTATGAGGTGAAAGTCACATTTGGTGATCCAATTGCAGGCAGAGGGGTAGGAGTAGGAGTAAACATGACCACATTTATGTATACCGAGGCCTTAGGAGAAGCATCAGAGGGATCAATAATTAAGTTTGTAGAGTGAGACGAAAACGGGTCTGTATAAATCTACAACTCACTATTCGCCTTAGCCACTGACTTATTAGTATTTTTCTTCTTCCCATCAAGCAAGATGGTACTGTCATCGATGAGATCATGTATCCCATGACGCAAGTGCATGAAACGTTCAATATCATGCCTGTGAACATGATGGTACTGGAAAAATGTATTTCCATCATACTAGTCAAGGTAAGGTTCCCTCAAAGGTTGAGGATCTTCTAATGTTATAATCTTATCCTTCAATAAATTTTTGCAGAATAGAAGAAAAAGATTTAGATAGTTTAGTAAACTTTTTGTTGTGTTTGAGGCTTCAATCATTAGTCGCAGCAACTACATTCGTGATAGACTTTCCTTTTCCTGAAATGGACACTATATATTTTCCTTTGGAAAGAGAGTGTGAGGAGGATCCCCTAAACTGAACCATTGTTTGTGTCGACATGGCCACAACGATGCCGAAGGAGGCCTTGTAAGACACCAAGTTGTAGCTTATGTGGTAGATGTGAAGAATGTTGTGATGTTGGAATAGCGAAGCCAATAGTGCAACAAGTAACTCAAGAATGTGAGAATATTGCTCAAGAATTGTGTCCAAAGTGTGTAGATATGTCAAGAGTGTGAATTAGAATGAAGAATATCCATTGGGTGATCCCACAATAGTGGTTTACACTTTTTGGGACATTCTATTTTTTGTTGAAATCACATATTTTCATAAAGTATAATGATTTAAGCATTGAAAGGTTTCATTCAAAGTATTCTAATTGCATATGGTTTGATCAAACCCCCTTAGATCAAACCCCCTTGGATAAAACCCTACTAGTTTTAAACCATACCTATAATGGAGTCTCCTCTACACCTACCAAATGCTGATAAAAAATCACTTTTGATTTACCTTTTGGGGGATTAAATGAATTCATTTAAAATTTATATTTTATAAGTATATATTCCAAGTATTATAAGCTTCCCAAAAAGTATAACTTTAAATTTATTTAATTTGATTATTATATTTATTTTTTATTACTTGTGAATGTAGGTTTTTCACCGAAAATCAAGCTCTATGTTCTTCACATGTGGAAAAATAGCATATTATCAAAAAAAAAATATAAAATATCTATGCACTTGATATTGATGTCCTTGATCCAACAAAAAAAAAATGAATTTCAATACATACAAAAAAAGTTGTGTTAGCAAGTAAACCTATGTCTAAATTGTAACTGGTTTGACTACAAAACTTAATTAAGAAAAAAAAATCAATAAAACACTATGAAACCAATTGCATGCACTAGATATTGAAGTTACAAATCTAAATTCAAATAAATTAGAATTGTATCCTTCATAGAAAAAATTTATGTGTTAGCAAGTACACGTCACTCTTTAAAAATGTTGTTTATTGTTAAAAACTAGTTTTTGAAGGAGATTGAAAAAGAAATGCAATTTGATTCCAATTTTTTTTTAAATATATATTTAGAATCTACAAAAAAAATGTCAAAAATCACTAGTTTGCATCATCTTCAAATTCATCATGGTTTGGTAGCTAGGTGCCCAAAAGTGAAGATTTAGTTAAAAAATTCAATTCAATATCAAGTTTGGCCAAAAAGTGTAAACCATTGTTGTGGGATCACCCCATTTGAAGATCAATTAGGAGGGAAAGAGTCATTCAAAGGTCGATAGAAGGGCATAGGGACGTTACACTTCATCGCAAATGGAGAATTTAACACCTTTGTAGATTCTAGAGGCAGGAATCTTGTCAACACGCCAACGCACCGCACAGATGTTTGTGCACCATGTGCACGTCTCCGACATAAATTCCCCCACCGACACTAAAAACAAGCACCAAGTGGATGGAGTATGGATGTTTTATGTGGATTTACATGGTTGGATTTGATTTTTCTAAGGTGAAGGATGTAAAAGGGGAATTTGCAAGGGGGGTGCAAATTCACTCCTATACAGGGACCAAAAAGTGGTCACTTTTTGGTCCCCTATCTATCTACACTTACCCACTTCTATGGTAAGAAGGAAACTGGGTTCTCCAAATTGTCCTATGATTTCATGGGAGGAGGCATGCCTAGTGCTAGTTATGTGACTGGCCAAATTGGCATATTTAACATAGGTAGAGTGAAATCATTTGAACTCTCCTAAAAATATAGCTTAGCTTGTTTATTTGGTTACCTCCAAGGCCTAGGGAGTTGGACCACAATTGTGTTGCATAGTTAAGTGGGCAGTTATGGTCTATTTATACAAGGGGTACTTAATGGTTCCTAAATTTTTATTCAACTTAGTAAATAATTTCTATTTTATCTTAAATATTTTTGTGTTTCCTAATTTTTCTTCTTTTTTTCTACTTTTTTTTTTTTCTGATCTATGTTAAGCTAACATATTTATATAAAAAAGGTTAAAAGAGAAATGAAATGAGAATGTAATTAACTAATAGAGTGATTTCAACTTACAAATTCTAACTTTATGTATTAAATCTTGTGAAATTGATTATATTCACAATATGATGACCATTTAAAACCCAATCATCAATAATGTAGACATAAAATTTAGAATAATTCATTAGAGAAATAAAAAAATATCAAACTACACACAAAAAATTAATATATATACTAATTTAGTAACTCAATCAAAATATTTTTTATTAATATTCATATATTTTTACAAAATAAAAAACATTGCAATGCCCCTTCATTTGCCTTTTTGTTTTTGGCAGTTACATAGATGTATTTGGACTTGATGATACCTATTTGAGGATACTTGGATATTATGACACTTTGATGCTTAGTTATTATGATATTTGATGACACTGTTATATCTAATGTTTTATGTTTATATCATGGTTAGTAGATCAGTTTAATTGTTATGTGAGTTATCATTGATATGAGTATTATGCATTTATTGGATGTATGTTCTATCATGATTTGATATCGGTGTATTGTGTGTCGATGTTTTGGTGAAGGGGAACAAGGTCGCATCACTCGCTTGCGAGTGCCCTACGATGCTGCGATTTTCCCTTCACGGTGTGTTTGCTTGTTTGTCTATATACATGTTCAACTATGTGGTTTGTTGTAGGTTACAAGTACCAAGAATCGACTCCACCTGGATTTTTAGGTTTGAGCATGCCTTAATTCCAATGGAGGTTGTTGATTCAGAGGTAGCATCAGGTACCCCGCGTTGAGCCATCATCCTCGTCGAGGATGAGTATATGTGTGTCACACCCCATTTGTAAGGTCAGTTTGAGTTGTGTTGTCAATGTTACTGTCATTTTGTCTTTCGTTTCACTGTATGGTCAGGTATTGCTTGATAGTATGTTCATTGAGTAATGTACATGATTATGCCTTGTTTGATTATTTCGTTAAATAGAAAGTATTGAAATTAAAGGCCTTGGAATAATAAAATAAAAGCTTGTATATGATTGAAGTATCAATTAATAAATTATTAATAAAGTATTTATTTGATTTAAATAAATTGGAATTAATGGTTAAAAATGAAATATTATATAAATATATTAAATTATGATAATATGCAAAAAAAGTTGGAGTTGAAGAATTAAATTAATAAATTCATATTTAATTGTTCAATTCATTGGTGTGTAAATCTCAAGACATGATTTAAAAATTATAAAAAATAATTACAAGATGAATAAATTGTGAATAGTGGAGAAAATAAATTAGTTAATTCAATGAAGGATAATAAATTAATTAGTGGGAGTTAACTAAAGAGGGGATTTTGGATTATTTTTTGGGGGAAAAACTAATTTTTCATTTTGTGCACAGGAGTTTCTTGTTCTGGTTCTTGGAGCTTGTTTTTGGTTCTTGAAAGTTTGATTTTGTAGCTTGGGGGCTTGGGATTATACTGTTTTGGAGGCTTTATATTGGAGTAGAGGTTCATTAGAAGATTGAAGCTCTTGGGAGGAAGTTGAAGCTGCATCTGGGATTCATACCTGGAAACACTTTCAGCTCTCAGCTCTGTGACTCAAAATAATCCAGGTTCCATGCTTTCTCTATGTTATAATGTTTGCTCAGAAATTAATATTGCAAGATTATATCAAGCTTGAAGCAAAATAATAAATTGTTAAATTACTAAGTGCCCTGTCAATTGTTGCTTTGTATTCTTTTCTCCATTTTGACTGTAATTCATTTTTAAGCTTTCTAGCTACAATAATGGTTAAATGTCTCCATTTTTCGATTTGGGTGTAAACCTCTGCCCCTCTTTTGATTATCTTGAAATCTCATTTCCAATTCCTTCGGTAGCTATTTGGTTCAATAATTTTAGGCAGAGCTTGTGTTATTTTCAAATGCTTTCTATTCATAGTGTGCACCATGCAATGTCTCTGTAATACTTGTTTCTCTTAAAGATTCAACTTGGGGAATCCATGGCTTTGTTTTTCCTTGCATAGTGAATGTATTCCATTGGTCTGATTTTAGCCAGCATGCATTCAGTCGTCCCTTCTTGTTTCAATAAAGCATGCTCATATCTATATATAATTTAAATTGGTATTAGGCCATCACTGTAGCTTCTACCATGTAGATTTTTCATTCGATAACATTGTTTCTAAAATCCCATGTTCACAATTATCCTAACCAAGCATGGCACCCTCAGGCCGCCGCCCCTATTCTTGACAATTTGTCTTAGAAAATACATATATCTCTCTATTCGATGGATTTTAGACTTATGGCTATCAATAATTATTCTCCCTCATAGTCGCAGCCCTGTCCTTTAATTGGATACTGTAATAAGCTTCCATTTGGCTGAATGCATTCGATTTTTTGAATTAGGTGAGTTCATTGTTAACCAAGTCTTTTTATCATAAACAAAAGCTTACTCCTCAATGGTGCCTTGTAAACTGAAGTATTCTTTATCTTATTCCCTCTATTTGAGTTGGCATCCCCTCTTTATATTGGGGTGAGTTTGTATTGGCAACTTCCAGTCTTTTATTATATTTTGTAATGCATATTGAATGCAACCGGCCTATAGAATTCATTGTGTGTAACTATGTTTTTAACATATCTTTCTATTTATTGGGGATCTATAGGTGTGTATGGGGGTGCTGCCATTAACTGGGCTGATGTATAATCTATAAACCATCCTTTCCATTCAAACTTATCAAGATTTCACATTCACTAAGAATTGCATTTATCGTTAAAACTCCTCCCTGTACTGAAATTCGAAGCTTGCTTCTTTGCCTCTTGTGTTGGTTAGAGAGGCTAAAGGGTGTATTCCTCTACCTAGATTGATATTGAATTTAGATTCTACCTAATTTGATATTGAATGTAGATATTGGTTCCTTGATGTTTTGTATTGGTATCGTTGTGTATTGAGTATATAAAGGATTTGATGTTATTTACTTGCATGCATATTTCAATTGCATATAAGGGATTCGATAATATTTAATTCAGTCCCTGCACTACTTGGACTCTTATACTGATTCTTGTATGTGGTGTATATATATATATATATATATATATATTTATAAACAGAGATAAACGTATAAAACTATTCCATTTAAAATTATCAACAATAGTCTATATTGATGTTAATCAAATATTTGCATATGTACAAATATATATATAGATATATATATATACATTATATATATATGTATTTATATATATGTGTATGTATATGAATATACATGGGTGTTTTGTCGGTTATTATTAAAGTATTTCAGCCTTCTATGTATTTTTATTTAAATGTGTAAATCAAGAAAATATTAGTTTGGAAAAGATTAATAAATTGTAATGAGATAAACGAAAGTTAGTGTATATTGCAAGAAATTACCTTTATTTTGATGATTTATTAGTAAACATGAAATGAATGTTTTTGTAAACCCACTTTGACTCTATGTTCTATTATGATACTGAATTGCTAGTTTGAAACAAGTGAATGGTTAATGTTTTAGTAACGAATGTGGGTGTTGTTCAAGCATGTAAGCCATTATGTAAGTGATTATTAGGAGTCTTCCAGAGGCTAAGGAAAGCTATTTTCTTGATGGAATTTCTTTATAATCCTTGAGATGATTGTTGTGTATTAAATGTGTGTATGATGGTTATTAGCCTTGCACAATGTGTTTGCCTATGTGGTTGGAACTTGAGTGCGGGAAGGGTTATGCCTTGCCCTATTGTTTTGTTATGAGTTCTTATGATTTTGCAAGTGGTTTTTCTCTTTGATTACTATTTTGGGGTCTCCTTGTTGTCAGTAGGGAAGTGGCTCTCAATGGGGGCTGGTGCACAAAGTGGCGCCTGGGTAACCCATGTGGGAGTTTTGTAATTAAGTGATAACCTAAAATGAACTAGGGGGTTGGGTAGTAATCACACTAATCTAGTTAAGTGCATGCCTCACTCATTGCTCAAGTGCCCATTTAGGCTTGAGATGAGTTGGGAAGGATTGGTTGGCAATACCATCTTCCTTGTCCTCACGAAAGGAAGGTTAGTTCTGCATGTGTCACCCTATGGGGCCAGTGGCTAGTAGGAGACTACTAGGGTAACTATAGATGGGGGCGAGCGGCTGGTTATAGACTATCAGGGTAACCCATGTCCAAACCATGTGATGACACTCCCTCCTACGACAACCTAGTATTCCCTTGTTTATTGTTCCCTTGATGTTGAGTGCCTTTGGAAGTGATGTTATTGTCATTTGATGTAGTACTTTACTTATTCATTGATGTTATGTTATCCTTGTGTGGTCTACTGTCTTTTTCTTGATTGTGATGGTGGGACTCTTTGCTATCTCCTAGCACGAGGGGTGGACCTTTGGGTTCCACATGGTTGGGAGGAAAGTGCATTGTACTCCATTGGGTTCCCTCTCCATGTTCCTGATTGTGGTGACTTCTCCTGGATTGAAGACTTCTACATTGTACCAACTCATGTGGATTGTTACTCTTGTAGTTGTATTGTATCATAATTTGATGTATTGCGTATCATACTTGATGTACACTCCTCACATGTATACGAGGAGATATTGATGTTCAGATGTATAAATGTAATGGTGTAAACTAATGTTGAACTCTATTATGTAATGGTTTATGTAACAGATGTTATTGTATATGTAATTAAATAGATGGATTCAAATGATCCCTATTGAATAAATGTTATGGTTGTATCATATTGAATACTTGATTAAATGTGATGATTAGATGTAATTCCATAATGATGTTAGAATTTCTTTAATGTAGTGATTTATAGCTTCTTACAAATTTAATTAATGGGAAAACTATGCAGCATAGTCATGGACCTTAGAGGACTTAGGTTAGTCTTGTGTAAATGTTTCATTTGCAATAGTGTGCTTAATGCACTTTCAAAAAAAAAAATGTTCAGTTTTGGGTGTTAGTCTGTTGTCCTCTAGGGTCTCGTGGCAGGGGCATTACAAACATATAAGATCAAAGTTAGTGTACTTCACCACTCAAAATAAGAAAATATAAATGAGGAAGAGATCTTTAGTTTTTTAATGACCTGTACAACCCCAAGAAGACTACTACAGTGAGATTCAATCTTCTTCCTCAAAATTTTATCTATATCTAAATATTGCTAAAAAAGTAAATCCTAAAACTACTATAAAAGAATATAGAAAATATGAATAGTGATTAAGGGACTAGGATCCCTTCCATAATGTTATTAACATCCTTTTATAGAGAAAGGAAAAATAAATAAAAAATCAATTACAATAAGGAGTTAGCTACTCTAGAATATTCATGCAACTATTCTATTTTTAGAGAATCTTTGAAGAAAAAACAAATAAACCTATTAATAACTTTCTAATTTTTTTCAAAAATATTTCATGCCAATAACATTGTATTATCTTCATACAAAGTCTAAACTAACCTTATACATGCCTAAAACTATGAACCACTTTATAATATAGCAGGGCCCATTAACAATTGGCATATTACAATTCAACACTTAAAATAACAAATATAATTCCAAAAATAATAAATTTTATATTTAAAAATAGTAATCTCTTTTTCATGCATAAAATTTACACTTGAACATCATTTTGTAGCCTTTTTCCTCTACTTTAATATTTGGAAAATTCTTTCATACTTTTTTAAGAATCGCCTCATTTGATCCATCTAGCCATCCCACCCTAAAATTACATAAATCAAAAATCCTTTTGAGAAAATTCAATTTGCTATATCATATCTAGAAATTCCTTTTCAAATAATCTAAAATGAGATTTCAATTCCATGTATTTATCTATTATATTTTTATATAAATCTACATATTTATTTAACTCTTCTACCTTCTTCTCAAGTACCTTGTTGATATCAATCAAGGAACTTATTCCTATTGATCCTCTCTTATATTAGGCTTATAAAACATTATTAAATCCCTCCATAAAGTATTAACTTTTATGTAATTTTTCCTTAGCTAATTTCTTTAAAGGCTCGAAGAAGAAGAAGCTCAGGAGCATTGGTAGTGGAGGATATGCTCGTAAATCCATCAAACCGTTCTAAAGAGACATTGTTCTGGTGATTATGCAATTCTTCACTCTAGAGGGAAGGTACGATGTTATCTATGGATATCATTTCATGTTACTTAACCATTTCTGCCACAACAGTTTGGTTTCATTTCCCTTTTACAGTTTGCTTGTCTCCATGGAAACTGGTATTGAGCATCATAAAAGGAATCCCAGGAAGGTTATTCTACATGAAGGCCTCATGAATCTTATATTTGATCATATTAAATTGAAGGTGTTACCTGTAATTCCTAAGCTCCCTTTTTCTTGTAAAAAGGGAGTCACTAACAATGGGTATGAAACCGGTGAGTCGGTGGGAGAGTGGGAAGGGGAATTTGAAGAAGAAGAATTTGTTTATGATGAATCTTCAAAGGATGAGGGTGGTTTTGTCGATGAATTCGAGGACTCAAAGTCCTAGTCTAAGGGTTATGAAATAGATGTTGAAATGAGGGAGGTCGTTATTCCTTCGGTGAAAAAAATTTGAAGGGGAATAAAAGGTGTGCCCTAAGAAGGGGAAGTGTGCTTTCAAGCAGGAAGCAGATAAGCTGAAAGGTTTGGAGGATTCCCATGTTCCTATTGTTAAAGGGGTTCAGGATGATGTTAATGAGGGAAACGAGTAGCCTATGGCAGATATTAGGCAGGATGATGAGGTTTTTGTGAATCCTAAAGTGGCTAGTCCTAGCCATAATGATTTTGAGTCTCCTGTTGGTAATAATGTTGAGAAAGATAAGCAGATTGATGCTAAGGCGGAGCAGCTTGAAATTTTGGCTAATTTGTCCAACATCCCTAAGAAAAACCAAGTGATAGTGGAGGCAATTCAAGTTGAGGACTCCACTAATGAGGAGGATTTGGAGGGAAAAGATGGGGTTCAGAAGGAACCCAATGAAAATGTTGATATTCCTATTGTTGTGTCGGTCGATTGCGAGGAGACTAATATGGACCTATTTTGTATAATGGCGAAGGACGACACTTCAAACCTGCTCTCACTTGTGAAATGGATTTTTTCTGAAGTGAAGGAGCTTAATACTAAGCTTAAAGACTGGCAAGATGTTTTGTGGTGTTAGTGAACTGCAATCAAAGGGAATGGACAGTGAGAAGTAAGGTCAAGACTATGAACTACAATCAAAGGGAATGGGTAGTGAGAAGTAAGGTCAAGACTATGAATGTGATCCTTGATAAGTTAGTTATGGATGGCAACAGACTTGGTAAAATCCATGAAGAAAGGTTGACCTCTTTGGAAATTGTTGTTCAAAGGATTAATAAGGAGTGGTTAGTGAGTATGGAGGAAAGAATGAGAAAGATCAACAATGATTTGCAGACTATGGTTTGAATTAGCAATCAGTCTCTAAAGACTAGTGCTAAGGGCTTGTCAGTTTTGAATGATAAAGCCATTAAGTGGACTAGTCAGTCTTTAGATTTGGGTAAACATGACGCGGCTATTGTTGAGGTTAATCATATGAACCTGGAGGATAATAATGAGGATAATAGTACATTCAAGGAGAAGAATTTGGACGTTGATCCCTGCCTGTGAAGAAGGAGCAAGACTAAGAAAAGGGAAGCTATTTTGTTCCAGGATCTTCAGGATCTGGTCAAGATGTATGACAGGGTCATCTTGGATAATATGGAATCGTCCAAGGTGCTTGATAAAATGTTGTATTTTTTTGTTGTTGTTTTTGGTTGTTTAGCTTTATGTTGATGTTTTGTCTTTGGGTTGTTGACAGGTTATCTAGCTTTATCTTTTGTCAACTTTTTTGAATTTTGTGGGCTATCGGTGTTATTGTTTCTCTCTTGTTAGTAGCTTTCCTCCATTGTAAATGTTTTCAAGGTCCCTTCAAAACCTATTTTTCCTAATCAAAAACTTTTATAAAATTTTCTACAAAATATGGGTCATATTCTTGCTCAATACTTCCATGTTTTAGTTTTTTTAGACTCATTTTATTTAATTCCCACAATATTGGAAGATTCTCATGTCATATATCCTCTTCTTTTTTAATTCCTTTGTAAACAAATTTATGAACTTCTATAACCAATACACTTGGTCATATTATTGATAGGTGATATCTATTACTTTATTAGATTGTGTCAAAAAAAAATTCTTCTAATCACCAATAGCTTGATACCTTATTTTCATATGTTGTATTGAATTAAATTCCTGCTTCGAAATCAAAACTAGTGTATTGGAGGGAGATCCCTATTGTTGAGCTAGTAGAGTGATTAGATATTTGGTAAAGATTTTAATTTGTGCTAGCTACTTTTTCCAATCCCTTTTGGTTTTCTCATCTTTATCCATTCTTATCTTTATTGTTTCCATGGTAGTATCCAAAGAAATTACTTCTTCTCCTTTGGATTTCTTTCATAAATTCATCCTAGATATATGACAATATGATGTAGTCAATTCTCATTCATCTTCATCTACAATAGAAGTAGCAATCTCAACAATTTTTTTATGTGATTCATGCACTCTTATAGTAGAAATCATTATAGGATTCTTCTTTGTTCTATTATTTTATACTTCAACATATATTCTAGCAATATCTAATGGTTTAATTACTGCATCCTCCCTCTTTCTTAGGTTCATTTTTAACCATGTTGGGATAGGAGGAAGATTCTATATAGTTTAACTCATTTCTTATGTTACCTCAAGCTACATTGTTGTTGTTGTTGTTCTTGTTTCACAAGACTCTTTTTTTGTTCCCCTTTTTTATGTTATTCTATTTGTTACTCTTCACCATATTATAATCAACTTTGTCAAATTTTAACTCTATGTTTTCTTTGAATGATTCTTCTTCTACTTGTTTGTCATAATATTATGAGTGAATTTATTTGTCTAATAATTTATTTTTATTTATATTGGAGGTGATTGACCCAAGTTTTTTTAAATTTATATTTATTAAGTACTTATTCTTAAATATTTATAGTCATTCTAACCTTTTATTATTATCTTGTATTATCAAAACCTTTTCAACTGATGTGATAGGTACCTCAATATGAGGTGATCTAATTGGTGATTTTACTAGAGAAAGATTATTTTCAGGGAAAGGGATAGTCTTAAATTGAAATTTTCATGTCCCCTTTATCTCTTTGGCTTCTTTTGGAATTGTAGTCATGGATTGGTCTTGAGAAGGATATACTACTTTTAATGGTTCATATTTGAATCCCAATATCACCCTAAATTCTATTGCATGGTAGGTTACTTTTTTCTTTTCCATTTCCTACTACAAATTTGCTAAAGACTCAAAACATTAATTTTTTTCTTTCTCAGAAATCCTTTGGGTTTTCTTGGGTTCTTTAGCAATACAAAGAGTTATCTTTTATTTTTATTTAATTTTATTTTTCTTTCTAAAATTGTTCTATCTTGGATTTTAACCATGAAAAACTAAAATATTCTATTATTTTGCACATTATTTTATAGAAGGACCTTCTTTCAATGTGCAATTGATATACAGGATTGGTTGATCATTATTTTTTATAAATCATAAAAAAGATTTAACACATTCTTATCATTAAATGAAATTGAAGGAATTCCCCCTCTAATCTCCATGGTTCTCATTTGCTAAAGCATTGGCCTATAGAAGCCTCTTTCCTAACACCTTTATCATCCTAACAATCAACCCAAAAAAAACAATGGAAGATACATAGCCATGCTTAGGACCAAACATGCTTTATATGTTCCCTTCAAGATCATATCTCATTCTGGAATCAAATATTTTAAAATAGAAGCATAGACCTGTAAGATCCCAATATGAAAGGAAACTATACTTCTCCTAGGTCTTATAATTTTTTGTGAACTTTCTATGCACTTCTCTATTTTTTCTTGATAATTCCAATAAAAACACTAACTTAATCTTGGTACTAGATAAGGGGATCTACTGAAACTTGTTAGTCTAACATAATCAACATAGAGAATTGAATAAACTAATCTCTCTAGTCAACTATCAACTATTTGGCTTCTACAAACAATCTACCATGTTCACTTCCTAATAGCTTGTTGATTGTGGGAAAGATAAAAGGTTAATTGAACCATTTAAATTATTTATTAGATTCCTTGTACTCAAGATGTGGATCCCATATAATTGCCACACTCTAATTTTTTCTTCACCCACCAAATACTGATTTTATGGCCACCAATCCTAAAAAAGACTATCTATCTAGCCAATAGATAAAACACATACTGTAATTTTATGGTGAATTTATTGCTTGTGATTACTATGGTCAATTAGGTATGAATATTATCACTAAATTCATTGATTGGATATCACTAACTAATTGATTCCAATCAATGAATTTAGTTTCCTTAAAGATAATATTTATGTATTGAAGCATTCAATCATGATATAATCTAGAATCTATGTTTCGCATGGCCCTATTTAGTGAAGTAATGACATCTTCAAATTCTTGTTGGAAATATGACGGTGTGATTATTGGGTTCATATTTGTATTATATTTTCTCTCCTTGATTGGCCACTTTCTATTTAGTGCCTATTTTTGTCTACTTCATCTTTCTCAAAAGCTTCTACTACATTTTCCTCTATTAGACTAGTTAAAGATGCTTTGAATGGAAGGAAAAAGATTATGAGATTGCGGCAAGTGTAATATCTAGGATAATATTATTATCTCCTTCTCTAATAGTCATAGTACAAGTTTATAGGCTTGATCATAGGCCAGGAAATTACTTTTGGGCTTTTTATTGCTATTAGAAAGGTTGCACTATGATCATTCAATTTGTCAAACTGCTAGTTTCTAGGTCCAGAAAACCAGGTATATATATAGGAAAAATAAGCTTTCATAACCCTTAAAGAGTTATTTAGATCATTAGAGGGGCTTAAGATAGTTGTATGGAATTTTTTTAGTTTTTTCTTTATGGCATGCTCTAGTGTTGTGTTGGAATTTAAAGTACTTGGAACTTAAAGTACTTGGAACTAGGTTCCAAGTGTGTGTTGAAGTCCAAGATTTTATTTGCTAATAGTTTTATGTTTAATATTCATAGGTTCATGAAGGATTAGGAACTTGGAACCTATGGTATAAAGTCAAATCTAGAATCCATAAACTAATATTTATGATAAAGTCAATGGGGATCAAAAGGTAAAGTGGAATGAGAACTTGTACAACTATGTTCTAGTTATGGGAGAGGATCTAAGGTGGAAACTTGTAATTTCATTCATAGAATGGAGGGTAGAGGCTAAGAGGAAATTGGAGGTTGTAACTTCATTCTAAGTTCAAGTGGGAAGACCCAAAGTTTGAACCTCAAAATAATTCTTATTGATGCATATTGTGGTGAATGAATGGGGATAGGAACTTAGAACTTAAAAAGGTTCCAAGTTCTTATCAAGGTTCACAACCCAAAATAATTTAAATGAAAAATTCATATCCCGTAATGGGGTGTAAAGAGAGGAAAGGATTAGAATTTGGAGGTTTGGTTCTAAGTCCAAATGACAACCTGATGTCTATAAATTTACAAAGGATTTTAAAAAATTGATCTCTCATGGATCATAAGTTTTGACAAGGTTTATGGATGAGTCCAAAGTGCAATGTTGGGTCTATACTCCATTTCAATAGTTTGTGAAAATTGTAACATGAGGATCAAACTAAGGAAAGAATTAGGAACCAAGAGGTCTCGAGTTTACATCTTAATCACATTCCTATGGTCAAAGGATTTAGGGCATTGCCAAAGTTTGGGGAAAAAATAGGTCTTTCATGGATTCATTTAGTCAATAAAATCTACCCTATTAACACCTTAAAATAAAGATGCCTAAATTTTTATTCATTCAAAAATTAAAACTAATGAAACCAAAACCCTAGTAACAAGATTTAAATGTAAAACCCTCATTACTAAAAAATGATGAATCAAACATTTTATCAGTTCATCACTACAGAAATGGGTGGGGTCCTTGGCTCAATTGGCTAAAGCATCATATTGCAGGCAAGGTCACGAGGTCCAATCTCCCCCTATCCATGTGGTATTGAGGGTGTATCATGTCAACATCACCAATCACGTGAAAAAATTTCACCAAGCACACTGCAGTTTATGGGGGGCTACCGATTCTTGCAGTCTAAAAAAAAATTTAAAAAAAACATCACTACAGAAATAAGCATTGAAAAATTCGCAATCAATGGAAACTAGTTGAATTTAACCTACCTAAAACAACTCAACGAGTTGAGAACACTTGTGATAGGCAAGAAATTTTAGGAGCCCTCTTTGACTTTAAGCAAGAATTAAACCATCAATCATGAGAACAATATTTTAAAACATGTTTGCAAATTTGTAAAGGCTCAAGATATTTTGTAGAGAATAAAAATAAGAGGTTTAATATGTGAAAATATGATGAAGAAAAAATTATATAGGTTTTACCAAACTTGCACATGCATCATTAATTGTGCTTAGGTTTGGCAAGAGGCTAGTCATAGAAGGAAGTTTGGACTTGGAACTAGTTTCCAAAGTGCTTATGTCATATGAGGACTTGAGATCAAAAAAGAAAACAAAAACTCAAGAAAACAATAAATATTAATGAGAGTTGGAAGGTAAGTGGAACTTGGAGCTTGAAACCAAGTTCCAAAGTCCTAAAGTTCCTCAAAAGTTCAGACTTTTGGGATTGCTTTGAGTGTTAGGTTCTTCAAGAATCCATCACTAGTTTCAAAAATGCACAAATGACTTGAAAATCTAAAGGTCAATAAAAACACTTAGAGAAAAGATACAAAACAAAAATTAAGTGATGAAAACAAAGATACAAAAGGATCATTATGTCACTCAAACAAATAAATACAATGATAAAAATGACAAAAAAGGAAATAAAGAAATAGGATGCCTAATTTACTAAGTAAAAAGATGGGAGATGTATATAAGACATAACAAGAGAGAATAGACTTATATACCTTAAAGCAATATAAAGTAAATGTAAAATCCAATACAATAAATTTATGTCTTGAACCCAAAGATTCTTTTCTTTTGATTGGCAATGCCTTCTCTCACAACTCAACAATATCATTGGATCACTTTTCAACCGCTTCTACCTACACTAAGAGTAACAAAAATTTATATATTATTTTTTCTTGACCATAAGGTTTAATCTAACTCATGGGAGGTGTTTACTGATTTTTGGTTGTTTTATTCGAACTTTATAATGTTTTTTTGGTGATGTCTATTTCTTGACGGGTTGGCTTCTTGTCGTTGCTTTTGTTGTCTGTCTGTTGTTTTGGTGTGATTGTTTTGTTGTTGTTGAACTGTTGATCATGAGACATAATCTTTATTCTCTATGTGAATACAAGAACCCTTTCCCCTACTTTTTTAATCAAAAACTCATGGGAGGTGTTCCTTCTTTTTTTGACAATGCCTTCTCCCACAAGTGGATCACTTTTCAACCACTTCTGACCTACACTAAGAGTACCAAAAATTTTATATAGTATTTTTTCTTAACCATAAGGTTTAATCTTAACTCATGCGAGGTGTTCCCATTTTAGCACAAAAATGAATGGCAAAATGCTCCGTACTTTTGCAGGAGGTGTTATAATAGCCCAACACATTTTCAGAGCCTTCCTTCTTTGCAGTATAAGGCGTGTATGCAATGTCTTTGTCTATTCAGCAAAACCGGCCAAATAGGCTATACTCGCACATACGTACACGACGCTGAACGGCGACGATTCGCTCCCATCAGTATGGAGTGAATCTGTACTGCTCCATGCTGCTGTACGTACGCATCTTTTTTTAATCACCCTGCAATATGTTTTCCCTTTAGCTGCAGCCATTTTCTTTCCCTTCCTGTACAAGAGTGAATATATATCTCAGAGTACAGCATATATTTCACATAAAGTACTCCAAGCTCTTACACACAAATAACAAAGCATTATTAGGGTTTTACTGCCATGGTTTCCATAGTTGGAGTAACAGATAGTCAGAGCTTCTGCTTCAAATCTACTCGTGTCTCCGCAAATCTATGGACTCAGCTTTCGCCATTGTTATTAAAAGAAAGCTTGGATTTTCGGTTCCGCCATTAAATAGATCTATGCTGCCCAACAGAAAAAAAAAGTTTCTAATTTGGATTTGAAGCTTATTTTTCCATGCTATAAATGTAAAAGATTGTCACAAACGAAAAAATGAATCTGAATCCTCTGTGAGAAATTTTTGGACAGTCTATGAGCTTTTGGAATACAATGGCCATCTTGGTTTTTCCACGCCATGTACTTTCGTAGAATTTGGGATTTAGTGTCGAATGTGAATAATGAATAAGCCCTTAGCCCTTAAGGCATTTCAGAATCTCTTTTGTACTGTCATAACATTTGAAAATTAGTGTAGAATGTGAATAATCTGTAAGCCTTTAGGCATTGGTACTTTCAGAGGTGTTGGAATTTTGTGCCCAATACGAATGAACTGTAAGCTTTTAGACAAAAGAGAATCCTTTATGATAGGATTGTATGATTTTTTGTCTCCGCCTCGCATCATCTAGTACACTATGTATTTGGTTGGTAAGAACCTAGTAAATAAGGTGCCTCACTTTAAGTCTAATTGATATATATTTTTTATTTGGTAGCCCTTTTATAAACTGCAGTGTGCTTCGTAAACTTTTTTCACATGATACCACGGGGATGGAGAAGACTAGACCTTGTGATATCTTGCCTACAACAAGATGTTTTAGCCAATCGAGCTAGGCCCCCACCCAAGCCGATTGATATTTATTATTAGTAGAGGGTCAACATCAAGGTAGGAGACGTGTAACACTGAAATTTGCATACCCATGCCAATTTTCATTTAGTTTTAGGTCTATTTTGATGAAATAATTTAATTTACATGATTAAATAATGTAATTTTATGTAAAGTTGAGTTATTTTTTGATTTATTACTTCTTTTTGTTTATAGTTATCCTCGTAAATTTTATCTTATCTCTATCTATATGCATCATATAAAATATTTTTTATATTTATACATGCATTTATTTTGAAATATTTATCATTATAATATTTGTATCATTTTTGTCACAAGTCAATCTGTGGCCTGTAGGAGTAATCTTGTACCTTGCAAAATTGATTCATGAAATTCAAATTCAATTTCTATTGACTTTTTCTTATTCAATACCCATTATGAGCTGACTTGATACATGTTTCATACAATTAGTTGTTATTTCTTAGTATTTGAAGTCATTCAATGTGCATTCATTATCATTCATAAATTTTTGAAACTCAAATCCATTACAAGAGAAATCAGTCTAGGAACAATTCACTTTTGAGCACTAAAACAGCTTTTTTTTGCATCAAATCATTCAAGATTGTCTACTTAACAAAAGAGTGTTATCTTTGATCTTTTACATGACTATAAAGTTAGTCCAACTCAAGAGGGTCAACCTAGGAGAACTTGACACTTGTGATTCCAAAAAAAAAAAACTAAAGTATTTTCAATACCAATATTCCTTAATAGTCAAAAAAAAAAAGAGATCATAGTAGATCATATCACAAAAATTTATATTACATCAAATTGGGACCAAACATTATAGATCAAATTCATAGGACATGAAAATGACCTAGAGTCACAAAATCAATCCACAAAGATTCATAATTCTACAAAAAAAAGCTAGACTTTTAACACATTAAAGATACCTATTTTTTTCTATGGATAAATGAAATTTAAGTCTAATTCTTCATTGTAGTTCCTATAAATAAGTGCACCATCCATTACATTCAATTCTCTAAGAATAACCTTTTTACATGTTTTTGTAAGGAAAACTAGATGCGGAAAACAATTCTCCTAACGTCAATACCTCAGGAAAGAGTGCAGAAGTACTTTTAAATTTTTAATTACAGTCGAGTTAAGATGCACTATGAGACAGATTATAGAAATAGAGTATTTAGACAAACACACATGAAATACCAGATATACATGGGAAAACCCTTAAGGGAGAAAAACCCACCACACCAAGAGAAATCACTTTGTATTACAGTAATCAAAATACATACAATTCCAGACTTATCTTTTTGGTGTCATTATACAGTAGCATTCATCATGAACCTTCTTCAAACAGAGACATCCAAGTTACAGCCTTTACAGATTTTAATTTCTTCACTGATACAGTTTGAATTCTTCACACTTCACTGTTGATCGAACTACTATCCAACCACCAAGCACCTGCAATTTCCAACTATATCCATGGTGTTCCCTGATTGTCGAGCTCCCTCACAGAACCGTCACAACGAACAGACTCCCAACGGTTCCAATTCAGCTCTTCTGAT